>CM020510.1:17300272-17842772 GCA_009823395.1 Thamnaconus septentrionalis | reverse complement strand
GGGTTTGGCCAGATGCTGATGTTTTTTGGTTTTGTTTGTCCTCACACCCATAAAAAGAGGTCTGATACTATTTGAATTAAACTCCCCTGGTGAACCAAATCCCCCCAGAAATGAGAAAAGTCCTTCCTATGCTTCTTTGGCTCAAATGGTGCAAGCTAAAACAAGCTAGTTGTGGAAGTGAGCCCTCTGTGATGTCACAAGGGGCGCCGATACCTCTCCCAGGTTAGCGTCCACACTCCCCAGTCAGCAGTTTTCTTCTGTACTCACAGCTGATTTTTTTTTTTTTGGCGTTTTTCAGCGTGGAAGGCACAACCAAGCAAGACTGTTTTGGAAGAACGCTACAAACAGAGGGTTAAATTAGGTTATATTTAACGGTCAAATGTGCAAAATTTAAAAGATAAGATCTAAAGCATATGGTACAGTATGAAACTTGAATTCAATTTCGCTGATTGAAATGTAATGAACGACATGAACTGTGAAAAACCCTTCACCCTCTGGAGATGCCCGGACACCTCAGCCTTCAACCAGCTGTGCTTGTGGGATTTCTCTTGTTTTTTTTGCTGACATCATCGCTTCATGATTTTTGCTCCACGTGCAGGGAAACTCCGCCAGTCTGGACAAAGGCCAAAGCAAGGAAGGACTTTGCTTGATTACCTTCAGCCAGGTGGCCAATGTTTTTACAGTATAAGTACGACTGTGTTCCCCTATTGTTATTGGTCTTATTGAGTATAAGTCATTCATACAAGCTGCTGCTTTAACAACACAGGAAACTGCGTCCCCGAGCTGTGAAGGTGTGAAGATGCGCATGCAAACAGGTGTAAAACACAGTGGGGAGTTCATTACTACAACTGTTTTTGTTACTATTCAGCAAACGTGCGCTAAGGTTATTAAAGACGAAGGGGTTTTATTATCATTCTGGTGAGACTGTTGAATTATTCTACGAGTGCAACTTGCACTCAAATAAAACTGGACGAAAAAAAAAAAAGGCAGCTTGAGAGGTCAGCATTAAGGCTGTGAAACAAAACTAATCTCTGCCAGTAAAGATTTTTGTTCTGGCTGAGGTTTGGATCTCTTTGGCCTGCTTGAGTGATAAAAGTGCACAGAGACAGATTCTATCCCAAAACCATAACTGTCCTTAATAACTACTGGCTGTGGAAAAATAAATAATCCTGACAAATAAGAATAACAACTGATGGTGTGAACTTACTGCTTGTGAGCATTTGTTGTGAAATATCTGTTTGCTTATTGTTTTTGTATTAGTACCACACGTGATCATTATGTGTTTTATATTCATGCTCAGCATGGATCTGCTTTCCACTGTGCTTACATCAAGAATAAAAAGACCAATAAATTCATCGATCCGTCTGCGTTCCTTTCTGCTTTTTTTTTCCCTCCCCTTCACCGACCATGTAAGGTGAAGCTATGCCCGAAACCCTTAATCAGAACCAGACCGCTTCCACTTTGCTCCGAAGTTGTTGCCTTATTTTCTCTAAAAGTGCAGAGAAGAACAAATAAGGGGGCTGCCTGACATATTACAGAGCGACGGGGACCTGCGTTTGTGTTTACACAGGCCACAGC
Source organism: Thamnaconus septentrionalis (assembly GCA_009823395.1). Taxonomy (NCBI): domain Eukaryota; kingdom Metazoa; phylum Chordata; class Actinopteri; order Tetraodontiformes; family Monacanthidae; genus Thamnaconus; species Thamnaconus septentrionalis. The sequence continues at coordinate 17,841,194 of CM020510.1, read as the reverse complement.
CTTACAGAAACATTCGGGTTCTGCAAAGGAGCCAATTGCACGGACTGCATCTGTGAATCGACGCGGACAAAAAAAAAACGCAATTTGAGTCTGAACAAGTAAACAGTGTGACCTTTGCAGCCTTACATGGTTTGTCTGCACCGATGCAGAAAAGCACCTGTTCCTGCAGAGAAAGAGTCACCATGGTCTCTGAGAGAGAGGCTACGTATTAAAAATGGACATTATTTGGTTGTCGTGTGGCTTTCCTCATCTTTTTTTGTGTCCCTCTAATTTTATTTAATGACATGACATATCTGTGGCATTTTTTGTATTTTGTATTGTATAAGGTACGTTACTAGGACTATCAAATGATACATTTTTATTCAATCACGATTAAGCTTCGAATTTTTGTAGTTAATCGTGATTAATCGCATTTTGATTTGCATGTTTAAAATTCAGTTGTTTTTCCTTTTTATGTCTATATGTATGTAAAGCAATTTTTACTGGAGTTTCTTTATTGGGAAACAGATGAATATGGCCAGACTGGTCATTTGGGAACCAAGAAGCAGCGGCTAGCGGGCCGCCTGTTGAGGACAAGTGGTGTTGGTGGTTGCTAAAACCCTCACCACAGTGTGAATTACCTGACGACGGATGAATACATGGGACAAAAGGCTTGCAATTAAAGAAATTAGCGCATTAGGCCTATCATTTAATCTCATCACGATTAACACGTTAACAGCCCTATGAGTTTCACATCATTGGTGGAGACAATTCCCCTAATATTCGGGTAAAAAAATCCAGGTGAAACCACACAACACCCTCTCGCAGATGTGCACACACGCCACACTCACCCTTGAGAATCAAGATAAAAATCTGTTTTGTGTTTTCGCAGAAACGTCACACAAAAACGAACCATCCCCTGCCGTCTTTGCGAACACCCCAGGCACGAGACTCGAGAAGAGAAGCTCTCGGAAAGTGACAAAATGCCTAATGAGAAGTCGCCACGGAAACGGGCGTGTAAAGACGTCAGCGATCTGCTCTCATTAGCTCCCGACAACAACTTGCGGAGGCACAGGAATGTTTCCCTTTGTGCCGACAACGTTGGTGAGGGAAGAAAGAAGAAAAAAAACACGCGTTAGCGGCCCGTTTCTATTTTTAAAACTGGCCGTAAAGCCTTGAAGAAATGGGCCAGATGACATAAGTCACGACCACCTGTGCCCTTCCTGTGCACTCGGTCACCTGTGGAGTGTCTAAGGGGGAGGATGTGCTTTAAAAGGGGAAAAAAAAGTTATTACAGCAATTAATTCAAGCATTAAATCCTCGCCTGACAGCTAGCTGTGTGCCAGCAGGACGAGGTCGTTAGGGAGAGGCGTGACGCCAGCGAAGCGCCAGGCTTGGCAGACGCACACACAAAGAAAAAAAGAAGAGCAAATCGACGCAGTGTGTGTGCACACAAGGAAGGACTTGAAAAAGCAGACTGACGTCATGCATTTTTCTCACGGCCCCGGTGACGTCACGAGCCCCAAATTAACGTGGTGTTGTCTTCTATTCCTTTCTTTCTTTTCTATTCTTGTCTCGCGCTGCATCCAAGTTTGTCTCGCCGCCGTGGACTGGAAACAAACACGCTTAGTGTTGTAGAATCAAGTCCGGACACATGGAGTGAGAGTGCACTGAGAGAGTGAGAGTGATTAGTGAGGGAGAGACCCTCCCCGACGTTGCCGCCAAGCGACAGCGCTCAACCGCAGCGCCGCCACCACCACAACGAGTCATCTGAGGGCCTCGCGAAAAATTCCAGTTTGAGCGAGCACAACGGAACGCAAGCTCTGGAGGCTCCAGTGTAGCAGTAATTGATTTTGTCACCGTCTGAAGGAAAGTTTGTGTTGTAACCATTAACCTGGTCCGAACGGTTAGTCACAGTGGGAGAGTAAGACCGGTGGCTAAATGTCACATGGGCCCGTCCTGGTTAATGTTACAGTGTAAGTGTAAGCGTGCGTGCGCGTGTGCGTGGTCCTGGTGTACACACGCATAACAAGGTTAAAGTTCCTGACATGCTAGTTTTTGCATTCCGGAGATAACTGTGTGAAACCTGTGAGACTAGAGGGCTGTTGTAAATCTTTATCGCACACAAACACCCACACACACGTTAATTAAACATTCTGCTATTCATTTAAAGCTTGACATTTTCTGCCGTTCTTGTTGATGACAGACGACATCGCTCAATAGGGCGACTGAAACTCCAAAATTCCACAGCGTCACGGCATCAAAGCCGCGGCTGCCCACTTTTGCTTTTGTGCCAGCTTGTTTATTGTAGACGTCGAGCTCCAGATAATCACTGGCTGGAGGTGGGCGGTGCGTCGAGATGCCGATTGAACAAGGCGATAAATGCGAAGGTATGTCGGGGTTGTTGTCTCGACAACCGGTCGCGCTGACTCAACCATCTTCCTTCATCCCGCTTCATCGCCCGCGTGATAGTTTGAACATCCAAAGAATTTTCCGACTTAGCTGTCAGACACGTAAGGTCCTCAAAGTTGTAAAAAAAAAAAAAAAAAAAAAGGACCTTAAAGGAATTGAGTTTAGTTGTGAGAGAGCCTCTCCGTGCAGTCATGGAGGCAAATGAAGGAAGAAAGAAGAAAAAAAACACAGATGCGTGTTGTTTTGTTCTCCGAGGTTGAATGCGCCGGCATTCATTTGAAGCCCATGAGCTCATGTTGCAGCGTGATAATGCCCCGGCACCGCGTTTCATGGATCCAAAAACAATTCCTGGAAGCGGAAAAGCCCGCTGAGCACGATCGGACCGATGCGCGCTACCGTTTGTTCCAGTTTCTGCCAATAACCCGCAGCATCACACGGTCACTGAGGAGGGAGTTACCTAACGCTAACACTGCAACGACCCCCAATTAACAGGCCGTCCCAACCGTTGTCGCTCCGGACTGTTTCTGTGATAAAAGCAGGTCGCTTTCATCACAGAAACAGGGCGTGAAATCGTCGTATTGGCCGAGCAGACTACCACTGCCGGAAAAGAGCAGGACTTGACTGTAGAGGACAAATGTGCGTTTTAGGGCCAAAAGGCATTCATGTGAAACACAGGGAGAAGTAGAAGACACAGGCGGGGCAGCATTTGCGGTTACTGACTGCAAATCAAGCAAGGTTGTATTATTTATAGCCTGATAAAACCTTCTTCTTTTTTTCAAAAACTGCATGTTTTTGCATTGCGTGTGACAAATAAAGTTTTATTTTTTTTAAAATAAAAAAATGTATATAGACTTTTATTTATAGCATTAATAGCATGAATACATCAAAACACATCAAAAACATCAAAAATAAGTATTCAAGTTCAAACAGGCTGAACTTGAGCATGAAGAATAGTAAATGAAAACGACAAAAGTGGCGCAATGCTAACTTTGTGTGTGTGTGTGTTTGTTTGTGTGTGTGTGTGTTTCAGAGAAAGGGACAAAGCTCCCCATTCTGCTCCGCGCGTGAAGGAGGGCAGGGAGGTAAGATGAGAGGCGCAGAGGAGTCTCGGGACAAAGTGAGGCACACACTGCTGCTCCGAAGCAGGCCCCCCCCCCCCGCTCCTCCGTCTTTCCTTGCCTCGGTTCTGAATGGGTAACCTGATAGGAGCCTTGGACCGAGTCCATCCTCGGCGACGACCAGGTGAGCTGCAGGCAGCCGGGAGGTGGGCGTCTCGAAACTACCGTAAAGTCAAACTTTTTGTATTTTAACAACCGGATCAAAATATGTCCTTTAAATTGTTTCAACATCAAGCTTTCTGGTTGCAGGTGGAATTTTATTAGATTTATTAGCTCCTGAAGCGAGACACGAAATCACAACCAGTCATTCAGAGTCCGAATTCATAGTTTCTCCCATCAGACTTTGGGTGAAAACCTTGTGATCCTGATGCTCTTCTACACCCAGACGATGGTGCAAATGTTGCTGACTTAGGCAGAAACGTACACACGCAGTCTTAAGATAAGGCGACCGGCCTTAATCTTAAGAAAGTTCCCGGTGGCAGTGCCAAGCTGTGCTTGGTACCTGTCCGCCCGCAAGTCAACTCATGGACTCGGCCACAGCCAAGAATTCCCATCAGTCAGCCCCTCATGCATCACATCTGGCGGGAAAACAAAAGCTAATCAGATGAAAAGCGGGAACAATTATTGATTTATCTGTGTTTTCTTCTTGACGGGGTGACTGCAGGAGTCGCCGTAAAGCCAAACCACATGCTGGCAGATTTTTCCAATTTGCACTTTCTCCATGGCCTGACACACACACACACACACACACACACACACACACACAATGGCCACATTACTGCCCTCTGAGTCATCCCCCGTCCTCCTCACCCCCCCAAGGCCTCCTCTCCCAAACTCAGCCCCCTCATCTCTTTAATTAGATCCTCACCACTGGAAGAATGGAGCAGCAGAACCCCCCCCCCCCTCCCCCCCAAACACCACCACCACCATCCCGAGGCTGAGAACTTGAGAACTGACAATCACGTGGTTTCATTTGTTTGAATTCTTTCCACGCTGCAACCCCCCCCCCCCCCGAGTAAAATTTATAATAAGAAACATCCGGATTTTTGCCCTGAAGACCTTCTTCTCCGTCACGGTGTCTCAGTACTTGGAGCACACGCCTATGCCTGCAACCAGATCCAACAGGGTGATTACACTGGCTGCCGTACCTGCAGCGCTGACGCGCGCATCATCACCGCTGGGTGAAAGTGGCCACCGGGGGCATTTCTGTCATGCTCAGCGAATGACGAGCGCCTCGAACATTTACGGCTGTGACGGCGGGTGAAGCGTGTTTATTTACACTTTGCGGCAGGGAGTGCGCCAGCGCGACCTTTGTACACCTCTCTGCGGAGTTCCCTCCGTCGCCCTGGAGCGTTTTTAGAGCGCGTGGAAAATGACTGTCGGCTTCAGAACATCCAAAAAAACGTGAGCCGTAGAAGAAAACTCGGAGCTCGGAGGTTGTGTCGGCCCCAGAGCGAAAGCCAGACGTCCCGTTTAGGGGAGGAGTCAGCGGGGTGGGACGGTTTATTTGCGTGCCGGCGTGACGACACCTCTGCGAGTGACTCAAGTTGGGCTCGCCAAGGAACACACAACTCCAGAAACTGCAACATAAATCTGAAGCCGCGGTTCATCGTACACCCTGGCCAACACAAAGCAGAGCCGTAAGTGACATAACGCCGGCCTGGGATCATCTGTCTCGTTTGCTCGCTGCACTTCACAGACTGCGTAATTGAATGCAGTGTCCCACCAAGGAAAGTTATGCAAAAGCCGCAGTCTCGCCGCTCTCAAAGGGCCCAGTGTTGCGCTGTTAGTCTGATATAATCAGTCTCTTACCAGCTGGTACAAAGTCTCTCGCATGGTTATTTCTTACAGAAGGGCTCTTTGGCCCTCAATAGGATTACAGCGGAAGAAAAACATTTTAACCAGCGCTAATCGCCGGATTATACCCGGTCGCCTTCGCAAAGGCCGAGGGTGCGGAGGAGAAAGGTTGAGCTCCCGTCCGCGATCGATCCTTCCTGTACATAACTTCACAACATGGTGCAAGTGCCATGTCGCCTCAAGACAAAGGCGAACCCTTGGGGAACCCGGTCATGACAGCAAGCTTAGAACATGTTTATGCCTCCTGACAGTTTGGTCCTTGTTTGGCGTTAAATTATCACAATAGCCGATGTCTGTGTCGCATTAAACATCATGCACATACATCAAACTAGATGGGTTTTTTTTAGTTTTTTTTTTTTAGAGGGGTTGGCGTGGAAAGTCCCCTCTCTGAAGCCACTGAGGCTCTGGGAAGAGCAGACGAGGGGCTGCAAGCAGTTGTGCACTGCAATCGTTTGTGTTGTTCCAAAGAGCAGAGATGCAGAGAGGGGACGGTTCTCGCTCCGACACTTTGTCGTTTTATTCCGGAATGCAAATCCCTTCCACATGGCAACGACGAGCTTTGGCTAGAACGGCATCTGTCATTACTCCAATCTTTGTGTGGCATTGCATCAAATGAGTTCCCTCCATGGTGAGACCTTCACCTTTGACTCTTTTCAACCCAGAAGTCCGGTGAGCCGCAGTGCAAATCAAGGCCACAAGGCTTCCCAGACATAACTTTAACAAAACACTTTTTCATCAGTTATTCAACCTGCCGTCAGGTTCCATCTGATGGACATCCCAGACACGGGGCTCTGGACAGCGGAGTGTTATTCAAAATAGTCAAATGTCCCCGTGTGAACTGAGCCTCGGCACCGGCACGGCAGCAGGCACCGTCAGTCATGCAAAACTGTTCCGCTAGCATGCAAATGGATGGAGCGAGCACGCACACACACACACACACACACACACACACACACACACACACACACACACACACACACAGAGCGAGACAAAGTTAGCATTGCGCCACTTTTGTCGTTTTTTTTTTACTTTTCTTCACTTTCAAGTTCAACCTGTTTGAACTTGAACACTTACTTTTGATGTATTTTGATGCATTCATGCTGTAAATGCTATAAAAAAAAAAGTCTGCATAGATTAAGAGCTTTATTTCTCACACAATGCAAAAACATGCAGTGAAATATATTTTTTTTTCAGGTGATCAATAATACAATGTTGCTTGATTTGCAGACGATAACTGCAAATGCTGCCCCGTCTGCGTGTTCTTTTTCTCCCACACACACACACACACACACACACACACACACACACACACACAAGAGCAAGGCAGAACTGAGACATACCAGAATTGGCCCTTTGAAAATAGACATTTCCTCTGCAACGGTGAGGTTTTAGTTCATAAATACATATTAACCCCTGTGAGATGAGAATGGATAGTGAAATCACAGCGCAAGGCATTCTGGGAATGGCATGCCATTAATTTACAGTAAATTACTGACTGATCAGTGGCGGTCTGGGCAGATTAGTATGACCGTATTTATCTGGTTGTTCTCACACACACACACACACACACACACACACACACACACATACAGGAGGCTTATTGAACAGTCAAAGCGAGAAGACACACACTAGAGAAGATATTTGTGACGCCCCTTCATCAGCTTTGAAGGTGCATGAGAGCTGAAAACGGACTCAAAGCCTCGAGAAACCTCAGCAAGTGATGTGGTGCGGAAAGCAACCTTAGCAGCCTGATTCATTCTCGTCGGCGTCAATAAAGTTCACCCATCAGAAATGACACCACCGCTGGTGAAATGCAAGTTGAGATGCATCAAATGAGTAAAGTCGCTCACAAGATCCTTGATGCGAACAAAGGCCCAACAAGCGGCTCTGAATCTGAACGAACCAAACTAAACTCACCATTGATATTTTAATATTGCCAGCGTGGTGTGGTTATTGTAAAAACTGGGGGAGAAAACACACGTGACAATGAAGCGATGAAGCAACTAAACCGGAGAAGAAAAAAAAGAATGTTCCACTTTAGCCCTGTCTTCACTTGGCAAAAAAATAATTAAATTTACAGGCATTTGAAAATCCCCCTCATGTGTAAACGATCACAGATGTAAGAAACTTTTGGCGGGAGAAACGGCCTATAAAATTCCCTGGTCTTCTTACAGGGCAACATTTTCTCTTCTTCACGCGAAAAGGTCGATGAGAAATTTTCACGGCGTGCGCAACGGCGCGATGCCAAGCGAAGGTCGATGGAAGTCGCGCCATTGATTCTGCGCCGTGCTGCGTTCTCAAATCGGCTTTTGTCGTCCGGCGTTGGTCTGCAGAGAGCAAACGCGCGGAACGTGCAGCATTAACAGAAGACCGAGCTGCATGGCACTCACTGAGCTAAACAATGTGAACAAAAACAACACACGCCGCCTCGGCTCGTACATTTGTGTCATTTCCTGTTTTTCCCAGTCTCACAGGGTTACCGCCGCTTCTCTTGTGAGCTTTAAGTTCTGCCCCGCGCAAAAAAGAAAGAAAGAAAGAACCCCAAGTGAAATTGCTGCATTCCAGGAAATTTGCCGGCCATAGGAGAGCATGTGAAAACGGCTGCCCCCCCAAATTCCAGCAATTCTGCTCATTTTTTTTGGCGGCAGTTTTCAGGCGCAGGAGGGGAAACGTGGCTTTTGTCTAATTGACAACAACATGGCAGGAGGATCTAATTCAGACAGGTCGCCATGATAACCCCCAACAGGCACACGTGGCCTCCACAAAAGGTCACTTTTTGAAGGTTTACTATGCATGTTGGTGTACATGTCCATGGGAGTGAGATAAACAGGAGGTGAGAAGCGCTGGATCCCACTTCCAAAAGCCAAACTGCCTCCCTATAAAGTGGGAGAGATTTTTTTTTTCTTCCCCTAAAAAGAAAAGGTCCTTCCACAACGGAGGTGGAAACAATGGTGAGGGCAGGAGCTTCTAGATGTGTTTATTTGTGTGTGTGTGTGTGTGTGTGTGTGTGTGTGTGTGTGTGTGTGTGTGTGTGTAGCACCACGTTTCCCAAAGTGTTTCTGGTGATATCGTATCTTTGTTTTTCCAAAGATATGATTTTTTTCCTCCAATTTAACCGAGAAAAAAAGAGAAAAGTTAATCTCCACATCTTAAAACAGAGTCAAGGTTTTTCTGCAAACTAGAACAACAAGGCCCACAGTCGCGTAAGGGGGATCGCGATCCCCCATTTTCAGGTCTTTATTTTACATCGTGGACTCCCGTGGAGAGGCATCACAACATTTAGGAAATATCCAAACGAAAAGAAAATGTTATAAATCCCAGAAAACAGCCACTTGTAGTTTTCAGTAGACGGCCTCGGGCAAAAATGCTGGGTTTCAGCTTCCTGCTGCCACTGGCCCTTTGTTGTTTGTTGGACCCTCCTTGTCCTTCGAAGGGGACGAAACTCTCAAACGCTAAAAGGGCAGAGCAAACACATAGCTGGCATTTTTTTTCTCGCCCAAGAGAGATACCAGTGAGCTTTGTGATGTCACAAAGGGCATGGTTTGCATAACTCTGCGCTTCCTGGAACGTGGAACAAGCAAAAAAAACTTAAAGGGTGAACTTTTCTTACTTGTGGATTCTGCAAGAGGCAACGGGCAAATATTGGTGTTGATCATTTTAAATAATAAAAGGTCTTTAAAGTTTAATCCATTCAACTAAAGAAGAAATTAGCTTAAAAGCATCTCACAACAGACTGCCAAACTGACTGCGCCAAGGCATTTCATTTAACATACATTGTTTACAATGTACAGATAACATGCACTCAATTGTCAGTTGTGGTCACTTTCAGTACTCCAAGAACGCAGAGCTGTAAAATACAGACAACCACTGAAATGTGCCTCTTCCTGACAGACTGGGGTAAAAGGTGTATACAGTACAAGGTGAAAGCGACATCAGGCTCTGGTGCGCTCTGGTGCGTCTGATCTGCGGCTGCTGGGGATTTCCTTGAGGGTGAATTTGCAGCAGACATCATTGAGGAAGGAATAATTTCATTACTAAGAAACATTTATACTGATAGAATTCGTAGTTGCGTAAGTTTTGAAGCCCTCAGTCCCGGCTGCGGTTCAAGTTCATCGTTGGGAAAACATCTCGGTCAAAGAAATAATAGATTTTTGTCACAACAGTCTTTATTATCGTTTGACGAATAATACCACAGCACTAGTATGTAAAGAAACCCACTGTAGGATTCTGGTCGACCCCTTGGGACCAAGAGACCATTCCAATCAGGAGCTAGACAACCCCGAGGTTGTGTCGTTTTCTCGGGATTCTGGGAACTGAATAATTTTGAACTGACCTCCAAACTTGGTGTAATTGAGCTAAAGAACTGTTCCATGGCCTGATTTGGCAACCAGGTCTGGGAAGATTTTGCATCAGTCCCTCTATGCCATCATTAAGGAACCCTTTAAAGGAATCTAGTGACACAAAATTGTTTTGGGTTTTTTAAATCGTGTGTATTTGGATTATGGACACACTACAAATAACCAGCTTTTCTGTTAGTATTCTCTAATAAGAAGCATTTACTTTGACATAAAGAGCAGGCCAAGAATGTGGATCTGCCCATGGTCTTGTTGGTTCATCCTGACTGCATCGTTCATATGAGAAAGATGTGAAATAAAAGTGGGCCGACAGAAAACGTTGAGAAACGATACTGTGCTACGGTGAGATGCAACCAAATCCAACATGCTCTGCCTTTTAAAAACAACATTTTCACTGTGGTCATAAAAAAATGTGGGAATGGTGACACATTTTGACTAAAAGAACAAAACAAAACAGCTGACATGAATTCATTTTCGACACACAAAATGATTGAAGGTAATAATTGCCTGCAAATATTCCACGACCGCAAGAACTCGTCTAACAGGTGGTCACCCACAGGGTTTTTTTCTTCCCCCTTGCACTAATTACATCATGGAACTACAAGGCAATACCTGCAGGTTCTCGCTTGAGTTCACACCACACACAGACGCAGGTTGTGACACACCCGCTGGCGTCAGCACACACGGCTGAGCGTCCCGCTGATGACGAAACACACTCGTCGCCGCTGGCGCAAGAACAGAAATCCATTGAGTCGACACACCTTTTGGCAAACTGGGTTAAGTGCGCAGCAGGAAGCCAGAGGTGAATGTAAAGCATGTCAACGCCATATTGTCTCATCTCAAATGAAGCATTTCTTCAATCTGCTTCTTCTTAAAGGTGTTCGTTATTTAAGCCATAAAACTAATTCAAAATTATTGTTATTCTTATTATTATCTTGCTTAAAACTAAGCATCTGCATTCCTACCCCCATGTTGCTTCAGTGAGAGACTTCTCGCTCATCACTTCCTTGTAATTAGTTGTCTGTGATTCCGTGATCAGGCCGACAAATGTCTCTGAAAGTGATCCCATCTGTTGTTTGACGTTCCTCTCCATCATTATCGCTACAATGCTGGGGAGCTCCGCCATCTTCCATCTGTCTTGGAAGGGTTTTGGAAAATCATGCATTTATAGCCATCAGCGTTACTAGCCTGTAGCTGTGTGGATGGGAGAATAGGGGGGTGAAATGTGCAGAGAGTCTAGTGGCAGGGCCAGAATTGAGGGAATCAATGGGGTTTACCGAACAGACAGCAAATCCAACAAAGCTACATCGTGGTTGAATGGAGGCAGCCTTCTAGTTTCCAGGGTCACACTATTAGTTTTTGTTCCACCAACAGATTGAGTGAGCCGGGGGAGAAATGGGAGTTTGGCAGGTCTATTCGGCCAGGTGTACAGCTGTTGGTCTGTTCTGAGCCAGTCTGGAGCAGGGACAGTGTTGAAATTTTGATTTCTGTCCAAAAAATGAGCAGAGTTTATGGTAAGACCGGGACACTTGAGACAAGAGCGAGACACACGATCCAATCTGGAGCCAGAGCAAGAGGGAGAGCGTGCTCCTCCTCGGAGAAATGAATGGAAAAACATGTCAATGGAACACAAGGCGGGAGTCAGTGAATAAACAGAAGTGGTGACTCACCCTTTCTGGGATTGGAGTGATGACTGTGGGCAGGGGCGTGGGGTACCCAAACTGCCTCTCTAAACTCGCCAATGTAGGCATTCATGCATGCACACAAGGTCCGACTCATGTGTCACGCTCAGCCAGTTGGACCAGGACAAGCCGCCTATTGTCCCCAACTTCTACCTAAAGCTGCACCTCCTAGCACGGCAGGAGATCAGCCAGGAAGGGATTTGGGGGATTGCCGACGTGTGTGTGTGTGTGTGTGTGTGTGAGTTTGTGTTACAGGTTTCCCAAAGTTGAAGTAAAATCAGGGGCCAACTATCTATTTTTTGTTAGGAATAAAAGGTACTTTCACAATAATTTGTTTTACGGTAGCTAGGTGGGAAGTAAAATTTAAATATATATTTCACACAATTCCCAAGTGAATACAAATACCATGGCCACCTGTTGTTAAGGCAAATGAGAGCGATGATTAATTCTGATTTTTGAAACAAACTATCTGTCATTTGTTGTTCAATCCATAATTGCTTTAAGTGATTTATTTTTTCATTTTTCCCTTCACGTCTTGTTTAACATGTATGATATGGCGTTCAAAGCAACAGTCCCTTCCCTCTGCTATCAGATTGCAACAATATATACGATAATTACATCACAATTTAAAAAGTAAGAAAATTGCAAAATACACTGAGTGTATATTTGGAATATTCCTGTCTGTGTCTAAACGTACATGGAGTGGGTGTGACCATCTATTACAGTGACCTCCATTACAGTAAAGTTTCAACTTTTTAATCCAACTCCTGCTAAAAAATAAGATTCAAAATGCACATATCTCACAAAAAAAATGAAAATTAAAGCCCATTGATGAGTCAAACTGTTGATGCCACATTAAATCAGTGTTGTGTCATCACAAACTTCCTGGCAACTCTTAGCCAGCATTAATTCTCTCCATCAGTGGCTCCACAACAAATAAATGATATACAGCAGAGCAGAACCCCGTCTGACATCAGTCTTCCTCCAAGTATTTCCCTGACAACTTTTGATTTGTTTTTCTTCAAATGTCTATAATGTTCACACTATTTAAGGTCCAACCAAAATGCAGACAGACTTTGGAAACAAATGGCTCTGCCGATGAGTCGTGGCCCGTAGTTCATCATACTACATCATTATGTAATTTAAGGACTTGATTTGGAAAAGGGATCCTGACATGAGAACACATTTTAAATGAAGCAGATCCTTTGTGCTTTTCAACAGGAGACACGTTGAAATTATGGAAGAGCAGACTTATTGTATGCAAAAGCATCAAGACTCACAATAACAGTATCTAACATGCCACAAGTTCCCAGTGAAATGATGCACAGTCACTGGAAACAGTTTGATAAAGGTGAGCTACTCCTGTGTGTTCCACACACACGCATATTCACACCACGTGGAAAAACTATCAAAAGGCAAGAAAAGCCGCAGGAATCCGGCCTCAGATTTATCAGATTAGGAGTTAAACCCAGTTCCATGCAAGAGGCAAAGAAAGATTTAACGCACAAAATGTGATTACGAGGGTGGGGTAGCTGGCACGAGTGACTGCTTTCTGCCATGTATAAACTACGAAGCTGTAAAGTGCAGAGGAATCACACAACAGTCTGCTAAGGCTTGTTATCTAATGTTTTCAAAACAAAAAAAAAAAGGCTCTTGCTGTCTTAATTTAAGAAATCAGCATTTGAGGTTCTCCAATTAAGGACATACAGTATTCCCTACAGCGCCATGGCTTCCCGTTTTGAAGAGGATGTCACAACTTCTCCTCCTTCCAAGCGCTGTTTACGTCACTTCAACACAGACAAAGTAGTTTGCGGAGAGCAATTATCCCCACGAGTTCAGAAAACCGTCCCTCTGTAAACACGGTGAGGAGCCAGCGGCAGCCGTCAGCTTCTCTGGAAAATTCTACAAATGCGGCAAAATCAATCGCGACAACTGTCTGGCGGGATTAAAACAGCTGGAAAGCACAGTGGGCTGCCAGCAGCGCGGTGATTTGGAGCTTTTGCCCTGACGGGAGAAACAGCAACACAAACACACGGCCGTGACTAACCCAGCGTTCGTTAGGCTCGGAAAAGGATGGTGATTCAACTGTTTAGACAGCTGGATGAAAAAAAAGTCTTGATTTCACCTTAGTCATAGAGTGGGATTATATGTTGTTGTTTTTTGCCTTTGTAAAAACAAAAACAAAAACTGCAACTTTGAGCTCATCATCATCACAAAATACTGGAATCACTGACGGTAGATAACATCGTGATCTATCGTGTAACCTATACACTGTTGACATAATATTCCAAACTGGACGTATAGCAGCTATAGGGGAATGTTTCCCTTGACATGAGTCAATCAGCGCACTCTGACATACAGCACTAATGGCAGGAGCTCCATGACGTCAGCGGCCAGCTGGCTTGTTTAAAAGGAAAGGAAAATTTTTCCTCTTACTTTTGCAATGCTTTTTTACACCTTTTGCACCTTGCAACGTTTCCTTTTTGATTCTTCTACGCCTGACAGTTGATGACAGCACTTGCGCTCCTTTCACGTGCTCCACAATGCAAGGCGTGAATGCACCGAAATGACATGCTGGGGCATGACACTGTCCATACATGCTGCAACAACTGTGGCAAGTGGCGGCAACTCACGCACTTTTAGCATTGAGTGATCCAAATACGATCCGCATACACAACATAGAGTATCTTTATGCTGCTTCAATGAACACTACTTCATTGTGATTACAATGCCGCTTAAAACTTTTGTCTGTTGTCAGTGTCTTCACTGGAATATGACCTTGACCGGGTTAACAATGCTAGTATTGCTGTGTGTGCAGAAGTTCAAAGTGAAACAATAAGAAACGCTTTGATTTAAATTTTCTGATTGAAAAAAAAAACACCTCAAAGAGGAACGGCAGACTTTGATTCTGAACACACTGGCATAATTTCTCTGAAGTAAGCGATGCTTTTATTGACACATATTTTTCCTACATTTCATGAGATTTGCAGCACAGAGGCTCAGCGCACAGCTGGATGTCACAGTCTGGTCCTGGACACCCAGTTGGGACAGATCTGAGGGAGATGTGGTCTCTTCCGCCCGCAGAAGTGATCATTACCAGTGACTGTTTTGTTTTTTTGTTTGGTTTGGTTTTTTTGCTGTGATGCTTTTGTGTTCCATCTCAGTTTGCCTAAGCTGTCAGTGAACACAACTTGCCGACTGGAAAAGTTCATTTGCTTTTGCTAACAGTACAGTGTTGAACGCAGAACTTCAGAAGACACAGCGAAGAAAACAACGGACGATCCAAGCAGGTTTAAAAACAAACACACATCGAAAACCAAAGACTTTCAGACACACACAAAAAGAGCAACACTTCCTACCTTGGTGTCGACGATGGAGCAGGCGATTTGCTTGACATAGGCCAGGTCAGCGTTCTGGGGCATCAGGACCGACTCCCTAGTCAGGCCGATCTGGATCATGAAGGACACCCCAGCTGGTGTCGGGGGCAGTGAAGGTATCGCGGCACCCCCTGGACCCTGAGCCGTAGTAGTCACATCCATCATGGCAAAACCGGCCTGGGCGGCCATGGAGGGCATGGCTATGGGGATCCCCTGCTGCATGACAGCCGAGCCGGGCGGCGAGGAGCCCCCGGGCGGGAAGAAGACCTGGCTCATGGCCCCGGAGGACATGCACGGGCTGGCGTTCGCCATTCTGAGAGCGGTGTGCCGGCTGTACCGAGGGGCACAGGTTCACAAAGACATGCCAAGGTGTCGTCCCAAGTGCCGACACACACTTTGAGCCGAGGGTCCCAGGTTCCTCCTTTTCCTGTGTCCGCCCCCACCCGCCTTGCCAGTGGGGGAGAAGGAAAGTCTTATCCGCCGAGTGCGTGCTGCTGCTGTTGATGTTGTTGTTTTTTCCCCCCCTCCGCCGAGCCACTACTTCTTCTTCCAGCTCGCCTCGGTCGGCTGACTCCTCTTATTGCCGAGGCGTGACAAGCATGAGCGGCGCGTCCCTCCGTCTCATAAAGTCACCCGGAGTGTGCGAGTTCAGTGTGTGTCGGTGTGTGTGTGTGAAACAGAGAGAGAGGGAGGGGGGTGAGGAAGGGCGGTGTAGCCCTCCTCCTCTTCCTCCTCCTCTACCACCACCACCGACACCACCACCTCCTTCCTTCCTGCCTCTCTCACCTCCAAAAAGCCCCTGCAGAGAGGAGAAAGTCCAAGCTTGGATTGTGAAACAACAGTGGCAAAAGTTTTTTTGTTTGTTTTTGTTTTGTTTTTCTTTTTGCGGCGCTCGGCTCCAAGGCACAAAATGGCTTCCACGAACAGGAAACGGTGAGAATGAGGGAGAGCAAAAGCTGCGCTGCTTTTACGATCTTACCCTGTTTCAGTTTCAGCCCCAGTTGAGTCTCTTATGGTGAATGTGTGTGTGTCTCTGTGCGTGTGCGTGTGTGTGGGAGCGTACCGACAGGGCGCCTCCCTCTTCCCCATTCCCCTCCCTCCTGCCGCTCTATTCTGCCGACAGCCGAGCAGGAAGTGGAGCGACTGACACGGCCTCCAGCCAATAGGTCCTGGTGAGGCCCCGCCCCTTTTCTTGAGTTCAATCCTGCCAATGAGTTTGGCTCCTCCCCTTCCTTTAAAACTTAGCTAGTTTAGGCTCGCTCTCTCCCGGCAATGATCCACTGCCTGGCCGAGGTAGCAGCTCTGCACTCCAAAGGCCAACCCCCGCTGCTGCCTCATTCCCCTTCTTCCGTCTTACCTCATTAGCCTCTTCCTGTCCCTCCGTGAGACCCCTCTCTGCCCTGTTCCTGTGACCGCCACTTCTCTTCAGGTTGTCTCAAGGCGCACTGAGAAGTAGGACCATACCTTTTTTTTTTTCTTTTTTTCTTTTAAGCACAGTCGGTTTCTGGCAAATCTCCGCAGGTTCAAGTGAAGAGGAAATACACACACACACACACACACACACACACACACACACACACACACACACACACACACACACACACACACACACTCACCCAAATAAGGCGTATTTGTAACACAGACCGAAACATTATTCACCGCAATCTCCGCCCTGGTTGTTGTGACTTGACTCAACGAAACCCACGTTAGGAAGGTTGGGCTTGCATAAAAAATAAACAAGAGACCGACCGAACACTTTGTGTGCATTGTATTTTCCTGGGCTGTTGTGTCACACCTACACTTGATTAGAACGTGTGGGAGCAGCAACAACACACACACACACACACACACACACACACACCAAATATATGACTTTAAATGCAACTAAATATTTCTGGAAAAGGACAAATGACTTAATCAGTAACACAGTACTGCAAGTCATCGCTCATTTTTCACCACAAGAGGGGGATGTTTGTTTGGATGAAAATTAAATGCTGCTTTGTTGCTACTATGCTTTAAAAATATCATTTTCTTCTTCTTCTTCTTCTTTTGCAAAACATACAAAAAATACCTCATTAATTGGATGAATAAGTGTTCTCATCTGTACTTTAAGAGTAACATGTTTAGCCTTCAGGCTCTTAGAAAATAACAAATTCTTAATTTAAAGATGTTTAAGAAATTTGAGAACAATTTAGTATTTAGATTTGTTTAAGGTGATTATTTGTGTTGACTGCTAATTAAGTATGTAGCTGTATCCTGCCTTATATGTATGTCTTTTAAACATGATACTTATTTAGCAGCTGAGGTATGTTTGTCCTATCTTATTTATTTGAAAATTAATAATGATGTTTAAGGCTGTATTGTTAGAAACATTTAACAGAAATTTACATGGCACAGAAGCTCTGATCTAATGTCATGTTTGATGTCTTAGTATGTTTTATCTTTAAATATATTAAGACTGACTACTCTGACGCCATCATCCCTCTTTTTAAACTCATTTCTTTTTCTTTTTGTTTCTTACATTAATTAAATAATCAGCTTGAAAGTTTTATGACCCGTTCTCTGATCTAATAGTTGATGCCGCCACAATATCGACTATGTGCAATACATGATAATATAAAGTTTAGTTGTAGGATGTCATGTGTTGTGTTTATATGATGGCAAGAAAGACAACACAACAACTCTGAATCACTGTACAAAATCTTCATTTTTTTTTCTTTTTCTTCCTTAATGACATACAACGGGACCCGTAAACAAACAAACAAAAAAAAAAGAAAATCATCTCATCTGATACAAGCTAGAATGCAGTTTCAAAAATATATAATAAAACAAAAATCAATAAAAAGCAGGTCTCTTATCCCTTGTAATCGCAGGAAATATTTTTGAATACAGCTTAATATGATGTACAAAGTATCACACAGTGATAAATTGCTAATAAAAAAATAAAAACACAAAGAAATGAGAGTCCTTTACCTTGGCCTCTGACTGGGAACAGATTTTTTTTTAAAACTTATTTCCTTTTTTTATGTTTTTAATCGTTTTGCTGTTTTACAAGCTATACATTGCCATTATCAATCACAAGCAAGTTCTATGCCTAGCAAGGAAGAATGATTCACTTATGATACTACAGTATTCTTACATCTTAATAATCATATTCATAATCAAAGGAAGGTGATGCAAGAAAGAAAACTGGTGATGGACATGGACAGCACATAATGGCATCTCAAAGTCATCATTTACAAACTCCCATTTATTTTTTATCCTTTGCGTCACAATGATTTGTCTCCCCCCTCCCCCCTCCGACAGCGGCCCAATGTACAGCCCCTAGAAGTCAGTCACAGTTCCGTCCTCGTAGTCTCGACTCCAGACCGTTTAAAAAAAAAGAAGTAAAAAATAACCTGCACGTCGTCACCCTGTCTGCCACCGCTGCCCAACGGCGTTCTATGTAGTGCAAAGTGAAGCCAAATATTAGTTGGGTGACAGGATTGCCCGGCAGCAGTACAATATTGTTAACCACGTCGCCCCCCTGTCCGTCTACTACCCTGTTGTTGTGGGGGGTGAGGGGATGGGAGAAGATGGGAGCGTGAATGCTAGTGATGAGGAAGGCATCGTTTCCCTCTAGGCTACCGTCATCTGAACCCTCAGATGCGACCTCTGACCTCCTAATGTGACCCTGTACTCTTACTGAGGAATGATTGTTCAGCCGTAACAAACCGATTTAACCGTTTCAAGATGAGAAAGAGGGGAGGGGAAAAAAAAAAAAGGTCCGGTCCGGTCAGTTATTCATGCACGACGCCTGGAAAGTTGAATGTCATGTCCAAAGCGGATATTTACCCAGATAGTCATGCGCCGCTGCTGTTGCTGCTGCTGCTGCTGCTGCTGCTACTGACTGAGTAACATTCCCCAACAACATCTCGTATCCGCTCTTTCACATTTTTGTTTTTTGAAATGATTTGAAGGGACTTCCTTTTCTATTTTTTCCGACCCGGGGTCATTTCTCGCAGGACAGCTCCTTAAAAAATAAGAGACAGCCATGCTCGGAAACATTTGCTTCCCAATGACAGGCTCCAGTGCCGCAGACGTACGTCAAACACAAAGAGGAGGAAATGTGACCTGGACACACAATGACAGTCAGGCTTCGTCAAACCCACAAGCCTGAATTAAAATAATAATAATAATAATGAAGAAACGTTTCAGGAGCCAACGAACTTCCAGTTGAAATGAAAAAGACGACCGGCGGAGCTCTCGAGTTCTTCTCACTTTGACCTCCAACGAGAATCGGCGACGTTCCGAATTGCGTCCGCGGTCGGTGGAATGAATCGACAAGGAAATGTCAATTCACTGGACGTAGATCTTTTTTCCTTGCACGCACGCGCGCGCGCACGCGCGCGCGCACGCGCGCGCACACACACACACACACACACACACACACACACACACACACACACACACACACACACACACACACACACACACACACACACACACACACACACACAGGTCCCTGATTCTGACTCAAGACTAACAAGGCCTTTGTAGCACCGTGATTTACCTAGTGCATCAACGTAAACGCAAACACGCACACACATTCACTCTCTATACAGTAAAAAGCAGCAAATGACACAAGTGGCGTCATTTTGTTTTGAGGCCTCGCACGGCTGTAGTCTATGGCCTTGAACTGCACTCTCACAGTCTCCATCTGTAGCTGGTTCGAATGCTGCTGCTGCGAGAGCCGAGCTGTACACCTGCAGGAACGATCGTCGTGAGAGTGGCAATGCGTTCAATCATCTCGTACAGCAGGCGGGGGGGGGGGATCATACATCAACTCGCACTCGCCACATGGACCTGCAGAAGCAGAAATCACCAGGACAAAACGATGAGACTTGGCCGTAAAGTTGAAATTAAAGCTATTTGTTCAAACACTGGTTGAGCGACTGTCTGGTGCCCCGTGGCAACACGCCCGCATGAGTTTAGCATTATATCATCCGACAACGCGCACGCTCGGTCCCGATTCTTTGGAATGTTGTACATCGACCCCTCACCCCCAAAAAAAAAAAAACAGGAGGCGACTTAGGCCTTTTTTTTTTCAAACGCCTCCTGGAGAGAGAAAAAAAAGTTTTTTTTCGACCATTCACCTACGAGTGTTACTTCAGCTAAAAGTAGTTTGTTAGCAAGTTGTTTAAAAAAAGATCTCTACACTGTTCGAAGGTGGCGGTGCGTTAGCGTGTGCTGTGCAATCCGAGTGTTTCGCTTGGTGAAACTGTGAGTAGTGTGTCAGCAAAGTCGAGGCGCGCACGTACACATGAGGTGCTGTGAAATAGTTGGTACATTTACAAAAAAAAAAGAAAAAAGAAATTGAACAGAAAACTGTAGTGTAGAAAATCCAAACATGGTTATTTGATTAAAAAAAGAAGAAAAAAACAGCCGCTGGGACTTTAGTTATTTGTTTAAAGAAAAAAAAAAGCAAAGTGATTAGTAGAAGAAGAAGTCACTGAGGCATCAGAGGACCATGAGGAGAGTTTGGGGAGTTACGTCCTGTGGCAAACACCCAGCCAGTGGGGTGCAGGACTTTGTGTGTGTGTATGTGTGTGTCTGCCTGTGTGTATTTGTGTGTCTCCACTGTAGTCTTCAGTCTCTTTTGGCCCAGCTGCTTTTGCAGGACTCTAAAAGCAGAAAAAGAAACAAACCATTAACCACATTAGCTCAACAATCACTGACATAAACGGAAACAATAACACTTTTCCGAAATATCCAATCTGAAAAACAATCTTCACTTCACTTCGTCTGCCTCCGCGGCCTGTGTTAAACGCGTCTCACCCGAATGACATCGCTGCTGTCAGACAAAGATCTTGGCAAGTGCATCTGCGCCAGCGCTGGCAATGAAGGGCTGGGAGGCGTGGAAGGCCACGTCGTGAATGGCCTCATCGTGCTTCTTCCTGTGGGCCGTGATCTCCTGCACGCACGTCCTGTTGTCCAGCATCCACAGGCGCACCGAGCAGTCGTGGCCTGCAGGGGGCACACACAGACACACACTGTCTTGAATGCGAAGCCTTGGCATGTTTAGAATTAAAACTCTCTTAGAACCAAAAGCGCATGTTTAATATTTAGCAGCATCTCGTGGTTAAAAAAGCACATTGCAAAAAAAGGACGCTTGTTTTTTGTTTTTTTTTAAAAAGAAAAAACAACAACTTTAAGCCATTCATTCATTAGCTTCATTTGTTAAAATAAGAATGCATTCAGAATGGCAGGCGGCTGTTTTATCCATCTGACTACTTCCACATTGCTCTGCAAAAGTTGTTTTTTCATCTGCGAATTCCATCTAGGAAAGGTCACCCACAGTGATAATCCTGTCTGTCTGATGTCCCACTTGAGCTAATATTTCTTTGATGCTCGGGTAAAATCACAAACCACTGACCCCATTGTGGGCTACTGTGGGCTACCAGTGAAAAAAAAAAAAAAAAAGACGTAAACGCCGCCTCCTCACAAGTGGACCCAGTTTTCACAAAAATCTAAATGCTTATTAATAGCCAGTGATAAGAAGCCATATTCCAGTTTGTGCCAATAGATCCCACTGACTGTAACACATTGGGCCAATCGAGGAAGAAAGATTTCTAAGATGTTGCTGCTGCAAAGGAAAAGGAAAGCGCGCTACTCACTGCCAGAGACGAGGTAAGTGCCTTTCGGGTCCGTGGTGAGACACGTCACAGCATCCAGGTGAGCCACCATGGAGTGGACCACTTTGCCTGCACGAAACCCACCACGCAAAAGCCATTCAGGGTCTCTTCAACAGCCAGAGAGCTTGACTTTGTAGCTGTAGCTGTGTCCCACCCCCCTGAAAACATACCCGTCTTGTTGTCCAGGAAGCGGATGGTGCGGTTCTCGTGCGCAGTGATGGAGACGGGCTCAGACGGGTGACTGACCACGCGGTTGATCAGCTCGCTGCCTGCGGAGCAGAAGATGGGGGGGGGGAAAACAAGCTCAACTCAAACCTGCCTGCCGGGGGTTTTAAGGGGAAAACTTTTCAACTGGTCGGATTCCCGGCGAGGACGTACCGTCCTTGGTCTGCGTCTCCAGCGCCGTGACGCTCTGCTCCGTGTTCAGGTCGTAGAGCAGCGTCTCGCCGCCGTCGAACGCCACCACCACCTGGTCGGGGTCGGTGGCCACGAAAGCCACTGAGGTGGGCGTGCCGTGCTCTGGAGGGACGGAGCGGGGAGAGGAGCTGGTAAAGTGGAGCGCTGGGGAGTAACGAGCTACATGTAGCGTTGTTACATCATTTAATTGCAAAATAAAAGTAATTGTAATCAGTTGGGAAAAAATGGGTAATTAAATTACAGTTACTTTTGGAAATATTCATGATTACATTTCTAATTAAATTTGAACATTTTTTTACAAAAAAAAAGGCTGAGCTTTATGTTTAATAATTTGTATTTTGTTACCATCAGTTATTTGTCGATTTTGGAAAATGAGTAAAAATTTGAGAGTTGAATTTTCAATAGGGCTCATTGAGTGCTAATTTAAATGTTAAATGGTTTAGTGGGCATATCTTTGCAAAAAATGTGATTGATTTTGCTGATTTAAAGGATAATAGGTTATGCTGCCCTGATTTTGTATCTCAGCTATTTTGTGTTGTTGGTTGTTTTGAGTCCTGCTTAACACTGTTCAGGTCTGAACAGTTGAGGACATTTATTCAAAATTTAGAAAAGTAATCAAAATGTAATCAGATGTTGACAGAGTAATTGAAATAGTTACACTACTATTACATTTTCAATAGGGTAAGTGGGTAATTGCAACCTTTGCAAGGTAATCTTCCCAATACTGTTATAGACCGACGACTGGACGCAACATAAAACACAAATGCTGAATGTCAGAGTCTCACCTCTTTCCTTGTTGAAGACGGACAGGCAGGGGGTGGAGTTCTGGGGGTCCCAGATGCGGACGGTGCCGTCGGCCGAGCAGGACGCCAGTCGATGGTGGGCCGTGGAGTAGGTCAGACCCCACACGCTGTCCTCGTGGCCGGCCAGCACGCTGCTCTCGATGCCCGGGTCTGAAAGGACCAGCGCATGTGTTTAATGGAGGTAAAAAAAAAAAAACATAAGAGAAAAAGGATATTGCTAAAATCAGCTGTGTAAGGCTGACTGACCGTAGTTGTCATACGGATCCACGTTGAGGTCGGGCATCTTCCAGCATCTGACGGTTCCGTCCAGACCTCCGCTGTAGCAGGAGTCTCCGTTCTCACCCATGGTCAGGGACAGAACGGCTCCGCTGCAGGGAAACCAGGTGGTCGGGATCAGGTTTCTCAACAAAGGAGGTACAAGAACTGTTGTGATCTCAATCACAGACGGCTGATCGTCAGGCTCACCTGTGTGCTCTGAACGTGTAGATGGGCTCCACGTCCATGGCTGCATTCCTGTCAGGGGAAGACGCCGCTTTTTTTTTTAAAAAAATGATTCACATTTGACGGACTTTGATTTTTGATTTGCGAGCGCAACTCACTTCTTCGAGTGCATGGCCTTGTTGAGGTTCCACAGTTTTAGCGTTCCGTCCTCGGAGGCCGTGAGCAGCACCGCCTGGCCGGGGTGAAAGGTCAGCGCGCGGATGGCGTCAAAGTGGCTGCGTAGTGTGAAGCGGGGGTTCCACGTCTTCTTGAACTCCTCCCTGTTGTCCTGCATCTGACGGGACACGCGGTCAAAGCGGTTGGCCGCAGGCTTAAACGCCACTTTCTGATTCCGAGGAACCACAAACGTGCACTTACATCCATGGAGAGGTCGTTGTCGTTGGCCACCGTCAGGTCTGCCAGCTCCCCAAGGTTCATGTCCCCTCCGCCGACCGCGTCCATGATGAAGACGTCGGAGGAGAAGGCCAGCGCGCCACCTGCAGGGTACGAGTGGGAAAGCAAAACTTCAGCATCTTTCTCAGGACCTATAAATACGACGGTCCTAGCAGTACTACCATGAGCACGCAACCTCCATCTGTCAAGGTCCACCCACCGCCTCTCTTTGACTCCCACACAGAGCACCAGAGGAAATATTCATATTGGCGGAGGAGCAACTTCATACATTTACCCCCCCTACGCACACTTCATACAAGGAAACAGACTGAGACATGACTTCATCTGAAGCCCGAAGGGCGACTGGCTGGTCTGCCGAGTCTTACCTTCTCCGGGCCGAGCCTGTCCCGATATAGAGGGGGACGGGGTGGGTTTAGGGGGGAAGTCCGACATCATGCCTTGCAACTTGTTCCTGCGGTTCTCTGAACCCCGACAAGAGGAGAGAAGCACAAAACACCCCGTCATGCAGAGATGTAGGAGAGATGGGGGGTTGGGCTTTTTTTTTTTGGGAGGGGGGGGGGCAGCAGGACAAGGGGGAGGAGGGAGCAAGAAGGTCACTTTCACTCCTTCGACGACCCACATACACTTAAGAGGCCGCTGCGAGAGGATCCCAGGGCGTTAGAGCGCGACATCAACACAGGCACATGCACACATTGAAAGAGGAGATGGCTCAGAGGATGTGGTGTGAATGCTAGGAGGAGGAGGAAGGCCGCAAGCAGGGTAGCAAATTTCTGGCCGTGACCCCCCCCCCAAACCCCCCACCCGACCACGGGGGGAGGAGCCACACAGGGGTACGGAGATGACAGCTGAAACACACTGGAAGGATTCACAGACTGGCAGCTCATGAAACAGGACAGAGAGACGGGTGGTTGGGAAAAGAGTTTGGTTTTATTCACAACAAGGAGATGCAAAGGACACAATGAGTGGCAACAGGTAAGAGGGTGAGCAGAGGATAAGGCAAAAACAAAACAAAACAAAATAAAATTTAAAAAAAAAAGAGGCAGAGTCACTGGCGGCAGTGAGACTGGCAGTGCTGGTGCTGATGGGTGTCACTGTGGCAACAGCGTACCTAACTCCCGTCCGTCCCCCGAGATCCGGGCCTCTCCCCCCCCCCCTCCTCCCCCGAGCCCAGGAAGTCAAATTCACTGAGGGCGTCTTCCGAGTCGTCCTCGTCCTCCTCGTCCTCGGGGTCCAGGTCCGTCGTCATGGGCTCTGAACCCATCTGGAGACCAGAGGGAAGAAAAAAAAAAAAGTCAATTTCAAATACAGGCGTGGCAAAACTACGGCCCTGGGGCCATACGCGGCCCGTTAGGCTAATCAATCCGGCCCTCCGAACTTTAAGAAATTCTATTAATAGTAAGTGAGTAATAAAATAGCTGTAATTCATCCATTCTTTCAGTATTATAAGAGTCATTTCAATAAAGAGCGATAAAGAGTGGGGCTTCAAGGACACACATTTTGTTGCAAAACGTATGTTAATTTTCAATTGACATTAAAACTAGGGATGTCAACACTCAATCAATTATCCTTTAATTGTCGATTAAGAATTTAATCGATTAAATTAAATTAGTTGCAATTAATTTAACATTTTTTACACGGGTAGTTATTATCAATATAACAGTGTAGTGGCAGGTAAACAGCAATTCACCTGTAGGTACTGTGATGGTCATAACATACCTAGAACAAGTGACACTTAAACAACTTTTTATAATAAAAAAAAGATGAAATGTGACCCATTAGAAGTCAACTTCAAGTCAGAGGATAAATGCTTAGGATCTTTTTACTGTTACTAATGTAAAAATGGGTCACACTGGACCCTCAACATTATTGAAGGGTTAGATAATGTGTTCCTTACACATTTTTCATTGTGAAATTTAGCCTCTCAGGAAAAATTGCCGCTTAGTAACTAATCGTTAATCGATCGATGAGGTCAACCAACTAACGATTAATGAATTACTCATAAATTTGCATCCTTAATTAAAACACGTTTTCTCCATATCCAATGATATATTTTTTTTCTCCTATGAGGTGGCTCACCGAAACACTCCATCCATCTGCTCCGGCCCCTCTGTCAAATTTTAGAAGCCACTGTGGCCTCACCAGTCAAGAAGTTTGCCCAGCCCTGCTTTAATGAGTTCTGAAGAAAGCCTGCAGTTCATTGTCTCTCTCTTGTCTTTGCTTTAAAATGTATTCAGCGCACCTTGGCACGGGACTTTTTGTTCTTGCGCGGCCCGTCGATGCAGTCCGTCGCCATGCCCTGGAAGTCGTCCTCCTCGTCGCTGTCGTCCTCGTCGTCGTCCTCGCAGCCGTGCAGGAAGGGGATCTTGTCGAGCACCGACCCGCCCAAGCGCTCCTTGGAGCTCTCTTTGCCTGCGTTCCTGCAAACACACACATACACACACACAGGGGGCAGAGAACACAAAATGTCTCATGTGTCACGTTCATCCCAATGAAGCGACGGCGCCGAGAGACGCTCCAGTCCAGTCTCACCTCTTGATTTGCTCCTCTATCTGTCTGACTAACAGGGACTCGCCACCTGCCCGGGGCTCTGGCTCATGACACGTTTCGCTGGGCGGCGGCCCGTTGGCCTCGGGGCTGCTCCGTCCCAGCAGCGAGCGGACGCGCTTGGACCGCATGTCCAGGATAGTGTCTGAATAACCCACTTCTTCAAGATATCTGGGAACAGGAGAACCGGGTCATTTGGTGAAACCTACAAAGGCACCATTGAGTTCAAAACATCAGAAGTTTTGAACACGAATCTCAAAATCATTCACCTAGAACTTGTCATGGGTATATTACAGTGGAGGACATTGAAAAGAGTCTTATACATGAGTCTAAGAAAGTTGAAAGTCCAGAATATAGATTTACTGTAGTATATAATGGTATGAAATCATGTTATAAAGAATGTTCATTCTATTCATTCTTGTCTGATGTCCCATTTATTTTTATTAATAGCTGCAATATCAAAATAAAATTAATAACAATGAAATATGAAATAAAATTATTAAAAAACAAAGATGGTCGGCCCCTTCATCATGCAGCCACTCATTACATAAATAGAAATGTGGATTGCTACCAACTGAAAATAGCAGAGTGATTTCTTTTTAAGTGCATTAGGCAACTGAAAAAACCAACTGTAATTCAGTTGATCGCCAAAAGATTTCGTTATAAATTACACATAAGGGTTTAAAAACTATTCATGAACATGACGGACTGCCAAGAGGAAGGCCTTACTTGCGTAGTAACTGGCGTCCCTCCTTCCACGACATCTGATTGGCTGGCTCGGAGTCAGACTCAGCAGGTCCGTTGGGCACTAGATCAAACAGAATGGTCAATAACAATGTGGACAGAAGAGAGCGGGAGTCGAGTCTGGCTGAACCTACGTTGCTCCGTCTCCGTCTCTGGCTTCTTGTCTCCGGGACTCTGGTCATTTCCCGTCTTCAGCTTCTGGTGCTTGGCCCTGCAAACCCACGAATGGCCACACGAGGGCAGATTTTCAAACGAATGGCGGCAGAAACTGCTCCACCGTGCTATGGTAATACCTTGAACTTGTGCAAAAACATTACAACAGAGGTGTAGATGGCCGGCGCGGCGCGCACGGGGACTCACCTCTCTTGCTTGAGGGCATATTCCAGCATTTTGATTCGTCTCACCAGGTCCTGTTTCATGTTCTCCTGCCCTTTCCTCTCTCCCTGCAGAAATGCCACCTGAGCCTGGAAATATACACGCAGAGGGATGCAAATTATAAAAAAAAAGAAACAGAATGCTCATAACTTTGCAACATCACTCCAAGTGACTGCAAGCTCATGTGACCTGGTTTCGAAGCGGACATGGCTCCAGAATACCACCATCACCGCGGCAGAGAAACCAGAATAAGTAGAGGGTTGTGAAACAGTGCTCTTATTTTTAACTTCTCCAAAGCAAGTAGTCAGTGAGCAAAGGGGGAGCAAAAGAAACTGGCTGCTCAAATTCAAAAAGCCTTCGCTTAAGCCCGATCCTTCCTTTGTGTGCTTCCTTTGCCGTTTCCCGCACACTTCCTTCCTTCCTTCCTTCCTTCCCTCGTCAAGTCCATGAAGTTACATTACCTGTGAGCAAAGATGTTTGCTAGTTGCAGCTTGTACCATCAGGCAGACAATGAAAACGTTGTTAATTGTGTTGTTTTGTTTGTTATTGGAAACGGAGACAGAACCAGATAAACCTTTTACAACTGACGATGGTTATCTTGAGGAAACGTCAACCAATGCGAGAGCCATTACAATGACAGTCCAGATGCAGGTGCAAACAAACAGGACATAGCTGGGGTTTGTAAGAAAGACAGAAATCCTTTTCTGAAACCATCCGTTCCCATTTAAAAAAATACAATCCACGCAAAAGCACAAGAACATTACTTTTTTTTTTTTTTTTTAACTTCAAATGAGGCATTCCACACTCTGCAACTCCTGCAGAAACACAGCACACCGTTCTTTCAAATCAGCCAAATTTACAAATGTATTGCGTTTCTTTTACATCTTGAAATTCGCTTTAGCCATCAAATGTGCTCATTTAAAACAATACACTTGTCATTCAACCTGGTTGTACACTCGAGACGCCCACACAGACTCCTCTGTTTATATCTGTCCTCATCTGGTCTTGCACACTGACTGGACCCAGCAAAACAGCTATGGAAACATGCAGCACACAGCACTGTAATGCACCGCAGTTTTCGAAAATAACAACTTATAAAAGGTTGCATTTCATCCCCGTTTTCAGATCCGTAGTTTTTTTTTTCTCCATCTTTTAACTCGATTGATTGTCCAAAACCACGACAGATGCAAGAACACTGCAGACATTTTTGGAAGGGGACAAAAGCCAGTCAGCTGTGGCGCGATCTCAAAGGGGCACTGATAAAACCATCTTGTCAGTGCACGCTTGCAGACTCGATACAATATCCAAATACACATTTATATCAACCTCCTGCTCGCCGTTTTGCATGCAGATGTTTGCAGACAATCATTTTGCACTTTCACTCCCCGCTCTCTCTCACTCTCTCTCTCTGTCCCAGAGGTAGTGGAGCATTAGCGCCGATTGTTTCACAGTCCATTTCTCCGCTGCGCAGACCCTGTCTGCATCCACGGGTCCGCTCCCACACGTAGCTCTATAAAAGTAGAACAGTCTAAAACACCATCTCGCGGGGCCGGCGCTGGTTCTACTTGAGAGGGAAGTCAAAAACCGAGGATGGTTCTCGCTCGCTCTCTCTCGCTCTCTCTCTCTCACACACACACACACACAGGTAATACAGTACAAGCACTTGTATGACATTGAAAACCTGCCGGGCTTTACTACTTCTGCTGAGTAATCCTTCCCTTGTAGACAGATTGTCTCCGCTAACTTGGAAACACAAGAGGAAGAACATTCAGGCTATTTTTATACCGAGCATGAAGTGGACGCAGTTAATCAGATTCAAAATGCTCAAACAAATAATTTGTGTGTGTGTGACAGAGTCAGAGACAACAAACGCAAGACAAAAAAGTGTTTATTTTTGTAATCACCTCAATTCAACTATCGCCCACTTTATGTGCCCAAAGGTTTATATCAGTTAGCTAAAGTGCTTAGCTAACACTTGTGCTGTTGGAGGGGAAAAATAACTTTAACAATTTTCCCTTCAATGGTGCGTTACTGTAGACGAGTAAGGTGAAAACTTCATTTGTCCCAACCGTTAACCTGCTAAAATGATTTCAGTTGCTTTAGTTTAACGTTTGGAAATAAGCACCAAGAAACTACATAGTGCTGCCAGAGATCGCGCGAAGCAAAGTTCCGATGCGGAACTACAGATCTTTAGCACAATGTAAAAGAAAATGAAAGTAATGAGATTGTTGTACAAGCAGTGATTTAAAGTTAGTACGTGCCCTGGAGGCACCACGGTGCATTAAAGAGCATGCGCTCTTTAATGCACCGTGAGCATGCCTCACATGTTTTAAACCTCTCCACCGTTTACAAGAAGGGCACAGGTTTTACAAGGACAAGCTATGACCTGCACACACACACACACACACACACACACACACACACACACACACACACACACACACACACACACACACACACACACACACACACGCCCACAGCTGGCTATCACTTTCATGTAGGGATGCAAATTATTGATTAATGCATTAATCATTAGTTGACTGACCTTCTCGATTGATTAACAATTAATTGATAAGCGGTGATTTTTCCTGAGAAACTAAATATCACAATGAAAAATGTGTAAGGAACACATTATTTAACCCTTAGATAATGTTGAGGGTCCAGTGTGACCCATTTTTACATTCGTGAACAGTAAAAACACCCGAAACATTTATCCTCTGATTTGAAGTTAACTTCTTCCAACATTTTTTTTTTTTTTTAAAGTTGTTTAAAAGTAACTTGCTCTGGGTATATGATGACCATCACAGTATCTACAGGTGAATTGCTCTTTCCTGCCACTACAGTGTTACAATGAAATTCACTACCCATGAAAAAAAAACTTCAATTAATTGCGACTAATTTAATTTAATCGATTAAATTCTTAATCGACAATTAATCGATAGTGGATTAATTGTTAACATCCCTATTTTCATGCGCTTCAGTCCTGAACCAAGTTCATTGAAGGACAAGTCGCCACTATTTACTAAAAGCCCAGATTTCCTGACGCAGCTCGACGGCCCTGAAACAGCAACTGCCTCCTCCAGATACACAAAGGTTGGGAAACAGAGTGATTAATGTGTGAAGGGTTTTATGGCTTGTGTCATTCTTCATGAGTTCCCGAGCCACTTCGTTCATTGGCCGGGACCGGTTCTGCTCTCTCGTTTGTACAGTGCTTCCCTATCAAAGTGGGTTTTGTGTAATTGGCAATGGGAGTTCCAAAGGTGAAATGCACTCATCAAGGACTGCCAGCGTGTTTCTCCACATCGGGACTAAATGCCAAACACGTGTCTCGGATCTTGTGAAATGACAGTCCATTAAACATCTGTTACAAGGTATCGCAATACATGTAAAGCAGCCAAACACACTGAAATAATCACTAGTAAGCATATTCATTAAGACCTTATGCTTAAGCAAGAACTAATTTCCTCGTGGGAAGGAACGAAACACAATGAGACGCCCTCGCGCCAACATTGTTATGTTGGTAAACTAACAAAACCTAAAGTACAAAGAAACCTTGTTGCGAGCGAACCTGTTGCCCCGCGTGATCCGTCCTTCCTGTGGGTGGGTTTTCCTTTGTGTGGCCTACTGCCTGCTGACCTTTTCCACAGCGTGCAGAGCCGACACGTCGGGGCCGTTCTAGCTAGCGGACGACAAGATCAAGGGCAGCTCTCCTTCTTCACTGGCCAGCCTCCATCACCTCATCCCCTCTCTTCTTGGGCCCAGTGCTCTCCCGTGTTGCCCACATTTGGCGCGAGGGCCGGGGCAATAAAGCTAAGGTGACTTCTTGATAGTCCTAGTGCCCGACGGGCTCCTGTGAGTGTGACAACTATCCCAGGGGCTCAGGCCATATAAAGCAAGAGCCCGGCACTCACTGTTACAACAGTGCAGAATATATGTCACGGCTTTGAGCATAAAGCTATGAATTAGAGATGCACAAGGCCCCTGGGCAACACTCGACAGGACGGGATGTCATCTGGGACAACAATAGTCAATTCCTGTGACAGAGTGCCACTGCCTTCCATGGCAGCTTAAAAATTTGAATAAACTAACAGGAAACAGATCAAGGTTTGCTTTTTTTAATGGGCAGGACCCGTCACGGTTTGGCTCTCTCTGCGCCAACAGTCTGTTTTCCAATTAATTCATAATGAGGTCAGGCCAACGGAGTTAACAACTGGAGTTTGTTCAGACACATTGCATTAGTGGTACAATCTGATAAAACCGTGTGTGTTGTGTTTCTGTGAGACAAGGGGATAAGGCTACTGCCATCTGCCGCGCTGACGTCCCATAGCAGCGCCGGGCAATCTGGCCAAAAGACCAAATGTTGATCCTTTGCAGTGCAAATCAAGATCCGTGTTTACCCACCTCGGAATGGGTTCGGCGGGTTGCCACGTGATGCAGGCACACGGAGAGGAACTTTCTGCATGTTCACTGGGACTCAAGGCCCTGACCTAAACTGTCCTAATTGCAGCGGAACCATGTGACTTTTGGAATTGGTGGGACTAAACTGTGGGGAAAAGGTACATTAAAACTATTGAAACTAATTTACTTATCTTGATTCTTTTTTTCAAGGAGTGGGTGGCGGGGGGCTATATGATAAACAGAGCCATGGCAACTCAATCAGATTCAAGTTAACATCAACAAGAGTAAGGTCAACACGGTAAGGGGTCTAAACCTGTGGGATCAATGCTTCATTTTGAAATGAATATTTCAAGCTTCATAAGGAAACTAGCGGTTTCTTCTGCAACTTATTTCTACTCTTAAATGCATGAATGACACATAAATATTTGCAGTAAAAAAGAAGTGAGCAGGTGCTGCTGCTTTCATACATAACACACAATACGTTTGATTCAAAAGCATGTGCCGAACTTGAATGAATCCAGATACAATACTATCACGTTACTTTGGCCACGATCCCACGATCGAGCTGGGACAACGCACCTGGTCCACAGCAAGTGAGGCCTGTCACTGGAGACATAACAGCACAGGTGTCCTTTCACCGAGAACTAGACCCACCGAGACTGCACACGTGCGACAATCTCGTGCTCTGCGCTGCAAGCAGGCATCCACACGGTCCAAAAATTGAAATGTTAATGTAGGACATTCGCGAAGAGTTTTATCTTCCACAGGTCTGGGAAAACGAAACCCTTGATCTTCCCTCGCTTCGCCAGCACAGTGACGGCAACAGAAATATCATGTGTAAGGGTGAAGTGTGCAAGAGAAAGCTGCTAACTCTACATAAGACATGCTAACTGGCATGGCGAGAGCCCCGCGAGCAAGCTGGTAACGAAAGCCAGGCCAAAGGCCTGTGGGCTCAAGGGTGTTAAAATGTAAGCTGGGTCAAGATTGTGTCTTTCCCGAATGGCACTCGAGTGATCCTCGCTTTCATTCAGCACAGGACGCCGTGCTAATTGTACCCCTGAAACCAGATCACATCCAGCAAGCGCACACGCAAAAAAGTTCCATAACAAGGGACTAATGGCTTGTCCGACATAGCGATGGCCTGCTTCTGACTTCCATTCCTGTACTTTCCCACACACCACTATGAAAGCTGGGAGGGCGGCCCGTTTGTTATTGTTCATTCATATTTTATCAGGCTTCTATTTATAACTGAAAAAGGTTTGAGTCGGGGCAAAGGGAGAGGCAACGAAAAAGAGGCAATGATATGTCGTTGTTCTTCTTAAGGGGGCTTTGTAAAGAGTGTTACTGAACAACAACTTTTTTTTTTCTCTTCAAAACTCAAGCAAGTTGTGTTACAGGAATTAAAGATTTCAAATGTACAGCCAAAAAATAATGGATGTATTTTGTTTTTTTATATGCCAGGAATAATCCTGGGACAAATTTATGAGTGAGCAATGCCTGGCATTATGTACTTCATGTGAAAGAGTTGCATAACACAAGTTCTATCATTTTGGACTGAATGACGACAACCATTATGGGGATGCATGCCTGGCTCAAGGGCATGTGTGAAATCTATTCATTCTTGCCAGAGACGAGGGACAAGCTCAGTTCTAAAACCGTAACAGCCAAAGCCAATGAGCGCTGAGCTTTTTATCAAGTCACACCAACTGGCTTCATTTACAGATTCGAAAAACCAACAAGTAAATGCCCCTTATCGTGCAAAATTATCATTACAAGGGAATTCAGAATGATCATACTTTGCATGCTCAACTTTGCCCTTTGTGATTCACAACGGACCAGGATACCTCTCAAGTTAGTCTCAACAACGATAAAATATAAGTTAAAAAACAAAAGAGCGACAGAATTGCGTAGACTGCAAGACATTTAGGTAAGTCAGAAAAAAGCCATTAGAATAAACGTGAATCTCAAAACATACCACTGCAATTCAGTGTCAGCCATGTTTATCAACCACACCACTGACTCATCCGTCTGCGACAGGCCCCGACAATTCTAAATATTTCCTCACATGCCACCGGATACACAGCCATCGATGCAACCGCAGACCAGTTTGCTATGATTGTGCCTCAAACTGCAACAAAAATGCTGCTCTGTTTTGCAAAGTATGAGTAAAAGCCTGAGGGTCTTTCTATACCTCCAGAGTTCTTTTGTAAATAACCACAACGCCCTTAAAATATTCCAATTCAGCCAGTGCATTTTTTGAGAAGTGACATAAAATTTCTGTTTTGTTTGTATTTTCAATGTTGGGGCAAATTTCCACATTCCTACCTTGTTTTAGTCACTATTTTTCGGTCAAAATTCCAATCAACTGAATGAATAATGTAAAATGTGCCACAGAAGTATAAATACTATACAATTTTAAAACAGGTTATCCCAGAAATTGCTAGGCGGAGCAGCAGCTATAAGGTAGCCACACCTAACCTCTGTTTACCTATACCAATTATTCTTTGTATACCTTAATTGGGTTTAAATAAAACGGTTACATTTAACGTCTAATAAAACAAGGGGTTAGGGTTATGTCGACACTTTGGAGGTTAAAAGGGCCCTGGTTTATGCTTTCTAAGACCAGTCTCAATTGTCAACACGGCATTAATACATCTTAGTGAATACAGTGTGACAGGGTGTACTGTTAGCCGTTAGCATCGTCTCATCCACAAACTGTTTCCCTTTTTTTCCAGCCAATGCATCAACGCCGTTACAAAGCTACATTACAGACAAAACAGTATTCTTCCTTATTCTGCCGTAACATTAGAAACAAAATGTATATATTTTTACCCTGAGTTCGTCTCTCTCCGCCTCCCAGCGGCATTTCTCGGCCTGGAAGCGTCCCCACTCGAACTGGATGAAGTGCAGGATCCCGGGAAGCGTCATACCAGCGTCCCCGTCCTGAAGCTCCCGAGCCTGCGACGTCCCAGGCATGGCGCCGGCTGCGGCTGCGGCTGCCGCTAACGCACCGGTCCCCGCAGCTGATGTCGCCTGGCTCGGTGCTGCTTTGGGCCCGTTTGCGTTGCGCCCCGCTCCGTTACCACCGCCGCCACCACCACCGGAGTTCGTGTTTGGTCCACCGCCGGATCTGTCCGCCTCCATTTTAGGCGTTCAGCCTTCCGCCAGGATAAAGAGTTGGAGACGGGCAGACTGCGCTAACAACAACAATAAATGAAGTGGCCCGTACCCTTGTTACAACCGAGCAACACTCCGCTATCAGGGAACCTCTTTTCTTCTTCTTCTTTCCCCCCCCCCTCACACGCACGGAGCAAAATTACTATTCAGGTGCTAAAACACCACACTTCCGTTTTTCCACCTTCATCGTAAAACTCAGTGTAATGACGCGTTGAAAGGTATAAAGACGAGGTTCATTTACAAAAAATCATTTTAAAAACCAAACATTCAGAAGGCCCTGCGATCAAAATGGAATTATGTTTACAAGTATTAAATTATTACCAGTGAAAACAAATGTAAAGATTTCTGTAATTAGCTCTTTAGTTTGTATATCCCGGATGTGTTCCCTCCTCTTGTGATTGCTGCTGGAAGAGTCTACCATGGCTGACAAATAAAGGACCGTGTTTGCTCTAATACACAATAAGCGTACCTCTCGGGTACTCCATTTCCTGCCATTTTATGAGCCGGCCCGAGCGTGTTTAGAAGTTAGCAGAATTCCTCCTTGCTTCGTTTCCGGTTTGTATTTGTATTTGATATCACAAATCTCGATCGCTGTGATTTTGTGACGTACTTCAATCATTGCGCGGAAAGACCGCTTGTCCATCCCCAAAAAGTGAAATCACAGCGTTGATTCAGTCTTTTCCATTTACGTTATGTTACAGAACATGGCGCTCTGATTATAAAAGAAAAAATCCTGAGGTGACATTTTTGAAATAAATTTTTGAAAAATCACTCTAAAAATCCTCTTTAAAATTTCATCATAGAACAACAATAGTTCTATTTCAGATTTGTGCAAATCTGATATTTTCCTATTTTCTTTTTTAAAACTCGTATGTGTTACTAACTAATTACTGACTTAAGTAATTTTAAGGTATTTTCGTTGACCGGCGTTAATGTTTTTCGTTAAAGGCGAGTGGTTAACGGTTTTTTTCCCCCCAGGTAAGAGTCTTTATTGTGAAGGAGAAGACGCCGGAAATGTGTGCATGTGACGTTGTAGGAAACCGACCGCAATCATGTTATCCTATGGCAAAGCTTTACCAAGGCTGAGTGGTCTGAATAAACACGTTTGAGAAGACTTTCGGCATGTTTCATCGATTTGTGTTGCATTTAAGTTAAACTCGATTTGAAAATCAAGCGATTAGACAAATATGATCAAACCAAGCAGCTGGTATCGATTCAGCCACCCGCTACCAGTGCTACCACAGCAGGCTGAGCTGCACCATGGAAGCAAAACAGTGCTGCTGCTCCTGCTCCCGAGTCTTCATGGCGTGATGGGCTGCAAGTCATCGTCTCATAGAGATCAGATAACGTCTGACCGTAGGTGAGCTGGGGTTATCAATTGTTTAATACGTTTTTGTGTTGTTATTCATTTGTGTTTCTGTTAATTTGAGGCACTAATTTTTGTGTTAAAATTTCTACTATCCTCTGTTCTTTTCTATTTGGCACTAAAATATAATTTATCAAAAGTTGTCAAGCTGGGGCCTACAAGTCTCAATTTACAATTAGCATGTAATATAGAATCTTCCTCATTTTACCAGGATAGACAGTATTTCACATGTCCGTTTTGGACACAGCCTATTGGAAACATTTGGGAAAACTTGGAAGTTTATTGCTAGTGTTGTAGTCAAGGCCGCACCAACCGAGACCATGACATTATCAAGACTAGAGAGTATCAAGATCAAGACAAGACCAAGACTGTATATATGAAAGAAAAATAACAAAACAGAAAAAAAATGACCAGTATCTTTTTTTTTTTAAATTCAAGTTTGCTTCTAATTTGAACAGCAACATCTCTTTTCGGCAAAGGTATCTTCTAATATTTTTTTAAAAACATGTTGCTGCTTTGCCAGCTATTTTGTACCATTTTCAAAAAACAACTTTGCTTCATGAAATAAAAAAAAAAGTGAACTAGGAATGAGGGGGTGTGTCACTCTTGGTGTCACAAACGGAGCGTAATACGTCAGCAGCTGGATTATTTTCCGTTATTATCTCTCATTGCGGTGTTGGCTGAGTCTTGACCGGTCTTGATCAAAAATCCAGAGTCCGCCCAGTCCGAGACCGAGACAGATCCTTAAAAAGTCTGGAGTACTACAACGCTATTGATTGGACAATAACAGTGCAACTCCAGTAACTGCTATCTGCACTTGTTTGTGTGTTTGATAATATTCTTACCAGATGATTACTGTTCAGGTTGAATGTTTTTGGTTAAATCTTAAATCCTGAAAGATTTGAAATTTTAAATCTCAACAATATAGCTGTCATGCAAGGTAGTACGATGATGGTGTAATTAATTGAATTATCCATACAAGAATTCAAACCTCTTCAGGAGTTGCAGACAAGGACAGAATTTTAAAGGCTTTGCGGCTGTAGTTATGTCTGTCTAGTTTCAGAGGGTTTCTGTACAGCCTGCAGATATTTTTTTTGTTTCTCTGTCATACAGGTGTTCTTAAACTGCCATTCGTCTACTTTGATTCTAATGGGGACCTAAAGCTGCTCTTGAGCCCACAAATTCCCCCCCGTTGAAAGTGGACGCCAACAGCAACTATGCGGATCAGTCTCTGCCAAGGCCTCCTAACCGGCGCCATCGTCATCAACCTCCTCATTCTTTATTATGTGTCCCGGGCCCAACAGCAGATGATGGAGAAGAGGAAGGAACTCGGCAGGGGCACCAGGAGGGCGGCGCTCCCGGCCTTGGGTCTGGGGGCGCTGGTGGGGCCTGGGGGCGAGTCTAACGTGATCGGAGGGGAGGGCCACAGCCGGAACCCCCGCGTGACCGTTCTTCTCCGAGAGTTTGAGAACTTTGAGAACTACGTCGGCGACGTGGCCAACTCCTTCCTCCGCCAAAGACCCGAGCTTCCCTTCCTGGCCGTGTCCGACACCTCGCCGTACCCGCCGCTGGTTCTCCCCGAGGGGGCCCGTCTACTGGTGCTGTCGCCGACCCCTGACCAGCCGCCCCAAGCGCACAGGCCCGAGTTCCACGTCCAGACGGAGTTCGTGCTCCTGGTGCCCGACGGCGTGGAGCTGGAGCAGCCTCGCTCCATCGAGCGCCTGATCAGGGAGCTGGAGGGCGAAGGCGGCGGTCCGGTCAGACTGGTGGCCGCGCCCGTGCTGGCCCGCTCAGCCGCGCAGTGCCTCCACCTGCGGGTGAACCTGAAAGAGTGGACGGCCACGTATTCGGCGGCGGCGTCCGGCAGCAGCGGCAGCGTGTGCACCGCGCTGCAGGGCGACGCCGTCGTCCTCATCCGCACCGAGGACCTCTTCAACCTGTCGGTGCCGCTGGGGCGGCCCCTCTTCCCGGCGCTCTTCGTCCAGACGTCCCTGAGGGGCTGGAAGGTCAAACTTCTGGAGGGCCCGTGCTTCGCCGCCAGCCACCGGCCCCTCTTCAGCTCGGCGCACAACCAGTGGAAGGCCGACACGCGGCTGAAGGAGGCCACCGGGAGGCTGATGAAGAGCTTCGGCCTGAAGCGGCTGCTGTCGCCCGACGGCAGGGAGCAGTGGTTCGGCTGCGCCAAAGAGACGCCGCGCTGCTTCGGCACGGTGCAGGACGACACTCCGGATTACCTCTACCTGGATCGGTGGACGCCGCCCTGCTGCCTGCGGGCGCTCCGGGAGACCGCCAAGTACGTCATCAACATCCTGGAGAGTTCGGGCGTGCGCTACTGGCTGGAGGGCGGCTCCCTGCTGGGCGCCGTGCGCCACCAGGACATCATCCCGTGGGACTACGACGTGGACCTGGGCATTTACCTGGAGGACATACCCAACTGCGACCACCTGAAGAACCTGGACTCGGGCTCGCTGGTGGACGCCAACGGCTACGTGTGGGAGCGCGCCGTGGAGGGCGACTTCTACCGGGTGCAGTACAGCGAGGCCAACCACCTGCACGTGGACCTGTGGCCGTTCTACGCGCGCAACGGCGTCATGACCAAAGACACGTGGACGGAGCACAAGCAGGACGTGGAGTTCCCCGAGCACTTCCTGCAGCCGCTGGTGCCCATGCCGTTCGCCGGCATCACCGCCTACGGCCCCAACAACAACAGGGCCTTCCTGGAGCTCAAGTTCGGAGAGGGGGTCGTCGAGAACCCTCAGTATCCCAATCCGGCCAGGAAGAGGCTGGACAGGAGCAAATTATGAGAGATACTACAGCCGGAAGATTGCAATTTCCATCGGACAACTCTTTGGAGAAGAAGACTGAGGTTTACTCACAGTTTAATCCTTGTATGCTACAGAATGCACAACACTGGATTTACATTTTTCTTTTTCTTCAAAAAACTTGACTATTTTCGGCAAAGTATGAAAAGAAGGCCCGGTCTCACCACATTTCATTTTTACGATTCGGTTTCTCAAGAAATTTTATATGTTAAAGGTCAGCTGCTGTGTCAGTTGCAAATAAAATAAAATGTAATGCTTTACGAAATTAAAAATACCACATTTTAATTGTAAATTGTCAGAATATATTATTACCATGCTTAGGAAATAATACAATTGATCATTACCACACAATGTGACACCAATCATCTCATAACATGGTTTGCACCACACTGTAAAGTCAAACTTATGTTGTAATGTCACACGTATTATAACAAAATTCAAAATTTGTCACATTTTAACATGACTATATGTAGCTTGGATGCGGTTAAGATGGTGCTGGTTTGGCATGGAACCAATATGTTTCCTTAGTACCGGTAACTAGCTAAAACGGTACATACATATTGAAACTATTTTTTTAAGGTTTCATTTTCATGCCAATGAAGACTTTCATTGTGATTATTTGTACAATGTATGTTTTTTTTAAAATGGGGTTGTCTCAAGTACAAAGAAGTGTTGTTTTCTGTGAAATGCAGTGGTGGACATGATATTAAGCAGGATTTGCATTTTGGTTTTTTTTTGGTTTTTTTTAAATGAAGTGGGTTGCCCTCATGCAGGGTATTTAACTTCACTGTGATGCATTGATTTGCACTGACTGCTCAATTTCTGCATGACACGTTGGTGTGCGTGTGAGTGAACGTCGGCGTATATTTATATTTAAAATAAATGTATTGTTTGTAACTTTACTTTGAAATGTGCCAAACAGTGAAAAAACTTCCCATGCCCTGAAATGAAATACAAATGTTGCTCATCTCAGCAGTGTTGCATTACATAGAATGATATACGCAAGTATAGGCAAGCAAATCCTTAAGGCCTGTTACCTTCCACAGTCACCACAGTGAGTTGATTAGCTTGATTAGTCTGGCACAGGTTTTTCTGTCGGATGCCCTTCCTGACAACATTGCATTTATCAAAACCTGAACCAGGAAGAAACTCCACTTACTTAATAATCACAACTTAAAATGAATTGAAATTGACTTAAATTACCAAGCGCATATTTGCTGTTGCCTGACATAGATTTTAATACAGTGTGCTATTAATAAAATGTTACAGAACAAATGCATATCTGATGCACATCAATTCTCTGAGAACGATGCGTATTGATGTTCGTTTAGTGTCAAGAACATTACCTCATCAGCTGGAGAAATAAACAAAACTGTTAAAAACCGCTTTATGACGCTTGGCCTTGTTTTTAAAACCTTGGTCTCCATTAAAAGAAGTCTTGGTTTTGTACGCTAGGTGGCGCAAGAGACCCTTTCTTTCGCAATCCCTGGTTTCAGCGGGAAGTTCAGTAGATGTGACTCAGACCAAACGGGCGGAGCAATTTTAGAGCTCGTGCGGCATTACAAGAATGTTGCTTGTAGAACTGTGTGCTCGCAGCCACCTTCCACTAGTTCATGTGAGAGCATCTTTCTTCTTCATCTGTAATTACACATTAATTAGGCCGTTTTTGGATGGCAAAATAATGATACCCCGCCAGTCTGTCATGGTATTGTACATATTGATGTATTGTCTGAGACAGCAGGAGAACAGCACAAGATAAGAAAAAAAACAAACTTTATTTTTTGTTTCAAAACTGAAGACAGTATTTTTGGACAGCAAAGTTCATAGAAGCCCCAAAGTAACAAAATCATAACTCCAATGTGTGTACCCAAAAAATGCTATCAAAGAAGAAAAGCATCTTTAATAAAAAAAAAAAAAAAAAAAAGGATCACAGAGCTCTTTAGTTGCAGTTTCGGCACTCTACAGTCAAGTCTCGGAAAATTGATTGGAATTCTGCTGTGCAAAAGCTGCACCCGAGCAACAGAACTCGAGCAAAAAGGGCTGACCCATCTGAAAAATCTCTGTCCATCATCATCCTGATCAGATGGCCCAGTCATTTGGTAAAGCATGAAAGTAATGATAAACAAAGAGGTACACATTCAGCTGCGCTGTTTGAATGTAAACAGCAATAGCATCTCATATAACGAAGGCTGTGTTTGGGAAAAAGAACAGCGTCTTTGGATGTCACCGTTGCTACACCAACGTTCTCAAAACCATTTCTCCTCAAACACCAATTGCATCATACCGTGCTGCATAACTTAATAGAACAACCTTGTTTCTTGCACAACAGACCACATCAGCAATTTTACAAATACAAAAAGATAACATCCCGTCTCATCGGTACATTACAGAAAAGATCAAACTAGAATCTGGGGACTTCCAATGCCAGTACCTTTAGATTATATTTTAGTTAACGGAATAAAAAAAATTCTCATCAATGATAATAATACACAAGTCCTTAGGTCCACATAAATAAGTATCTTAATGTTTAATTGTTATCTAAAACTAAAAGTTCTTTTCAGATTTAAACTGTCAAAAGGTACATAAGTGTTATGATGAGGCAGACAAAAAAAATAACATAAAAAGATGGTCCTTTGTCTTTTCTTGTGCTTTAAAACAATTTCCTCCCAGATGACATGCTGGGAGCGACCAACGGAGCAGCAGCATAAATTAGATTTGGGGTTTACGGCGTTGTCAGAAGGTCAAAGGCCTCCCTCCTGTCTGCTGGGTCAGTCTGACTTTCGGTTTAAGAGGAAACGAGTCTTGAAGCCACTGTTGTACCTGAGGTCGTGTCGCCTTGCCAGGTGCTTCTGCAGAACCTGTTGTGCTTCTGTTCCTTGACAAAGCTTCCTATATTGATTTTGAGTCACTGTGATCTCATTAGGTGTGCTTGAGGTGCTTGCATCTTTGATGGAGCAAAGAAACGCTAGTCACTAGAAAAGGCTTTGAAAATGAACAATTGCAAAGATTATAGAAAATGTGTATTTTGTTATACATAGACCATCGTTTTATGCAGAAAATAAAAGAATCATATAAA
Organism: Thamnaconus septentrionalis; assembly: GCA_009823395.1. Taxonomy (NCBI): domain Eukaryota; kingdom Metazoa; phylum Chordata; class Actinopteri; order Tetraodontiformes; family Monacanthidae; genus Thamnaconus; species Thamnaconus septentrionalis. Next base: position 17,799,124 of record CM020510.1, on the reverse strand, counting down.
AAGGAACAGGCAGAAAAGACTTCTCTGAAATCTGCATGAACTGGACGTAATTATGTATAACAAATTACACAAACAGTACACACTACAATTTGACATTTTACAATATAAAACCACTTTTCAATACAGGGGGAGCCAAAAACCAAAGTGATGGCACTCATTGTGAAAGTGATGGATGGATTGAAAGTGACAAATCCGCTGTTTAAAGGGTGTGAAACGTCACGTCCGAGGCAATTGTAAAGGGTAAAACTCCCTAAAAAAAAATAAAAATAAAAATAATAATAATAATAATAATAATAATAATAAAATGGAGTTCTCTCAACAACCATTGAAGATCTTGAGTCAACATCACTGGTCCAGAAGTTGAAACAAGAAACCAGGCTCACACAAGTTGAATGGCTTTTTTGTTTTTGAAATGAAAAAGATACTAACTAAAGTACACGTGAACAATATTGCTCCTGGCAGAAAGGCAAACAAAATTCACTGTGCACCTTGAGAAAATCTGATTCAGAAAAAACAGAACAGGGAAAGCAGGAAAGTACTGAGGAAACGTGTGTGAAGACGAAACATTCAGAGGAGGAAAAAAAAGGACCTGAAGGTTTGAGAGTCAAGTTGCAGCAATGAGGAGTGTCACGTGAAGAAGATGACGCACATTACATGTTGGTCTCAGACGGACCTTCTTTGGAACCTTCTGCGCTGTCACCGTGAATTCGTTTCTGAAGGAGCGGCGAACTCTCGGGGGCCAGATGCACCGGCAGTCCCGAGTCGGGCCGCACGTCCGTCAGCTCTGTTCCCTCATCGCTTTTGGAGGTGCGGTCCACGTAGTGCTGCAGTAGCCCGGCTCCGAAGGCGTCGCCCTCCACATTCAACACCGTGCAGGTGCGGTCACTGGAGGCAGACGAGCGATTGAAAACAGATCAATCTTAGATAATAACTTGCATGGCGAACAGCATTGCAGTGAAAAGTCGTATACTCACACGAGCCAGTCGACAGCCAGGATTAGCGAGATGTCGCCGGTGGGCAGTCCCACGGCCTCCAGGATGATGGCCAGGGTCAACACACCGCCAGCAGGAATACCCGCTGCCCCGACGCTGGAGGCTGTGGCCGTTACACTGGCAAATAGAAAAGCAAGATTAAAATAGTCACCGTCAAATCCAGAGAGAGGTGCTTGTTTTCTCAGTCAAAGGTCCAGTGTGTTATATTTGGCTTGATTTATGATTTTTTTTTACATTGGTAAAAACCTAATATACTGCCCAGAAATTCTTTAATAAAAAAGTATAATCGCAGTACACTAAAAGTAATTTGGTTAAATATATATACATATATATATATATATGTATATACACATATGCAAAATAACGAGCGTCTTGCTCCCAGTTAGCTACATGGATGTATGAAATGAACTGGATACTGGAATGGCAATATGGTGGCTCGCCGATTTTTCCCAGTGGCAACTCGAGGTACTGCAGTAAAAAAAATCCTATGGGCCCAAAAAGCATTTTTCCCATAGACCACAATACAAAAATAAATGCCTTTAAAAAGGCTGTGGCCTGAGACGCGATTCATAGCAAATCTTTATTTTCTTCTATTGTAGATTTTGCAGTTATGGTCTTTCAGTCGTTTCAAAAAAAATGATAAAGGCCATAAAATCACCAGAAAGGAGTTTATTCCCAGCGTGACGTCACAACGTTATATTGGCTGCGTTCTGACGTGTCTCCAAATATTGCACACTTGACCTTTGACCGTTCGACAAGCTTCATTTCGGGACTTACAGGATGGTGATGATCTGGATGAAGTTGAGGGACGTGTTGTTCAGCTGCGCAATGAAGACGGCTGCCACGCACTGGAACAGGGCGGCTCCGTCCATGTTGACCGTGGCGCCGATGGGGAGGATGAAACGGCTGATGCGCTTGGACACGCCGTTGTTCTCCTCCACGCACTTCATCATCAAGGGCAAGGTGGCGGAGCTACGTAGGAGGAAGGAAAAAGAAAACAGAGGTGCGCACAATGGAAAAAAGTTGTTTGATTTGTGAATTTTCCAAACCGATGATCCTCAGTGTGTTCAGCCGGTCGTGCATGAACTAGTTTCGTGCTCGGGCATGTCCAAAGCAAGCGAGCCGTGGTATTAATTACCTTGAGGCTGTGCCAAAGGCTGTCGCTAGAGCTGTGAAAATCCCCCAGAGGAAGTTGTACGGATTTTTCCTCGTGAAGACAAAGTAGATGGCGGGAAGCACGAGGAACCCGTGGATGGCGTGGCCGACGATGCAGCAGGCGATGTATTTTCCCAGACTGGCAAACAGCGCTCCGACATTATCCATCTCGACGATCTTGTTGGCTACAAGGAACATGATACCCAGAGGCGCATACCTGCAGGGGGAGAACGCTGCCATGGATCCTCATGCTCTCCAAATATGTTCTATCTGTTACATAAGCTGAATCTCTGAAAGCCCTGGGTGCCGTATGCAACCTCGCAACGACTGTAAACAAGCACATGCTAGCACACGGCCGTTTCCCTTACCACATGATCCAGGACACCAGCACCATGGTGGCCTCGTTGAAGGAGTTGAAGAACTTGATGAGAATCTCGCCCTCTTCTCCCAGCTTCCTCAGAGCTATGCCAAACACAATGGCGAACACCACCAGACCCAGGATGTTCATGGCATCCTGGTCTGTTCCAATGGGCACCTGTGGGGAAGGGCAGACGCAAGAGCACAAAGCCTATCAGCCAAAACGGCACAAGCACTCCACCATCCTTGTGACACACCGGTTGTCTTGAACTTTGCTCACCTTCTCAGTCAGGCTTTCATTCGAGCCAGTGACATTACTTTGGATCCATTTGTAGCCGGTGGCATACTGGATTAAAATACGGAGGGGGTTGCAAAATTAGTTATCCTTTGTCTTTTCACCTGAATTTTAGGTCAGAAATGTGTACAATTACACAACTAAGACACACTACTTACTGACTGAAATGCAGCCGACACCAGATTTGAGGGAAAGATGTTTCTGTGTGGAAGTAAAACAAAGAAAATCAATCATGTGTCTACCAAATACCTTTAAAAAAGATGTGATATGATGAATCCAAAGGAAGTATTTGGAACCGCCTTGGCTTCCAAATACTCCAAATACTTCATTCAATGCGGCCTTTCTCCAGCTTCATCAGTGAAGATGAAAACAATCTGGACTTGAAGTAAACCAAATAGGTTATTCCTGGTCTGCAGCCTAACTAAATGTCCTTGTTTTAGAGTGCAACCTATTTATTTAAGAAAGTAGGCGGTTTTCATAATGTTTCCGTACCCTGATTAATGACGGCACATGGTTGATCATGTGAAAATAAATCACATGAGAGTTTAACCATCAATTCCCCTCCTCAGCTTCCAACTTTCCTTCAGGATTCTTTCTTTGCCACCAAGAAAACACACATGCGTACTCTTGAAGCAGTGTAACTTTATATTCGTTTTTTTTGTTGGTTTTCTTTTCTGTTTTTTTGACTTGGCTTTGTTACAGCATTAACTCTATAGTCACATGTCCAGCATTCATTCAATTTGAAGTGAGCCATGGAGGGTCTGGATTAAACGCTGTGTGACTGGTGTGTAAAGAACCCACAAGGGTGGATGTGTCCTACGTGATTGTTTCCAGCCATTATTTAACATTACTTGAATAGTTTAGGCAGTCAAATGATCTGTAAGACCGCTAGTGTGGTACTGGACAAGGAACAGCAGCATTTAATGTCAATTTAAGGGATTTTGGAACAACTTGTACTACATGGCACTCTAAATCAGACTGGAGACTCGTGGTTCGAACACACACACTCAACCATAATTAGGAGTCTTACTTTGAATTTGTTGCCACCAACATGTTTTAACAAGTGACCGCTGTGGCATTTTCCAGAAGCAAACACATTTCCTGAGAGTGGTGTCGCACTTAAAAAAAAGTCACCTTCGATTCGCTACAAATTGTTAGCAAGGTATTGTTCCCAAAATGTACATGTTTTTAGACTGGTTCATAAAATGTCCTCTATTGATAAGGTGTCATCTCTCCGTATCCAGGTCACTGGGACAGTGGCCTTAAAAAGGAAGCCCAGACTGCACTGTCCCCCTGCCACTTCCACCAGCACCGCAAGACGCTTCCATACTCTGAGCTCCTCCTGGATGACCAAGCTTCCCACGTTATCGAAAGGAGAGCCGGGCCTTCCAGCAGAGAACACTTATTTCGGTGACTCGTATTTGGGAGCTCATTCTTTCGTCATGACTGTGCGTGATGGAACATAGATTAACTAGTAAAACTTCACCTTCTGGCTCAGGCCTCTACTCCAGGACAAACTGGTTTAGCGAACCCACCACAGCAGTGGTTAGGTATTTTGGTTATTATTAAAACCTGCCATAGCAAGTTACTTTTCCTAGTGTTATGTATTAGACACCAGCAATTCAATATTTCTAAATTGTTTTGGGAAGGTTTTTTTTTTTCTTAATAGCCGTGTTAGTACCTACTATCACACACAATTTAGTAATTAAAAATGTCCAGGCACAAAATTAAGATACAATTTACACAAGCTACATTGTTGCATCACTTTGATATATTAACAATCGTCACCCTGGATTAGCTTTACAAATTAACAAGTCTGCATCAAGCCAACACTATTTATGGTCACAAATGATGCCTCGAGTGCACTTAGTTTATAAATAAAAATTATTGCCTCAACAAATGTTTAAATACTTTTTGAATTATTTGTGTTAGTGATTGTGGCCTGCATGAGTAACAACGCAAACATGTTGGAGCAGCATTTTTGAGCTAGACATTTCAAATATCCTGCTTCGGTCCTGTAAGAGGGTGGCTCTGGGTAGCCGTTGCCTTTTGTCAGGTCTCCATGAACAATTTGCTTCAGCGAAGGAAAGAAAAAAAGATCCCGCTGTGTGTTGTCAAAATGAACTTGGAGACCTGCTGAGAAGGTTCACTCTTAATGCGAAGCACATGGTTCCCCCGCTGTCCAATTAGCATTGTATGTGTGAGTGTGCTTTAAAGAAGAAAAAAAAAGACCAAAGGCATGTATAAATCTCAACATATATTACATGCTGCATTCAACTACATCATGAACAGCGAACTACAAGGTAGTCCTAACTCTGTTTATCTACCAAGAGTCAAAACTAACTCCAACTCTGACTTTTGTAAACATTACTTTGCTGACAGCAATGAGTAGATTCTGTTATGCAAGGCACTTGGTAATTAGGATAACAATGATAATCTGTGAGTAGCTTGGTTTTGCCCTGTTACTCCTGTACGTCTAATCTGGCTCAAGGCAGACTGGAGGTGTAGGACTGCTGCTGCCAGTCGCACTGCTGCAGGGCAGAGCAATGGTGTTCATTTCATCATCAGTCTTTTACTTTTTCCTAAGGCTATTGGCATGAGACTAGCATTGTTATTCCGCATTGGCTTGTAGTAACATTAGTTGACTTTCTTTGTTTTTACGCATGATAGATGGGACAACAAAATCATTTTACGTTCACAAACTTTTCTGGCCCTTGCGCAAGAAAATCCTCAGGGTTTTGAAACAAAATATTTGTGATGTTGCCACTGATGACACAGGAAATTTCTATTTATTTCTTGAAAATTATGAACAGAACTCCCTACCAGAGTTTTATATATGAGGAAAAAACTTGTTGGGTCTGTTTTTTTTTTGTTTTTTTTGTTTTTTTTACGTGTGTGTGGGTTGTTTTTTGTTTTGTTTTGGGGTTTTTTAGATTGCTGTTATGGTTATCCTCAGTGAACAAAAATGCAAAAGTTCTTTGCTTTTATTTTTCTTGCTGCGGAATTTTAAGGGCTAACGACTCAGCAATGGAATTTTGGACACCTGCACAAGAACAGGGGTCGACCTTCACCGCAGTCGTTCATTGGCCACTCCTTGGAAATTGACCCAATGGAAGGCGGAGAAACACTATGTTCACTATGACTTAGCTTTCCCGTTTTGACTACGCAACCAGTTCCCGAAAAGGTTCTCCCACGTTTCTAGAACAAAGCTAGGCGCGCACGTGGCTCATTTGTACATGTCAAAACGTTGACGAAATTACACCACTAACTAATAAACTAATACTTATATAAACAAGCAAGCGACGTTTCACGTTCGGATGATAAGTTCAGTCGCGAACATTCTGTGACAAAGTTCTATCCGGGACCGGACGTCTGTACAAGTCAACGTGGTTTACGGTACCACGCTGAGATGATGCAACTTCTACGTGCCATTACAGCGTGGGGAAATGCACGAGACAGCCGCTGACTTGACGTCTTGTTGACAATGACTAAACCAAACAACGCTTGAAATCTCCCGTAGACTACTGTTCGAGGGTGCGGTACGGGTTCGCCGGCTCGACTGTGCCCGCGGTGAGCACTTCCTGAAACGGACACGCCACAAAAGATCCCATTCAAGTGACAGTCGAGGTGTCATTAAAGTTGGGGGGCGGAGGGTCTGGAGCTCACCTGATCAGGTCCAAAAAGGAGTCGATCACTTCTTTCGATGCGGGCACGTCACCATCCAAGCCGGCCACCTTCGGTTTGGTCAACGAGCCCGAGCCGGGCGATATAATAAAAGCCATCACGACCCCGATGGACGAAGCGATCAGAGTGGTCACCAGGAAGAAGAGCATCGCCCAGCCGCCCAGCTTGCCCAGGGCTTTGGGGTCGAGGCTGGCGGAGCCCGACACCAGGCTGCACACCACGAGCGGGATGATGATCATTTTCAGCAGCCGTATGAGCAGCTCCCCGGGGAAGCCGATGTAGATGATTTGGGTCTTGGTGAGCGTCACGTTGCGAACGCCGAGGCCGATGAAGACGCCGATGAGGACGCCGGCTACCGTGAGGATGACCAGCAGGTTGGCCATCACGATCCGCTTCACGCGCTCGGACAGCAGCTCGGGACTCCCGTTCTTCCGGCTCAGCAGACCGTTCGCCGCCGTCAGTTCGCCGTTGCCCGTCTTGCCCGTCTCTATGTCGTCCATCTTCTCTGCCATCGTGCGTAACCGTCGGCAAAGTTCGTCAATTTAAAAAAAAAAAAAAAAAAAAAAGGCGGGGTGGGAAGTTTAGTTTTAGGCGGCAGAAAAGGGATATGAGGAAGACGGTGCCACTCGTGGCGTGCGGTTGCTGCGATGCTCAGGGTGGGGACTTCACGCGCTATCGTAGTAGTGACTCTTGCGCGCGCGACTCAGCCTCTCCAAGTCTTATGTGTTTGCGTGACGTTGTCAACTGGGCGTGTACAACACAGCATTTAGGAAATGTAAACCGTCAAACCCAAAAGCGCGAAGGGTGCTGCTGCGGTCCTCTAACCTGTCAAAAGAAACAGCTCGCCACTCTCAGAAGGTTTAAGAAGATTGAAGGTTGAAGACTTCGACATATTCGTGACTTCAAACTGCACATGAACCGAATTACTTCCGTTGTTGCTTTAATCAGTAAAAGAACACGAACGTCATAGATTCTATTTGAAAACAACGTTTCGTCATCTAAATTACTTGATAAACCCTGTTGCATTAAACGTAGTATCCACAATTGCCTAAATAAAGACATTTAGCATTATTATTATTATTATTATTATTATTATTATTATTATTATATTATTATTATTTATGGGGTTGTTTAGATACCTCTGTTTAAATGTGCATGAATTGTGGCCCTAAAATGAAAATTATATACATTATATACAAATATTTTATCTATCAAAATAAAAGAAAAAAAATAAAACAATTATGACAATCATTGTTGTTTGAAATTGCAAAAATGAACTAGTTCGCCTACACAGCTGTCAGGTGCGCCATACTCTGATGTGACCTCCCTCTGTGCGTTTATTTGATTTCCTCTCATGCACCAGTTCGGTCAAACATACCATTAAGGTTGTAGCTGCAAAATCAAAGGGGAATGCTTAAGGAGCCCTAGTGTGTAGGCATAATGGTCTTGTGGAGAAAAAAAAGGACAATTGAACCATCCCATTAAACCATACATCTTTGTAATGTGAGAAAGATTTTCCATGAAGGATCAAAGTAAAGCACACTCATTTCTACTTCCTGAATTCACAATATTTCTGATATTTCTGGCATTCCTTTGTAGATTAACGTGTTAACACAGTTTTTACAAACTTGAGACTCCTGCATATCCTGGTGTTTGAATACACTGATCCTAGTTCTTTAAAACGGAGTCCTGCTGCTTGAAATTTGTGGGAAAAGCACCTTCAACATCAAACAATGCCCACAGGACCAGAACATCGCCTGGTAGGAAGTTGTCCTATCAGTGCTCAGTTTGTTTTTTGAGCTCTTCCTTTGTCACCCCTGACTGTGTGAATGATTAAAGGGATCGCTGTTATTCTGTGAAACAGAGCATCACTCCGGGACAAAGATCAATGACTAAACTCACAGACACATGAGAGATGAGGGTTTTTCTAGGGAAGGCCCCATCTATGAAAACATACATGCACCTCTGAGACACACGCACGAATGTGCGGGTGCGCGCGTGCAAATGCAGGTGTTATAAAGCAGTTTTCAAAAAGAAAAACACAGTCGTCTTTCTGTGATAATAGAAAGCATTCCGCGGATACACAGATAGAACCATAATAATTCTATCTTTTATCGACTAAACTCAAATCTGTTCACCAGTCCAACCACTTAATTATTGTGTAGCTGTTTGTGTGTACATCGCTGGTGCACACACAAAGACCTGTAACCGGTGTTGAAGAGACTTTATTCCTTTAACCCTTACAGACTCTGCCTTTATTTGGTTCGCGTTTGCAATAAATTTACAGTGTTGTAGTTTATCGTACAGCAGAGTTGGTCATCATCTCGCGTGTACCCAGGCTTAGTGAGGACCAAGAATGTTCACAAAAATATGAATTAAGGTCATGTCAGTTGAACTGTACAATAGTGCAAAGTTTTGGTGTATTTTCATGGATCAATTCTAGTCCCCTCGCTCCTTCAGGATGGAGCTCCAGGCGTGCCACGGCATGTGCACTCCTCCCTCATCCACGTCCTTGGGCCCTGCTTGTGGATCTCAGTTGCTTCCAGGATCCGCAGCTGGTGGCAGTTGTCCTCAGTGCAGATGACTGAGGTTAGCCCAGTCCCTTCCAGTTGCGCCTTGTTTTTTATTGTATTGTTGTCACTTTCCTTCTGATATTCATCTCGGTGTTCTTTCCTTTGTGTGTTAAAGATGTGCGGGGCATTTTATAGATGAAGTCGCATTTCTCGGCGACTGTTGTAGTTTGGTGCTTGGTCTGTTTGGTCCATTGTTATTGGGTTTCCTCATTGCTCTTGAAATGGACTCGGTGACACCTGTGACATACAGTGTCATCATTATTTCTGTTCTTTCTTCTTGACCTGTTGTGCTCTTTTATCTTTAGCCAAATGTTGAGATTTCTTGAGTGACTCCTGTGTTGTTTCTCCGGTGTTCTGTCTTCTTAACCTACTATTGTGATGCATTCATATAGTGTCCTGACTACCAACACGTTATGTGATGTAGGGCGTTCCTGTGCCCATAATAAGTACTGATGTATACATATGGGTCCTCTGTAGATTTGATTTGTCAAAATTGAATGGGTGATCACACCTTACAACAGCCAATGAGACATCAGTTTGCATCCAGATGACACTTTTTTGGAAGAAGTTGAAACACGTCACAGATGAGAAACTTTCCAATGCTCAATGTCAAAGGAAGGAATTGAACCGTTTTATTTTTTGAAAGGCATGACGAATGTAATTGAAATGCCATAGGAAAATGTATCATGATTGTTCTGTAACATTTTGAGTACTTTTGTGAACAAACACCACAGAAGTCTATTTAACAACCTCCTTGGCAGTGGTGACAGACTTGCTGTTCTGTAGCTTTAAAATGTAGTGGTAAATCTACAAATCTAAAGTCTTCCCATAGATAATTTTTGTTTATCCAAAATGATCCCATGATTGTCTGCAAACATTAAGAAGTGCGTTTGTTGTTTTTTTTGTTCTGTTTTTGTTTTTGTTTTGTTTTTTAAATCTACTGGTTGAGGATATTGAGGTGCATTGAAGAAAAGGTGCACAGGCATACAATTACCATTGGATATCAGACCGCAGGAAGGGGAGAAAAAAACAACAAAAACCATTTGATAAACCAAGCAATGGCGTCTCTGTTATCGTGAGAACCAGTGGTGAGAAATGGGAGACTCACAAAGAAAGGCAGATTCCGAAAGGTAATACAATCCCACATCTTGATGTGCCAATAAAACAGCCTGACCTCCTTTTATCTTGTTCGCCGTTAGGCAGTAGGATTAAGGTGCTTTACGAAGGCAGACATTTAAAGTAGGAACAACAATCCCCAATGGCATGCTACAATGACGCACGTCAAAATTAACAGTCAAACAGGTCGGAAAAACTACAATGCATTAGCCAGGTGAAATAAAATTTCAGTTTTTTATTGTGAGTATTTTGAAGGAAAATGTAGCAAAAGGGATAATGTGAATGTGATAGCGTACCTGTTATCAATCTCAGTCACATTATTCACACTTCATGTCAGTCTTAAATGAAGAGACAACCTGAGACATGCGACAGGCTTTGGGTGCGTGCCAAGGCAGAGTGGAGGGAACCAGTTCCTCTCTGAACCTGATGTCTTAGGAGAAGGATCTTTTGCCTAAAGGCAGAAACAAGCTCTGGCTGAAGGTGGTGGAACAGGTTTGGATGAGTGCCATGGATGTATTAGAAGACCTGAATACCGGACACCAATATGGTCCGCCTTCCGGGTTACCTCCGCATTATGTGGCTCTTAGAGCGTGCGCAGTAGTGTCGCCTCCCATCAGAATGCATCAGCCAATCAGCCAACAGTAGATTTATTAAGAACCCTGTTTTAGGTCGGAGGTGTCCTATCAACCGTTTTACAGGCTTTTATTTTTGTATTACTGTCTATGGAAAAAATGTTTTTTTGGCCGCATTTAGGCTGCAATACCGTTAGTGGCCACTGGAATCAGCATCTTGCCATCTTGGAAGTCTGGTATCCTGGCATCCAAGACATCCAAGATACTAATCTCCAAAGAATTTAAGAAGAAAGTTTCCTCAATATAAAGCTATTTTTTTCATCAGCAGTGTATGCCAGCCAAAATTACTAAACTACAATGACCTCTTGACCTTTTATGCCACGTCAAATTTGATCTGTCCCAAATTACACAATCCACTCAACAAAGATAACACATATACAGTATGCACACATGCACTGCAAAGAGCTGTGGGATGTGTTGATGGAAAGAAAATGATTAAAGAAACTGGAGCATATTTGCGACTTAACAAATAAGCAAAATACATAACCGACAGTGAAAACAGTGAAGATACCAATGTTGGGAAAGCAGACAGGGCAGAAGAAAGAAGTGGGTCCTAACAGGACAGGGAGGGCCCTCAAAAATTATCTATGGAAACAAACTGCCACAACTTGGCTAACATTTACCGAAGAAAAAATAGTGAAATCCACTATTACCACACATGGATTTCAGTAGCATGAATCATGCGTTGACCAAAAAACCCAGTGTTTCAATGGTGGTGGAGAAATGCTAATTCTTAAATTGACTATTTTAGACAAGATTGGAAACATTTTATCTGCACATTCTATCTTAAACTTCAGTTATATGCAATGTGTTTTACTTATGATAGAGAACTTTCCACCTCTTCATCCATCACTCACAGGTCCTCCCAGGGATAGTGGGGGAAACTCCTCTGTTTCTACTGTTTGAAAACTAAAATACATTATTTCATGAACTGGATCCAATGAACATTAAAGGGATCTTGTAGTTAATCATCATAAGGCACGTGTCTGTATTTAGGATAAGATCAAAAACTATTCAGATCACGCCCTTTGTAATCCCAGGATATGAAACAGCATGCGTAGGACGCGGTAAGATATGACTCAGTTGCACCATTGACCGGACAAAAATACCTCGCTCAGTTCCACAGAAGTTTTTAAAGGCGACATTATATTCACCTCCTGAGTCACAGCACCTCTGCTCCCAGGCAGTGAAATGCAGTGCCTTGCTGTGATGCTCACAGCAACACATCAAACTGGTCTGCCCTCCACTCACTGAATTTTCTCTCTCGGCATTGTCTCTCAACAAAGATGGCGCCTGTTTACATCTGAGCATTTTCACACAAAGGGGGAAATTTCATATGCCGCCAAACTACCTGCAGCTTTGCCAAGTCAAAACAGGGTTTTAGTGAAGAGGGAGGTCAGAGGTCGCGGAGGACAAACAAAAAAGAACCTTATTTGATGCAGGACATTTTTTTTATATGTATAGCTTGTACCATACAGTTGGCAATGACCAAGTCAACAAGCTTTCTGAACAGGCACTCCCTCCAACAGCCTCAGGGAGCATCAGGTCACCCATCCCCCCCATCCACACCCTGTCCAGCAGCTTTGAAACGTTGTCGTTTATATGCCTGCGCATGTGTCCTACACCTCCATGGCCTATTCTCTTCGCTGGAGCTACATAAGGAGTGGAAATCTAACTCTTCACCTCCACACGTGCTACAATTTTCCTCTCACATGACCCCAGAAGCCACCTGACACAGTCGTGCGTGAGCGCCGCTCAAGGGTTAGGTTAGACTCAAGGACACAAACAAAAGCATTGACGTCGGCTTGTGTGTACAGTCATCAATAGCCAAGACAGAGGCCTCGTCCACAGTGGGGCTATTTTTAGAACCATTTTCATTCACATGCAAACATATTTTTAGGTCAGGAAAAACAAAATTAGGACTGCCAAAAAGCTCCTCCCATGGTTGCATGTTTTGGCTTGCCCTGTTTCTGTCACGCCGTGGTTTGTGAGTGACTTCTATTGACGCAACTCTATCTCCAAATCAACAGTGTATTACTCAGTTTACTTAATAACAGCGGATGTCAAAATCAAAGTATTGCTTCTACTCCCTTGATGTTGACCCACTGCTGCCAGTCGCACCCATTTCCATGAACATGACATTTCCGCTTTTAGCCAGGTTTCCGTCTAGCTAACATGTTTACACTTTAACTCATTTTTTTGTCCACCTACCATCACGTGTCATGTACTGCTCATGCATTCGTATGTTGACAAGGTAATATTAAAATGCCACAAGCAGATGTCTTTTCACGTGACTGTAAAATAATCCACCTAAGTTTGGGCAAGGTGTTTATGAGCTGTTCCTTCTTTAATTCACGTTGAGTCCAATGTTTTAACCCTGTCGTTGAGGCATTGGTGGAAGCATTGGTGGAAGCAACTTGAAGTTGTCCGTGGTTGATTTACTACACATTTCAGGACAGGTGTACCTTTAGATGGTGACGAAGCAGAATGTGACTGTGAGAGAGCTTTGCGTGTTGGGAGCACTGGCAGGAACACACCACACACAGAGACTGAGGAATGGAGAGAGAGAGAGAGAGAGAGAGAGAGAGCGAGAACAGCACAGTCCCTACAGACATCTATAAGGAACACTCAGTCGGACTCTGATTGGCTCCAAACAACACGCCCTATCCACCACGTCCCACCTCTTTTTACCCTCACTCCTACTTTGGAGGTCATATGATCCCGTCCACTATGGATAGAACGTTCTCTTCTCCCTGGGCTCTGCTCCAGACCCCACATCTCAGTTTTGGACATTCGAACTCCATTCTGCATTACAAGGTGTCTTTGTGCTGCTGCCTACAGCTCAATTTGAATCGGGACAAAAGAAAACGTTGTCTTCCTCCTCGTCTTTTTCTGGTTTATTTTCAGGGCGACACATCAGCAGCCTTGTAAAGTGTCTCATAAAACACACCCCTCTTTAAGTCTAAACAGCACTTATTAAACATTTGGAATGGGTAAAGAATTTCCTTTGATCTGCTTCCTTCACTGGTTGTGTTGCCTATACAGTGGATTGACAGATTGTGTAAACTGGTTGTCGCTCCAAGGAAAATATGTTCTTGCTGTGTCCAGCTTTGCTTTGCACATAAGAGCTAAAGAGAGAGAAGGGAGGAGTTGAAAATAGTTTTGTGAGGAGACCCATTAAAATGCATTCCAGCCAATCAGAATCAAAGCTGTTTTCAGTTTTCCAGTTTGGGTAAGGGTTTTGTTTTCTCAGAAATTTGAGGATCACTGCTTTTACGCCACACTAATTATTTTTAGCCATATGATGCAACACAGTGGGCAAAAAACAGGATCCAGACAGTGTACTAAAATGCTGTACTAAAATGTGTCACTGTCTAGTTTCCAGTATGTAAACAAATGGCGATATGGTATCTTATTTGTGGATACCAATACTATTATATGTTTACCTGATTATTTTTTTTTTACCCACTATATAAGTAGAGAGTTTAAAGGACAGCTTTAGGAGTGTCCGCTGTGTTTACTGCTCCATGAACTAGATTTTCTTGTCTTATGTCCTTCGAATGTCATTGACATTATTATTGCCCAAACAATCCTAATATGGTGACACCAAAGCTAGTGCCACACTTGTAAATACCAGTGTGTGTAGAATGCATCGGTGCTAAAATACATTTTTAAATCATTCATAAAATAGAAAAAAATGTTTTAAAAGGGTCTATTGCGCCCTTTGTACTACACTCGAAACAAAGGAAGTAATAATCATAAAGTCAGCTTAAAAACAAACAACAGTATGGAGATGAAAACACATTGGCAAAAGATGCAGAGAGAATCATAAAAGATATGGTCTGACCTTGGTCTGTGTTTAAACACATAGCAAAGAGGTGAGGAGGCGTGTTCCACTTCCACCCCTCCAGTGACAACAGGGTCATCCAAATCAAAAACAGTTTTGATCGTTTCAAAGGACCAGGCACTTATTTTGCATACGCTTTCAAAAAATATTCTTCTATCATTACACCTATTTACTTCAAGTGATGCTAGTGCACCATTGAAAGTGCACACAAAACAGGTCAAAACTGAAGGAAAGAAAAGTCTTCAGTCTGAGCAGACAAGTTAGACAGGATGGCGATGACATGGCAATAATTGTTGTAACTAACACAGAGGTTACACAGATCGAGATAACGGGAATAAGACGTACAAGAAGAATTTGGTTTTGTTTTATTTTATTTTATTTTACTTTACTTCAAACACTCTGGAATCATCAAAACTATGTTGTAATTTCGACTGGCTGCTTCCTTTAAAAGATCATTTTTTTTCTCCTTTGCGCTGTTCTCTTCTCTACCTTCCTCCACCTGACCTTTCTTCTGCATCCTTCACCCTCACACCAACTAACTTCATGTCCCCGTTGACTACATCTCTGCTTTCATTTCCATCTAGGCCTCCTGCCTGGCAGTCCCTTAAACATTTTTTTTGCATTTCCACTAATATATCGTGGAAGTACTGGGACGGCTGTGAACACATGCCATAATAGTGACTGCCTGGACATTCTAATATATCGACTCTAGTCCAAACTATTAAAAGGATTCTGCTCTAAATGAAAAGACAGTTGGGGGCTTCAGTCTGACATTCCCCAGTGGATTCCCCAAGCGCTTGTTTTCAGTGTGATTCCACTCTTATAGTAAGGAAAGTGGCCGTGTCAAATAAAAAGAAATATCCCCTAATCTCAGTTTCCTCAATCTCCAGATTAACTGCCATCCTCTCCCTACACATTTCCCTCCCCCCAACCCTGATCTCCTTCTCTCCTCCCCCTCAGTTTAACCCATATAGTAGCCTAATCCCCTCGGCTAATAGTGCCGGGTGGAAGCTGTCTTTTAGCTGCAACAGAAGATTAGATGAAGCCTGCTGCTGCTACTGTGGCTGCTACAGCAGACAAGCAACTCCTACTGACTACACACTGACAGAGTTGCCTTGTGTGAACTGTAAGTTAATGTGCCTATTCAAATTTGCTTGTCCTCAGATATAATGGCCCCTGCAGGTAATCGTTAATCATCAGGTTAATCATCCTCCGTCCCAGTTTCCTACTGCCCTAATCCGTCCCCTTTAAGGTTGTATAAAGCAAACTGCCACTTCATCAAAATGTGAATTGGTCCGGGAGCTGATCGAGAAGAAATCCGGCGTATGTATGTCACGAAACCATGAATGTCTACACATTTTTAAGGAAATCTGCGTTACAGTCCTTGTCTAGACGAGGGATTCAGCCAACTAGGAAGCAATAAAGCTGATGATAAGCCTCATCATTAGATTTGCCGTCTGTGAAACTCAATAGAAGATGCGACTCACAGTTAACCCCATTTGTCAAATGAGCAGAGAAAACCGTGCAATTGCAGGACTAAAATCTTCATGCGCTCAAATGAGTGGTGAGACACTTAGCAGTTGTATAATTGAAATTTACAAAAACATGCCCCAGTTGTATTCATAGCACAGTCCACTTCATCTATGCACTCTAGAATGTTGAGATGTGTCATACAACAAACAGACGACATTTTCTCTCTGCTGCTCACCAAAAAAAGAACTGAAAATAATCAAGTAATCATAATCATATAATCAAATGATCATAATTATAATAATCATCACAATGAATCTGCAGTTTGCCAACCAGAAAAGTTCAACACAAGAAAAACAACTTGACTAATAATGATTATTGTACGATTATTTGGCCAATTTACTGAGCGCCAACAGAGAGACCCTGTGTCAACACTGTGCCTTAAAATGACTGTGACAGTTGTTGAACCAAATTATACACACACACACACACACACACACACATGAGGGTTTCTTAGTAATAACCTCATTCACTGCGCACACCTGAATGTTTTTGGAATGCATTTTTTTGTTTTGACATCTGTGCAAGACTTCTGTGATTTCTTCAGACTGTCCTTGTGGCTCTTGTACTATGAACTTTAGGGTTTATTGCAATCCTATGGATGGCGGTGGAGTCTGCGGAATGTTTGATATCCCCCCCACCACCGCCCTGTAAACAAACTAGGTCTGAAAGGTTCATGCCAAAGGGGTTGACAGGGGCCCTGGCGGAGGTCAGATAGAGAGGCCAGACGTCTAAAGTCATTGCTGTGTTTGAGATGCCCTGGGATAGGTGCTCAGGCACACCCCATCCCGTGAGAACCACCGTGCCGCACGGCTCCCCTGGTGCACAGCCACACGTCCACCGGTCATGTGTTGAGTCTGCCAAGCCAACCGTCCTTAACCATGTCTGTCACTTCACACAAAAAAAAATGGACGTTGTACAAACAGGCTCACTGACACAATGCAATACATATGAAAGCATGAAAAGAAATAACTTTCAGGATATTACTCCACACACACACACACACACAGAAGGCATGCAAGAGAACACAAACCATAAGAAATAGATGTGAAGAGACACAGACCTGTGTGGCCAAGGAAAAGAGGTTGCAGCCCCCAGAAATTGATTATTCTGATGCATGAGGGAACTGGATCGATCGCCATGGCAACTACATGTGACCTTAGTGTGAAGGACGAGCTCAGTGTAAGATGGTGGAATATATGCATGAAGGCGATAATACCGGAAAGTCATAGGGGATAACGTGTGTTGGATTTTTTTTTCTTAATTTCAGACTGAAAAAAAACATAAATACAAGCAAAACATCCTACAAGATAAATGAGAAGTAATTCATGTGATGGTTATATAGGCTCCCCGTGACCCTGAATAGGAATAAGCGGGTATAGAAGATGAATGAATGAATGGTTATATAGGTTTTCATACATACCAAGTCTTATACATGGGTTCTTTATTGAAAAGCTTATAATAATAAAAAAAAATAAAAAAAATCCAGGCATTTTCTATTTCCCATCCAAACATAGATCCTATAAAACAAGTCATCTCCATTTACTGAGAAAATAATGACTGGAAAGAATAACTTTATTTTTTATAACACTTTAAAAACACATTACTTGCCCCCCCCAAAAAAAATACAGAGTAGAGCTACAGTATATCTATGCTAGTTTGTTGGAAAACATGAAGGACACAAATTGGGTTTCATAACTGAAATTGGAGCACCACTACAGGATAAAGTCAATGTAACACAAATTTGGTATATTTTGAGTTATAAACAACTGACCCTGTCG
Source organism: Thamnaconus septentrionalis (assembly GCA_009823395.1). NCBI lineage: Eukaryota > Metazoa > Chordata > Actinopteri > Tetraodontiformes > Monacanthidae > Thamnaconus > Thamnaconus septentrionalis. Next base: position 17,781,162 of record CM020510.1, on the reverse strand, counting down.
ATATGCTATATATATCTGTATCTATATATCTATATCTATGTAGATATATATATATATATATATGTGTGTGCCATGTTTAGTGCTAACTTTTACCATTACAGCTACTGAATAAAATAAAATACAAATATTTTTCAGTGCACAGACTCACTGAGCACTTAAAATGTGCACAGAAATTCATTTTACTGTAGCTGTTATGCATTATTGGATCTGCATAGTTCACTTTCCAAAAAGGAAGAGTTACCACATCAAGTATCAAGTATTAAAAACAATACCAGGAAAACACACAAAGAACTTCCGCATGACACGGCTGTTAAAATAAAGCGTGATAACGCCACCGTCGGTATGAGTGTTGCATGAATAAATAATGCTTTGTGTCAGCACTCCGAGGACTTTGTAGAAAGGAGTGACATAAATGCAGGCAGCTGTAGCGAAGCTTTACATTTCTTGTTAACACCTTAAAATGCTGCTTTGTGGCATGAAGGTGTTAAACCGGAAAGGTAACAGTGAGTGCCCTGCAGGGGGACGCCGCTGCTGATTAGTGATCAGTACTTCCCTTACCCATCTTTCCTGCATGAATTAGTCAACACATTTTGTTTTTATTTTATTTCATTTTTTTTAAAATGCATGTCAATCCTGCTAACACTCAGCATTTGGCTCACCTTCTCTCTGGCCTAAAGATTCCCTGATCTGATTGCCAGGTGATGAGCTAACCATAAAGTGTCCGTCCGGTGGTGCAGTTTACTGTGCAGCACTGCGTTCAGCAATCTAAAGTAAACATGTAAACATTCACCTCAACAAATAAGGAGCAAAAAGCAAACTGCATGCCTGTCAACTGTCATCAGACTGGTTTGCTTTTCCACAATGAAGATCGAGTTTGCCTTATGCCAGACGGGGAAAGTGTTTTTCAGCTTTATGATGAGGTACTACAATGCCCTTAAGCTACACTTTGAACAGCCCCGAATAAAAATGAATAAACAAATAATGGGATTCCATGGGATTCCACCAGCAATAGAAATTCCAAACACCCGGGAGCTCGAGCAAAGACAGAGAAATGTTGTTATTCAATTACTGGAGTGGACAGAAATAAGCATTCCCCTGACAGTCACATCGAGGGTTTGATAGCAAGACTATTTCCTCAATAAAGGCAAGAATTTTAAATCTCTCTCTCTGTCTCTGTCTCTCTCTCTCTCTCTCTCTCTCACACACACACACACACACACACACACACACACACACACACACACAAACACTGTGCGCACACTGGTACACTCTGTTCTGTTTACTTTGGTCACTCTGTGGGCATTGGACGGAGGGAGGACATTCATTCCTTTGTGTGCGGCTCCAGCCACTCCCGCTCTACCTGATGCAGACTTCAGTCAACACTGTGACACCATGAAAGACGCAAAACAAACATAGAAAATGAAGATCAGGATGACCGAACAGCCGGCGTCCAACGATCTTTTGAAAGCAGCACCTCAGTTAACGTTAGGTCACATTAAATCTCTGTTGCTCGCGTAGCTTTTCTTCCTCACATCAGCCCATATGTGTTTAAATGTGTATGTAAGTCACAGCAAGACTAGCGATCAAACAGAGGAACTAGATGGCTAAGACACTGGAGTGTCAAAAGTCAATACTGTGCAAAAGAGACCTATTAATGAACTAATGATACAAGGTAATGATTAAAAAAAAAAAACAGGTCGAACCAGTTTTCCGTTTACTTTCATTTGATAGTCTGTATGTATAATTATAAAAAAGCAGAATGTCTTATGTGTGTGAATGTGTTTTTAAAGTAGAAAAGCATACGGCCCAAGTCAGATGGAAAGCAGGACGACACACTGAGCCAGCAGCAACTGTTGAAACCTCGTCATGGTCCACTACAGCACAGCACTGCGGCGCTATGAAGCTATTCATAGTCTGAGTAAGAGTCTGTAAGTATTGCGTCATTAGGTTTGCAGTGGAGAAAGTGCTTCATTACAGTGAGCCGGAAGAGAAAAATAATAATGACAATAGATAATAATAGATAGATAATAATAATGGCAGAGATAAAGCGGAGGGGCAACTGAGGACACTGGGTGACTGTGTGTGTGTGTGTGTGTGTGTGTGTGTGTGTGTGTGTGTGTGAGATCTACTTTGCAGTTGACTCTATCATTTACATTCTCGTACAAATTTGCTCAACTTGTCACTTGTATTTGAGGCAGTCACTGGGTAAATGTGTGTTTGTATTAAGTCATATGTGCTGTTCTTGGGACAAATGCCTTCAGTGCCTTTAGGCGCTTATTTTGGAAGCCACCATTTATTTGTACTCTGACTTCAGAGGATGACGTTTGATGATCTTGGTCAGCAAAGTTCTGATAAAACCATAACTGTTTTTGAGGTGAGATGCTGGAATGAAAGTGATGCAAAACAATTTGGACTTATTCATTCTCATCTTCAGTTCATATTGGGTCAACCTGCGAAAACAACTTAATTCAGTCTTGCTCAGTTCTTTACACAGTTGGTGGGAGATGACATAAAATGACGAGGCTAGTATAGCACTCAGCATGAAACAGAATGCTATCCAGGAATTTATTGGGGAGCTTAATTCATTTTTGAGGATTAGGCATCATTTTCACTAGAGCCCATTTAATACCTTGACATTCTTGTCAGCTACGGTGAAATGTTCAAAATAGCCTCTTATAAAAGGCAAGTAGACGCCATCTTTTTATCTTACTGGGCACAAAACTAAAGCCATCGTCCCATTTTCACTGGAAAGTTCCTTTCAAGAAAGTTGCAAAATGCACAAATAGACATTTACACGGTCTCCCATTAAATCAGACAGATCAAGACGAAGAATAAAGGGGATAAAACGTTAAAAACAACTCTGTCTGCACACCGCCGTCTTCAGCAGCTATTTATGACAGGGGCCCTAAACAGATCATATCTATATATGTGTGTGTGTAGTTTGCAGTCGAGGCAAAAATAAAAACCTCAGACCCCAGCGAAGACCCCAATGAACACAAACATTTATAGCATCTTGCTCACTGACAGAGGTGACGGAATGCCACAGGGTAGCATATGGTGAGCAAGAGGAAACCGGTTTGTGTTATGTAAAGCCACATTCTGTAGCATTCGCTGTGCATGCTGATGTCTTTTACACGTGTGTGTGTGCGTGTGTGTGTGTGTGTGAGAGAGAGAGAGAGAGAGAGAGAGAGAGAAAAGAGAAAGAGAGAGAGGCAGTCTCGTGTGGGGACACTTGCAGGCAAAAACCAAACCACAAAGGGAACCATTCATAGTAAAATCTACATAGAGAAACATGCGCGTACTTTCTAACGTCACCTTCCGACCCCTGGTGGTTGGAGATATTACTACATGGATGCTCACGTTAAACTGCTACATTCGGAATTGAATCTAACGGTCACAGATAACTCAACAAAACCAGAAAAAAAGATGACATCTGATAATCTAATGTGAGTCTTTGTGCTCACCAACACTTGCGCCTGCAAAGCTATTCAGCCAGGAGACAAAGGTGCGGGGACAGGACAGGACTCAAGTTACAGCTTCAAACTGTGCTGCAGTGCTTCTCAGCTTACACCGCCCTTGCCATGACTGGACAGTCTGAGCATCAGAAGATGTGGAGGGAGGGTTTTATGCTGACCTCGCTGCCTTGATAACAGTTTAGAATGAGGACAGGGGGCAATGACCGTCTCATATTGTCTTCTTGGAGAATGGTGTACAGTGACAGGCATTCATGTAAAACTGCCAAAAAAAAAAAAAAAAAAGCAGCCTGTTCGCAGGGTATCTTCATCAAAGCCTTGTCCATAGAAGACTGCTTTTTTGTTTTGCTATTGTAAGATTAAAATTATTTATTTAGTGGTAATACAAAAATGTCCTTGATGTGAATTTACATCAAAATGATATGATGGTGAGGAGATGCACGAGGTGAGATGAACAATGACTGTGACTGGCTCATTATTCTAAAAGCACATGAGGTCACACCTGAGTTCTTGTTTTAATCCATTCGCAAACATGACACATAGATGGATACAGTGACGAGGCACTGAATTGCTCAAAGGTTTTAACGTTGAATGGAGAAGCAGGTTCATTACTTATATTAAATAATAAAGTGAAGAGTAAAATGGGTCACAAACTAAGCATCAAGTCTGGGCAAGCTGAACGCGCCAGTGAAGGGACCACGAGCAACTGAAGGGACAAGAACATCAGTCAGACGGACAGAAGAGTCTCGGTCCATTTGTTGAAAGCACCGTGCAACTTCTGAACACAGGTGTTGGCAGCGGGGTGAGCAAGCAGAAAGATTTTTCTCTCCTGGAATGCTTGGCCTTCTCTGCCCTTCTCTAATCTTAAAAAAAAAACAAAAAGAAAAAAAAAAGACTTCCTCATCCCTGTGCGCAGTTTCCTTTACCACCCATAAAGTCCTGGTATTATCCCTGGTCAAATATTTAGATTAGCAACGTGGCGCGAAGCTGAAGCTGAAAGGTAAACTAAGGAGAGTTTATGTCAATATATGATGTACATGAAGTGGTGGAACGAGCACACGCTAGTGTTTGAGGTGAGGGTAAGAGGCTTGCGCTGAACGGGGTTTGGTAAGTGTATTATTTTAATCGTTATTTCTTCCGTTCAAAAACAGCAGCGCGGCTCAGCACCGGGAGCTAATCAGTTAATGTGGAACAGGTGCGCGAGGCAGCTGGGCTGCGCAGCCGCAGAGAGCCACGCCCGCCGCAATGTAAACAACACAACCGCAGGTAGGACATGTGCCACGTTTCACACAACTATGCAAAGCAAAGCGTTTAGTCTTACTGCTTGGGTGTCCGCAACCGGAAGTACATCCGCCGACTGCATATTGCATCAGACTCCACGCGAGGAGACTGAACTGACTTCGGTGTCCCACAGAAGGATGGAAAGTAGAGCGACCGTATTCATATTTTGATAACGGATTACTCAAATTATACTCGAAGTTTACTATAATATTTTATGTTTACTCAAAGCTTGCACCTGCTCTTCATCTTCGGCATTATTCAGAATCTGTACTGCAGATGCAACAATCTCATATTTTGCTAGAAATAATGTAAGGCTTACAGTAATAGATAAGAGGCTTTACTTCTGAGCGTGTGCTTTAATATGTCCACTAGGTGGCGGTGTAACATACTTAAATAGAGTTGGGGTTAATGTCAATGGCATTGGATTGTTGTAAATACTTTAATCAGAAATTGAAGGTGACGACTGAAATTAAGGTTAAACTTTGCCTGTACGCGCCGACCAGGTTACTTTGTATTCAATTTTATTTTAATTAGCTATTAATAAGTACGTATTTTCTTTACAGAACAATGTTTAATACAACTCTTACCCGTTGGTAAATATCAGTGAACGCGAACAAATCCAATCCAAAGAAGAATTATTTTTAAAAACCCCAATATAAATGTATTTTTTTTATGTGGTAACATAACGAGCATTTGTTTATGATTACACAAAGAGTCTCGTGGCATTGACCATTATAATTAAAAGGTTAACTTGCTAACTTGTTTTTCCCATTAAAATATACTTCAGTCTCACCTTGGCCTCTGTGTACTTTCTTTCTCTCACAAGATCAGGAAAGGATGCCAGCTTTAATACCTTAAACGTTTAATAATCCTGTTTTTCGTGAACAGCTGAAGCCATCTTCATATTTCATCACGTTCGTAAGCTGTACACACATTCAGAAAGAGTGATGACTTTGATAACTCTGTGTAAATGTTGATGTTTCATGTACTGTATCTCATCATATCGATCCTCACCAAAATAACATTATGAGCCCCACATATTATTTTCCCTCCCAATAAATCAGTCAGAGGTTATTTGTGTACAAAACAGTTTTTTTTAATTAATTAAATACTCCAAAATTAAAAATACAAAGCAAACAATTTCAATTTGTTCTCAACTGTTTTAGTTTTCTATTGCATTAGAATCATCTTGTTGTCCACAGCATAAAGGCATTAATCCACATTTTAGTCATTTTATCACTCTACAAATCACACATTTTATTTCCAAACAATAAAGTGCTTTTTTTTTTTTTTTTTTTAAGAAAAACAAAAAAAAAACTTCTCTATCGCCATTCTAAAACACACTCAGACAATACCTCTGTGGCCCTCTTTAAGACAGTGGACACTGTCACATACGTGTGCAATTTAGACACCTACACACTAATACTCACATCCGGCACATGATGAGCAGTCTGAGCCTGCAGTTCACAACAACACGGCGCACGCCGACCTCTGTGCTTTATGCTGAGATCTATTCTGGACATACAGGTGTTGTGCACGCACTAGCCATTCTCGCGGAATTAAGAAAAGACACGAAATGCACTCTTCACGTCAACCATGACGCACTGTGTTCACGACCCCCCGCCTCCCCGGAAGCGAGCAATTCATTACAGTCATACAGAGATCACAAATCCGGTAAATATAAAGATCCGCCTACATTAGGTGCAGTCCGTAAAATAATTTATTTAAACATTCTACTCGTTAAAAAAAGAGAAAGGACAGCCGCTTAATAATTTTCGTAGCACGTAATTAACAGCAATCACGTTAAGCCCAAATACTGTGATAAAAAACAAACAAACCAAAAAAACGTGCTTCTTGTATTCTATTGTGAAGCGTTTCAACTACTTGTGAAGCGTCGTCCTCATGCAGGTTTCAAGTAAGTCCCTGGAAGGTGGTTTTAGTGCTTTTCCTTTGAGCCAGGGCTGATTGACCGCACGCCGCGCCGCCGCTCAAAGCCACAAAGTCAAAATGTCCCGGCTGGAGTCGCATCAAATTTTCTGCCAAAGCAGCAGTGGCGGCGGCGGCGGTGGATTTGGTGAGAGCCCAGCCAAGGTTCTGTACCTCCGTCTTTCACGCCACATGATGAGACAAAGGAGTATAGAAGGTATTTGACAAGCTGTAGTTCTAGTCCTCGATGTCCACAACACCTCCCCACACACACACACACACACGCACATACTATCAGTCCACTGATTTATTATTATTTTTCTGTTAAATTAATTAAAAAGCCAGTCTTATAACAAAAACATAAAAAACAAACATCGCAGCATCACTGGCATTTGAACAAGCAAAACTGACAAAATCAAAAAAAAAAAAGTGGTGTTTTTTTTTCTTGTTTTCTTTACTTAATCATCTTCATTCTTTATTCGCTGAGAGTCTGATGTCGCGCAAGCAAAGTCCACTGTGCTTTAAATCTGCAGAGTCTTTGAGCCGCAGCTGGATCACATGACAGGGAACGAGCGTCACATCGTTTGTTTCCCCGATATCGTGAAGCCGATATCGGACGTCGGCGAGGAGCCGCGGCGCCGGCGGAGACGGCTGACAGTTCGGCGATGGCGCCTCCCCGTGCGGCCGCGGCGGCCCGTCGACCGTCGCGGAAGGCACATAATTCTTTCTCCGGTGATCAGATGAGCTTCACGTCCTGCTGTGTTGAGTGACAGGCACTTGAACACCTTTCTGTCCCGTCGCTGTTGGATACAGATGATGGAGAGGGAGTACGTTTGTCTCGGTGTGTCAGATGGAATCGAAGGTTGAAAGCCAGGAGAGTGAAAAAGACAGAGACGCTTTAAAAAAAAAAAAAAAAAAAAAAAGGACACTTACCCAATTTGTACTTCTCTTTAGCTTCAGCTCTCTCTTTGGCATCAAAGTACCAGACTGTGATGGCGTAGCTGTAAAGGCCAGGAAGGGACAAGTTCAATGTTATTAATAGAAAAAGAAGAATAGTAATATTAGCTAATAATAATGTACAGCAGTTAATGTCTTTTTGGCAACAAAAACTGAGGACTTCAAGGTTGACAATGACATGCTAACTTTCCGTTACAGTCCCACCATAACACACGGAATCACAAAATACAAACTTAAACGAAAATTTAAATATTTCAAAAAGAAGTTTAAAGCTGAAATTGGTAAAAAGTTAGAAAAAAGGTAAAATATAAAAATAAAAAGTAAGGAAGAGCGAGCACTGTATTTGCATTTAGTTCATTTCTTGTTTGTTATTATGCATTCTTGCAAGTATCACTGTCAATGGTAGTAGAGGTGGCATTAAATTGCATTAACAAGTCCCATTCTGGTAAAATTGGTGCATCGATGCTCATCACTTTAGCTGGAGCCGCTAGCTTCTCCTTCCTGGTCTGATGCTGGGTTTTCTCAGACCATCTTGAAGCGGACATTTCACACCCCTGTCACCCCTGTCCCTTAACGCATAACTGAAACTAACTATTTCAAGAACACACCGAAACTTTAAGAGCCACTGAACGCGCCTGCAACTGGAGGCCGCCAAGACGGACGGGACGGATTTCAGGGTTGAAATCTGAGCGATTGTGCTGCTGCAAAAGGCTGCAAAACTGCGTGATAAAACGTTGTGTTCGCTGTCGAGGCAAAAAATATTTCACGGTTAAACAGCTGATGGACAAAGCCACTAAGTGAGCCGTCGGCTGACGGGCAGTCTCGGCCGCCCAGCAGAGGGTTAACTCAAACACTTCTGGCTCCCTCCTGTGGGGCTGCGTTGTTTATTCCTGTCTCTCATCTCTGAGCCTCTCCAGCACGAGCCCTGCAATCGAACCTTCCTCCCCACCTCCCTCCCCGCCGAGCCCCTCAGGAAACGCACACTTCCTGCCCTTGGCCCCACCTCGCCCCCCAGCAGGGAGACGGGGTGGGGGAGGAGCTGAGGAGGAAATGCTCGGCGGCGCAGTGCAGTGTCATAGCAGAATGTGCGCACGTGCGCATGAAAGATCGAAAAAGGATCTTCAGAAAAGTTTTTGGATTCAGTGGCGCAGGAAAGAGGAAATAGAGGAGCTACAAACAAAATCTCTTCCTGTCTTGATGCAGCGTTTCACCTGGGTGTCGTTTACAATAAGGATACTTTTATCAACTGACAATAGATCTTCTCTTATCTTTTTTAAATTCCTTAGTATTCCTTTCTTTAGAATAATTTTGACGCCTTAAATATTGTTGTGTTATTAATGATTTTTTATTCATGATGTTGTTTCAAAATATGCATCTTGCATTAAAATTCTGCTCCTCGTTTGATCTGGGCCTTCATTACTATTTGACCTTGTCCCGTTCTGGCTCTACACTCTGTCACATATATTGGCGTATATTTCAGAGCATAACCCCATCCCCCCATCCTTTTTTTTTTTTTTTTTTTTTTTACAGCAGCAACAAATTAGTTCACATCAACCACAATTCATTAACGCGGCTCCTCACCGAGTGGCGTAGGCTGGTTTAACTTCATGTGGGTTCCTGCGGTCGGACCAGAAGATGAGCAGCCGGTCAAACAGAGGTTCAATGCTGGCGACCACATTCTTCCCTTCTGGGTAGATCTGCAGCATCCCACCTTGTTTCTAGCAAAAAGATTGACACATTAATCTAGAGTCTTTCACCCATGTTTTACTGACACACCTAATATCATCACATCATCACTTGTATCCAATATTCATATTCAGACTAGCACAGGGTTCTGCAAGATGTTTGGAAAGCAAGTGGCTTCCTACTTAAAAAAAACAAACACAATAGTGGAAGAGACATGAAATGAAAACTAGAGCTGACAGGAAAGGAATAAGAAGAAGACAGAAACATTTCTACCATCAATCCAAGGAACAAACATGAGGATCAACAGCACAAAAACAACATCTTCCTATCTGCATCGGACCTTGAGGAATCGCCCCCCCTAGTGTCCACCCAGTGAATAATCTCCAGCTTTGGTGGATGGAAAACATGCACAAATACATATTTTCCTTTCCTAAATGTGTGCAGCAGAGCAGGTTATGTGGTCGGCGTTGCATAAGAGGGCATTTTAAAACGGAGGCCCGGCCACAGACTCTCGTTTGATATGCGTACCTTGACATCCCAGTCTTTGTTGAGATAGTAAATGCAGGTGATGCAGCGGCCGTCCCCGTTGGGGTTGTCAACATGGCGGACGTACCCGGCGCCGTTGCCGGGGTAACAGGCAACCATAGCCTGGAAACACAAGAAACAAGAAGGCAATTAGCGTTCCTATGAAACAAGAAAAAAATGCTTTAGCGCCTTGCTCGACTTTTCCAGATACAGATATAAAAAAAAGAGCAGGAGAGAGTGATGAGAAGGGCAGAAAAGAGCAGAGAAGTATGTGAGGGTTCAGCTTTTCTCTCCCGCTACAAAATTATCACAGATTGAGTGTCCAGCAAAACAATGGCCCCATGCCGGCATTTCCCCTGCTTGACATCCATGTGTTGGGAGGCTGCGAGGGAGGAGAGCGCCACTTTCCCCCCCGGGGAGTCCCAGAGGAACTAGGACCTCTGTGAGAACTCCTCACTCGGTCCGTGTTCCAGCCTTGGAAGCATGTGACTTCTCGACGCTCTCCACCGCCAGTGGCCATCTGGACCGTCCAGCCCACCGGGCAGGGATGCACCTCGGCATGAGCACGCCAGTGCATATTGCAATCAACGTCGACAGGGTCTCAGTTTGCATTTGTCATACATGGATACGCCAGAGACCAAATTCTGCAACGTCTGAGGACAGCATGTGACTTTATGCTGCAAATGTAATAGAGCCTAGACAGATCCCTGCTGGGTCTCGTGCATGAAACGGAAATGGAAAACCTGTGACTGCAGGTCACATTTAGAAGCGCGCCCGTCTTGACCTTGATGAAGTGGTTCTGTGCGTCTCAGCCAAGCACGTGCCGTGCCTATTTATAACGCTTCTTCACTACCTTTTGGCCATGAGAATAACCCGCAGTGCATACACACAGGTAAATCACACAATAAAAGCATAAAGGTGACGAGTTATCCTCATTTAGATTCTTATGCATTCACCTCAAAACTAGAGATCTCCAAAAAAACTGCACGTTCAGCCAGACCCAACACTGGGCAGAGGTGGTAAAAGTATTTGCATTGTGTACTTTAGTGAACGTATGGATACAACTACAAAAAACCCAAAAAATAAATAAATAAATAAATAAATAAATAAATAATAATAATAACAACAACAACTCTGGTAATTGCAAAAGGACTGATTCAAATCCTTTACTCAATAAAAGTAATATTGTAAAGGTTCTGAAATGTACTTAAGTAAAAAGTGTTTTCAATAACAACCAATGTTATTTTCTTCATGTTTATTTTTCTCTGTACTGAACACTAACCCCAAATCCACGTAATCTAAAATAGTCTACCTCTAAAATATGATCTAGTTTTATAATTAACTACACAAGAGCAGAGTTGAAATGTCTCCACATCAACTAATAACACTTATAATAAACTACACTTGAATTCCTTTGAACAGAATTTGTATCTTTTAAACACAAAAGCAGCATGTTTTTCCAACCTAAGAAGTAGAAAGTAAAGAAATTTGTGTACAAATGTAGAGAGTAAAAGTAAAAAGTCATTAGGAAAAAAAAACCTATGAAAAATCTACTCAAGCACAGTAACAAAGTATTTGTACTTCATTACTTCCCTCCTCTGGTGGTGGGGGGTGTTTCACCTAAACTCTGAAAAGTGGAGCGAGCGAGAGAAAGGATGGACTCTCCTCATTTCTTCGGAAGTTCACCGCCAGGCTCCAGTCTCACAGTCTCCAGGCTGCCATTGTCTCGAGTGAATTTTAATGAGACGACTGATACACGAGACCTCTTGAGTGAGTAGGCGACCACGGCGGTGGATGGAGTGTAGACGGGCTTCTTACGTGACAACGCTCGGTGTCCCCCGGGGACGGCTCAGAGAATGGCCCCGCAGGGGGCCGTCACTACTCCGACTGTCACTAGAGGCCCCAAAGAACCCTACTTCCTCCCATCAGTGATTGTGGCAGGAAGTAGCGACCGCGCCCCCCCCCTCGCCTCCACTGATCTGGTCAGCCAATACTGACCGCAGAAAAGAAATTCTTTATTTATCTACTGAGCCTTTTGTAAGAACGGCACGAGGGTCACAACAGCGTAAGCGCTCGTTCTTGGGACGTCGACGTGCCCTCCTCCTCCTCCTCCTCCTCCTCCTCCTTGTTGGCAGCCAAGTGGCTTCAGTTGTGTTGTGGCGTGTAACCCCATTTGGGCGCCATTGTCGGCTCTCATTACTGGCCAACGCTCGCAGTCAGAGCTCATTAACCTCGGGACCTTTTTCCCTGCGGGATCCAACTGACAGCCAGACCTGCTGAGTCAAAACCAGACCGTGATGATGGCATGACCGTGGAAGCGAGTATCTTAGTTGCCGTTAAAAAAAAAAAGGATGCACACAACAGTGCACAACTCTTCAGGTAAATGTCTCAGTAAAAGCTTTACTTTTTACATTGACTGCCTTTTGGTAAGGTAAAAAAAAAAATCTAAGTTGTAACTAGGGATTTTAACAATTAATCGACTATTGATTAATTATCGATTAAGAATTTAATCGATTAAATTTAATTAAAATTGAACATTTATGAGACAGGTAGTTAATATCATTATCACAGTGTAGTGGCAGGAAAGAGCAATTCACCTGTAGATACTATGATGGTCATAATATACCTAGAACAAGTTACTTTTAAATAACTTTAAAAAAGAAAATTGAGATGTGACCCATTAGAGGTCAACTTAAAGTCAGAGGATAAATGTTAAAGATGTTTTTACTGTTCCCTAATGTAAAAATGGGTCACATTGGACCCTCAACATTATTTAAGGGTTAAATAATGTGTTCCTTATGCATTTTTAAATGTGAAATTTAGGTTCTCAGGAAAAATCACCACTCATCAATTAATTGTTAATCGATCGATCAATAAGCTCACTCAACTAATGAATTAATCGATAATTTGCATCCCTAGAAGTAACTAATGGTGACCGAGGTGGAGCATTCCTACTGCACGAGGATGACAATGATGGATTCAAGAAACACTATCACCTGTGGCAAAGCTAGCTCTTTTTGTAAAAGTGCAGACAGCTTTGACAACTCTAATTAAACACATGTAATGCGCACTGGGCAGCTCAGTCCTGGCCTGGAGGGCAAACATCACGCACGAGCATGTGCGCATGAGAATGCACACCAAGTCTCAGTCGAAGAAAGGACAGTAGAAGTAGCGTCCGGGTCGTCGCAACTGTCCAGACCAGTTTCGCGTACTGGATATCAGCATGTTTTTAAAGCTCCCTCAGCCTATGGCGAGCAAACACACACACACACACACACAAAATGTTCTGCGAGACCCTATCAGTCATCTCTGCCCTCCTCACTCCTTCATCTCTGCCAAGATCATGCCCACAGATTCTCCAAGTCTGTGCCAACAAGATGAGTAACTCTCAAACAAGTCAAAGTCTCGAAGGCTCCGGCCACATGTCTGTCTGTCTGTCTGCTGTCAGGTATGAGCCAGAGTTGGATAACTGGGCAGCTGGGGTGATACACTAGGGCAGGGGGGGAAAAACAAAAACGGCTGTAATGGACAAAGACGAACGAGAATAAACTCCAGCGTGGTGCAAAAACCGCGGTGATAAGGGGAGTGACGCTGGCGAGAGGGCCGAGGAGGGCGAAGAGGGCCAAGATAACTCCAGCAAATACCTCCGTTACAGTCGTCAGGGAGAGTGAGGAAAACAGCACTTTTTTTTCCTCCTTCTCTCTTTTTTTTGCTCGGGGTTAAAGCGAGGACTGTAAAATGACATCAACACACTGAGATCATTTTTTTTTTTATCTTTCAAGGAAATAACATCACAGCGCTGTGGTGCTCAACACGAGTCAGCAAGTCGTTCATCGCCCATTTCATGGCGAACAGTGGCGACAATTAACTGTACAGCAGTTATACATTATGTGACTCGTGAGCACTTTACAGTGGACTGCACAGACAGCCAAACAAGCTAACTAACAGCGAGGCTTATTGCTTTTAGCACATACAGTTCTATACAGGTTATAATGTTGGCAACAATACACAATATTTCTCTACGCGTTCACCTCAAATGGACCAAACCTGGGCTTCAGTTCCCTGCACATGGGCGTTAACTTGTGGTTGAGACGCATAAATGACACGGAAGAGACAAATAACAAAATGAGTCAGAGGTTGCAGTCATTTTTGGTTACAAAGCTTCATTATGCAACCACGTTGTCGAGAGCTAAATCTCCAGTGGCGAGCTAAAGGGGTTTCCACTGCGCCAGTCATACTTGGGTACAAAATAAAACTGACCGTCAGCCTTTAACCTTGATGCTCTGTGGTTAAAGTGGCAGAAATGTGTGAGAATACAGGCTGGCGTTTTCACAAAATAAACAGCCACGCAGACGTCGCAGAACTATTTATCCGTAAAGAACCAAATGTCAGTTCACAGCGCGCTGCCGTGTTGTGTGTGGGAGAACTGGGAGTGGGCCGTGGGGTGACTCAGGGTTAGCGCCGCAGCACAGGCAGATGTTTGTCACATCCAGCGCTAAAGCCGTTTGACTCTCAAGACTGTCGGGAAAGATCCGACTTCCAGCTTAACGTCCACTGCTGAGAAGCTGCTGTCATTCCTTGTTCAGCTGCCGAGAACCAAATCCAGTCACTTTTCACTCAACGTTCCAGGCCTACGATGAGCTCTTGAAGCTGATCAATTACCAATAAGAATTATATATTGAGAAGGGCTGTTATAGACGGAGAAGATGTCCTGTGATGCCTTCAGAGACGTGAGGTCTCTGAAGGCATCACAGTGCAAAAACGCCATAATAACAAGAATAATAAAAAGTAATCTGGTAAAAAGGTAGTTTTGGATTCCAACTTGTGTGAAGGCTCATTGAATGACGTTTCACTATTTGGGTTCCATTTAATAATGAAAACAGTGATTGGTGAGTTGTAGCTGACTCGACTTCTTTCTGGATGACATGAAGCGGTTTGACCTTTTATATAAAAATTAACACTTCAAGACTACAGCCGCGTTCAGACTGCCCGCCAAAATCCGATTTTCAGCCCATCCAGATTGAAACCAGGTGGCTCTTTTGTAGTCTGAACAGTCACAAATCACCATGAAATCCGATTTTTGCCAACGGATTGAAACCACCTTGGGCAGGTAATTTCAAATCACATTTGGACAGATGCGTCTCAGTCTGAACTGGCAAACACACCGATGAGTTTGACTGTCCGTGACATCACTCTACGCAATGTGCCAGACACAGAGAAGCGCCATTGGAGGTGCAGAGCTGTAACTTAATGGAGCAGACAGAAGACGTAGAAAACAGCAGTCCCTGGACAGAGGAGGAAACTCATTGCCTCAATCAGTCTGTGGGGAGATAGCTCCATTCAAGCCAAGCTCCAGGCCATGTATCACAACAAGTGCCACTGTCACAATTATATGACGTCACACACTACACGCTATGCTGGACGGCGCCTCCGCTCCGACGTCGTTGCTACAGAAACCGGTCAGATCGGTCAGTAATGAGGCCCAGTCTGACCAGAGCCAGATCCCATTTGGACACTTGCTAAAAACAGTGTGGACAGTCAGCCCTGAAAATCGGATTTGAGAAGGAATCTGACTTGAATCAGATTCGCCTGCAGTCTGAACGCAGCTTAAGATACAGGTGTTTTAAGTGACGTACGCAATATATGTGGGTATAAATGAATGACTGGATCCGTAACGACCGAGACCAGACTCTTTGTAGCTACAAAAAGCTGATTAATCATCAGTTTAATCCCACAATCTCTTCTTTTTTCCCCCCCTCGACTGTAGGTTTCTATGGCTGAAGCCAGGGTGTCTGCCAGTGCTGCGAAAAACGGGCACTTGCACTCCCAATGAGCACACCTATTAAAGGCGTCGACGACTGATGAAAAGTGTCGAGCACGTGGGAAATCACGCCAGCTATTCTGAGCTCTCTCACGGCTTCGGCAGAAAGGCGGCGGGGGCAGACGTGCGCGCCGCCACGCTGCCGGTGCGCTCATCGAACCCGACAGACGCTGCCGCGCCCAGGAAAACCTCACGAGCAGCAGCCTTCCGCCTGCCGACAGTAGATTGTGAACGACACCCCCCCACACACCATCATCCACCAGGCACAAGGTAGCTGCACTGCTGCGCTGCGTGACTCCTCGTGCCTTGGTGCGTGGCTGCGGCGCCCAGCTCCAGGAGGAGCATCTGAGGACACGCTGACGCTACCGTGCACTTCACACGGCCGCCCCGCTGCAGCTGCATCGCCACCTCCTCTCTCACTCTCTCTCACTCTCGCGCTGTGCTCACAATATCACACTGTGTCGTTCAGCCTCCCCGTCCTCGGGTCTCGCCCCCGGCTACCCGTGACAAGAGTTTCCCACCGCCGAGCGCCCTCGTTTGAACTTCATTGACGTTCGCCATTAAGACTCTAATCCAACCTGCTGATGGTCTGATTGGAAATGAAACCCGCCTGAGCTGGTGAGGCTTTTTTTTTTTTTTTTTTTTCATTTTCGGGCCACGTTTCTATCTGCGTTTCGTGAAATCAGTAGCTGGCATGTTTCCAAGGTAACGGCAGGGAGAAAATGTTTTGTTGCCGTAGCGTCGACGAGGTGACGGAGGGAGTAAAGGGCAGCTGACGGAAGACGATATCTAAATGTATTTACAAGAAAGACATGCTGAGGAGGATGAATTTGGAGGATTTGGAGGCCTTCTATCTGGCTGTACACTCTGCACAACATGATCATACAAACGCAACAGAAGTGAATCGTCCATTAAATTATATAATGAACAATTTTGACACGTCACAGCTTCGACGACTCTTATGTAAAGGAGCTGTGCCCAAATCATAAAAGCAATCATTAAAAGGCTCTGCACTAGAATTTGGACAAAATATTCAAATGGCTACAGTCCTATTCGAACAAACTTTTTTTTGTGCAGTCAATTAATTATGTAATATGACATGTTCCATTACATGCCGGAAAGAACACCTCGAAATAAACTGGCCTCCGTTAAAAATTGTGAAATACACCATCTTTGCTTCTTTGTCGAGCGATAACTAAAATCAAAAATGTCTCACTGAACAACATTTGCTTCAGGAACGAATGGAGTTAAAGATGAGTGCTGTAACAGTATCATGGTGCTGATTGATTAAATTACATCCAATTTAGCAGCAGATCAGATTTCAAATTGTAGTTCTGTAATAAATGTTTGTTTTTTTTAAAGGGGAAAGGGGGGGGGAAACAAAAAACTGTGTTGTCACAATTCAGGCACGACCGTGATCCATAGCGGGTCGGTCAGCCACTATTTTTGAGGGCAACGACTGCTGACGTCAGGAACACGCTATTGGCTGCTGTTAAGCACGCGTCTATAGCAGACACGCACAGAGAGCAAGGTGCAGTGTGGACACACATAGATAGGGTGATCAGGGTGGTGGCAAAAACACTGGAATGTGAGGAGGGCTGAAAATGAAGATGACGTCTACCAGTTGCTGTCCGATACAAGAAAATAAAACAAACCCATAAACAACATCTCTGTTCAAAAATGCCACTTAATCCATGACCAGTCTGTTTTAGTAAACTGTGGTGCTGAATTTCCCACTGACGTTCCATTCTGGTTGACGTGCTACAGGATTCCCGACCTTCTCTTAAACTTGAGTTACAACATAATACTACACTGTACAGTATACTGCATCGGTTTATCTCAGCAGTGTTGGCTATAGCGCTGGGACATTGTTAAGTAAGAGCTCGGATTGGTATGTAATGGTTAACTTGGAGCCAATAGTGGAAAAAAAGGGTCACAGTCTGAGAGGCCTGTCGGTGTGAGGACAGCTGCGTTGCCTAACCAATGTGATTTCAATTGCATTCGTACTCAGGTAAAAATGGCAAGTTCCAACCTAGCTAAGACCTTTGTTCTCTTTGAACTTGCAGAGCTGCCATGAAAACAGAAAGAAGTCCATGGGCAATCATAAGGGGTGTAGAACACAGCCAAGCATGCTAGCGCCATGTTTGCATGGCTGAAGTGCTGATGAGAAAAAAAGATGTCTTCAAAGGCAGAGATAAAAAGATGACGGTGGAGATACGGCCCTGGAGTTGTTGTAATTCTTCTACACGGCATCACGGGTAGAAGCACAGGCGTAAATACAAATAGAGAGCAAGAACGCAAAATAAACATGCGAGTTTCAGAGGACCTCGGAACCAAAGCTCTCGACGGTCCAACTCATGCTATCCAAAACGAACCTGAGCTCGCTCTCTCAATGCGTTGTTTTGATCTTTTAGTGTGCATTTTGTGTTTCCTTGCTCACCAAGTTGGCGTTTGATCAGTGGAAGACGACAACAGGAGATGGAGCGGAAAAGAAGCGAGCATGTGACAGAAGCTAAAGCAAGTCCAAGGCTAGTCAGGCTGAAAACTCCAATACTGTTCTTCTACCCACATCTGGAGGACGGGGAGCCAGCCCTGGCACATACCCCCCCCCCACCGTTTCATCTCTCACCTTGGTTCGTCCGTTGATGACACAGTCCCCCAGCTGTCCGTTGGCAGCGCTGTGCATGACGGCCTCGTCGATGTGAGCCATCAGGGCGCCGATGCCCTCGCAGCCGGCCTCCCACCCCTCCACCCAGGCGATCTGATCGCCCCGGATGTTGCGGGAAGGGATGCTCTTCTGGCTGACCAGCTGGCCGCCTCGAAACCTGCCGCTCTGGTTCAAGACGTCCACCTCCTCCAGGACTCGCTCGCCCAGCTGGGCGCCGAGGAAATTGTCCTTCACGCATATGCCGTAGCATTTCATGCTGGGGATGACGCACTGCCTGGCCATCCTCTCCGCCGACCAGCCAGCCCCTGCGGGAGGCAGCGGGGACGGGACGCCCCTGGCCTCCACGGGGGACGGGTGGCCTGGCGGGACCAGGTGGTTGAAGGGATACTGGGGGTTCACGTAGTGCACGTCCTTACACGTCACCTGAGACGTGTTCACCGTGTGCAGGGCCACTGCCCGGGACACTCTGGTGGCTTCGTGAGCCCTGCAAGAACCGCTGGCGTCGGCCAACCTTCTCCGTTTGGGGTCCGAGTCGGCGAAAGGGAAAACGGGGTCCACGGAGCTCCCCAGACCCGGCGAGCCCAACGTGAGGCCGTTCAGCGTCCCCGGGTCCATCCCCCGGTTCTCCCCGCCTCTCCGCTTCTGAGTCTGCGCCTGCCTGGCCTTCAGCTCGCCGTTGATCCTCCTCGTCGCCAAAGGGCACTTGTCGTGCGCGCTCCAGTCCCCGCCGTTCTCCACCAGGCAGGCTCTGCTGGTGAGGGGGTGCATCGCTCCGAAGCCCCCCTTCATCATCGGTGCCGGGTAACCGTTGGGCGTGTGTGCCAGAGCGCCCCCTTGGCTTCCCTCGACGGTGGCGGAGGGAGACACCACCCCGCCGCTGTAGAGCGGCACGCCGGTCTTGGACTGCTTGGTCGGCGTGCTGATCGCCGGCGAGTCGGTCTGGGAAGCCAGGCCCGCGAGGAGCTCGGCGGCCGTGGGGCTGCCGACCGGCGCGGCGCAGAAGCCGTGGAGCCCCATGTCCGCCCGGTGGATGTCGGCGGCTCCGCGGGCGAGCTGCGCTGCGATCGCCGCCCTCTCCTCTGAGACGGACCTGTGGGACGAGCTCGGCCTTAAAAGCTCCGTGTGTCCCGAGCTCTCCATTTCACGTCGTCATCGGTTCGACGCGCACGTAGCTCACGTCCTCGCCTCATTTTTCCCTCGTCGAGCCCCTGCTTTCTCGGATGGAGAGGAACTGCGCCGCGGACGCTGGAAGTTTCATGTCGGGACTCTTCGACGACTCGTCTCGCTTTTTTATTTATTTATTTATTTTTTTGCGTTTTATCACACGGCGGGATTTGTTTGAATCCTCCTTTGGAACCTGTTGTTGGATGCTGGCTGTGTAGAATTACTGCAGAAGGGGCGAGAGTGTTGCACTTATAAGTCCTATTCATGGCAAAACACAAACACAACGGTTTTTATTTTTGTTGTTTTATTTTTTGTTTTGTTTTTTGCGAATAAACTAAATTAGATAACATTCACGTAGCAAACATTGTGCTGTGCGTCTGAATTGCCTTTAATTTAAGTTGGGCGAACTGGCTAATAAAGGGGTGGAAAATGAAAGGGTAGCGTGAGCGTAATATAAGGTGAACGTGGCTAAGCCGTGTGGTCTTTATCGGAGAACAAATAACACCAAGGACACGCAAGTCTACTGTTTATTCGTTTACAGTAAAACAGCGACTTAACCTACAGGGTTCAAAGTTGTCGCTTGTGAGCTGATTAGCCGGTCGACAGCCAATCCGACTGCGCCCCTTAATTGACCGTACGTTATTTAAAAAAATATATACATACACCGGGCATTTTCAGAAGATGACGTCGAATTGTAAAAACACAGAGCCGCGACTGCAGGAAAGGCAAGGAGGGAGAAAAACAGTCGTCTTCCCGGCTCTCTCTATACATTACCCGCTCCGAACCAGCCACTCTCTTACCTACGGCAGCGATGCAAATCCTCAGCGAGCGTACGTGACAGGCTGAGAGTACGCATGTTATTTCCGGGATTGCCTTCTCGCCCGTGTGTTCCTGCGTCCCATCCAGCACTCGCACCGCGGTGTATTAATAATTTCCGAAGGGGACGTGAGGGCAACCGGAGCCGGTCGCGCCGGTGCTGGCGGCGGCGGCGGGGTGGCGAAGACACACGAGGTGCCTTCAATCACCCGCAAAAGCAGGGGGAGAAAAGTACCCTCTGTTGTGTCGGCGAGCGCCCCCCGCTTTCTGCGGCTATCTCCTCCTCCTCCTCCTCCTCCTCTTCCTCCTCCCCTCTCTGCTCCACTCCTTCCTGTCATTTACATGCGCACAGGCCACGTGACCAGCTGCTACTACGGCCGACCTTCAGCTGTAATCAGAGAAGCATCTCCTCCCCCGCACCATACCTGCGCCCTGATACACCGATTAAAAAGTGTTTTATTTGGTAACAATGATTAATGCGTTTTAATTTATACGCGCCTGTCTGAACACCCAAGGACACTTTACGGGATAAGACAAATGCAATTTGGCAACAGTTAAAAGCTACACACAGAAAAGAGTAATAAAAAGTTAAATAGGATAAAAACTAAAATATAAAATGGAACAACGCAGTTCGACAAAGTAGCATAATGCAAACAGATGGGTTTCGAGTCTGGATTTAAATATAGGAAGAGAGTGGATGTCATGGATGTTTGATGGGAGAGAGTTCCAGAGTTAAAGACGTTGACCTGAAACCTTTCATCCAAATTTTATCAAAATTGTTTTGCTTTTTTCATTGATTTGTCATGTATTCTTCCACACAGTGCACTGTGCAAAATAGTATAAAAAGGCCAAAAAGGTCACATGTTACTTAACACACATTGACTCGCGTTGACAAATGGTGGATAAGGGAGTATTTGTTACATTTTGAATGTATAAAGACCTTACATTTTTGGGTGTTTCAACTGTCATGGGACACCTGCTTGATTTCGTCACAGTCATTTTAATGTCACAATGTCTTGTTTTGTTGCGCTGTTTTGCTTAGTCCCTGAACTGAAAACAAAGGAAATTTGCTGAGAAATGAATGGGAGTTCATCAGGTTTATAAGGTTTAACAATTAGTTTTTCTAATAAACTATATTACCACACGGTTCACTGTCAAAAGAATGAGCTGCTAAGTTTTCCAAACAGCACGTTGTAAGATGACCAATGAATATGACAACTAGAACAAGTGTTCTAGTTGTCGGACTAGAGTAGGACAAGTTGTTCTCAGAGTTAAGTTTGTTTGAAGCCTGTATCCATCATCCAGTGTTGTAATATTATGAATCATTCCTATGCCAGAGGAAAACAGCCATGTGAATCTGGGCCCACTTAATAAAGTGGACTGCTGATATTAAACGGTCGATACAAACAAATCATTTCAGTTCCAAATAGTCCACTGTGCCACCAAATTTCCCCATTCGTGTTTCTGATGGTAAAACCACATGAACATTTCATTCTAAAACTAATATTGGCCCTCCATAAAATTACAGCACTATATGGGACGTAAAGGTTAGATATGTGACACTGGTGAAGTATTGTTTGGCTCTTACTTCTATATCGGTTTGAATTAAATTGAAACAAAAAACATGTGTTATGTTCTATTTTTAAAACATATTATTTCTTAATATATGTATATACTGTCTATTTCATTAAAGCTGTACCAAAACTATCACTGGGTGCAAGAGTTGCTCTGAAATGTGCAACCCCAATAAAGTTTACCTTGACTTTGACCTTGATATACAGAGCAGGTCTACTTGTTGCTTTTTTGTTGCCATTTTGTGCCACCATGTATCTACGATGGCCCAGAATTCTGCTCCTGACCCCACCGGAGGCCCTGGTCTACTGTCCCCATTTTTTCCACACAGCTCCTGCAACGACCAGCATTCCGGTCACATGTTACAGGGTGCTTTAATCTAATCTACCCCCTGACCCGTCACACCAACTGTTCGTATCTTGATCTCTCTGTATACATACCCATATTTGTCTTTCTTTGCCCAGATAAAAGCTGACCTGACTGAGTTGCTGGTGTTCTGTGGTTCATCATTTTTTAGTGTTTCACAATTATTATCTGGTCCAGCAACTGAGCTCTATGCTTGCTTAACTCCTGACCTTGGAGTCCACACATTGTTTTTGCATAGGAGGGGGAAGTGAGGTTATATGCTGTCACAAAATCAAGCTCGGGTTAACAGTTCAGGATCAGGGCTTCATCCTGAGGGATTACAGGCAGAGTATATATATATAAAAACCTCTCAGAACCCTCAAAGTGAATATGTTAGCCTGGAGTATTGTCATCTGGTCAAGCATGAAGGTGAGCTTTATAGGCTACTAAACATGCAAGCACATATTAAAATATCAATCAAGTCAATATCCTCTGCATTCACATATTTTTTCATGCACAGAAGTGAAACAGTGAAACAGATGTGCTGTGCAGAACACACTGACTAAAAACCCCAATCTCATGAAGTTAAGCAAGAGTTCAACTTCTCAATGTTCAATGTTTTCTGGCGGCACTCGTATCAAGACGGTCCAGAACGAGACTGGTTTAGCGGCTGCTGGCTTAACAGCAGAGCCATCAGCCTTCTAAAAAAAAAAGCATGTAAATCAATTTCCCAGTGTATTTTTTCTTTTTCCTCTGAACACTTAAATAGGGAACAGGATAAACAAACAGCATCGGCCTTAGACATTAGAGGATGTCAAGCATGCCGAGCTTTTAATAACTGTCCACAAGACCCACGTGTTGACGGAGCCACTTACATGACTATAAAAATAATCCTTTAGCAGGAGAAGAGAAACTCAAACCTAATTGGAAGCTTTATTTTACAATAAAAGGTTAAGTCATCCTGGGTGAATGATCCTTGCTAAACCAGCCTTTCCGCACAAGTTTGGTCCTTATCAGATGATCAGTCAGCAGGTCAACTTTTGCTACAAGGCTGGAGTCACAGCCGTAAACAGTATGACTGAACTCAAGGCTATGTGGACGTTAGAATATTGGCGAATGCCATCCACTGCATTTCTCAAGTGAATCTTGGCTTAGCTTTTATTTTGTGGAGAACTCTGCTCTTTCCCAGCCCTGCAGAAAGTCTTGTGGGTGTCATATTGGCATCATTTTTAGATCTCTAATTTATTAACCCAGCTCCATTAAATCAGGGCTGCACATTCAATTCACAAGAAAGAAAGAAATGTTTGGAATAAATAGAGGAGGCTATATGGTGGTCTGAGAGAGTGGATGATGTTGTCACTGACCTCGAGGAGATGTCACAGATGTGTCCTGCCATTCTTTCTGAAATGTGGAGCAAACTAAGTAAGTGACAGATAGACCCCTCAAATTTAAAATTCATTGTCCATTGATCTAATTCATTGACAGGCATGTAAATTGTACACTGGCAAATTTAATTCTTCACACGATGGGACCTTTAAGTTTGAGAAAACACACAAAGCAAGTAAAGCAATAGAGAAGGAGGGAAATGCCACAGAGACCTTATGCAGAAGGAGGCAGGCATCAGTGACCTGTGATCAGAATTGATGGGAAGGGATCAGACACATAAATGACATAAATGAATATGATTATGTGGAGCTGTAAAAGAAAAGTTTCAGTTTTAATGCTCTGTAGTAAATAGTGTGGCACACCTTAAAGAGGCAGTTCACTGGGGATGTGTCAAGGGCGGAAGCCAACCTTCGTCCCAAGACAGCTGGGGGCTGAGTCCTGGATAAGCTGAAAGCAGTAAATTGATCAATGAACAAATAACGGGTCATGCTGGTCTGTTTACCCTCTATGTGAATCAGAATGACCCGCTGGTGGTCATTATAACCTCACTGCACTAATGGTGGTCAGGCTGTGTTTGATTTGTCATAATCTTACTTGCTTTCAAATTGTTAGACAGAGCATCAAACATTAATAGGCAACATGTCATAAATGTTTCATTGCATCTGATAAGGAAATGCGAGGCATTGTTTATGCGGAAAGGCAAGATGTTACCGGGATAGATGTCAGATCTCGAGGCAACTTCCTCCAGAAGGCGGCCGTTCAAAGGTCGACTCTAATCAAGGTGAGGAGAGAAGGAGAGGCAGAGAATGTGATTTTATCAACGTGTCTTTGGCAAAGACATAAGACAGAGTTGACGCAGCTCCCGCTAAGTTTTTCCACTGCTGAGGCGCCACAATAAATTATGGACTTTGATTATGGGGGAACTTTCTAGCATTTCTGTATTACCCAATGTATTGTTTAAAGAGGCCAGAATACATTTACAGTTATGTAAGATTTGTTTGCACTAACCCTCCTCTTCCTACTATTTTGACATACTGTCAAACTGTAAGAAAAGTAGCACAGTGTACTGAAAATCAGAACTGCTTAATCAGAAAACACACCAACTCTTGGTCACACAACTATGATTTGATTTGATCCAATTTTGATATAACATGACCTTCAGAGGTAAAGGTCATGCTCTATCCAAAATATACACATGTATCCAAAATCTGTGGACCTCGGCGCTGTCGTCAACATCAGCGCTACACAAAACAATGTCCCCTCAAAATAAATGTGAGCTCCACTGTACCAGGACTTCAAACGAGAAGCTTTGAAATAATTAAAGGAAAAAACAGGCTTAGAAACACATTCACACACCTGCGGCGACATTAAATAACACTGACAGCTTCCCGTCCTGTATCCTGTAGTGGCACAACCTTATAGTGCCTCAAAATAACTTGCAGTTCACGTAATGAATTGCATCAGCTTACATAATGTAGCTATGAAAGATCTACTATGTCTTTTTTAAGGGGCTACGTTGCACAAAATAATTTGCTCCACTTTTGCATTTAGAATTTACCTTGAGTTTAGATCTCATGACAGACAAGAAGGAAAATCCATGTGACAGCAAGCTTTATACTGTTATACTGTATGTGCTTTAGATGGAGAACGTTAAGTTTAATTGTAGAGGTGAAAATTATATCAAGTGGCATATCATGCAAAATTCATTTTACGCTTTCAACAACAAAAGTGAGAAAAGTCCATGTTGTACTTGCTCTGTTTGCTGCACTTTTCAGAAACTCGCGTTTGAAAACAAAAAAAAAGCCCTGGAAATCAGCAACAACATTTCTCCCTGGTTAGTTACAACATCCCCGGCCAGGTGTGTGTTCCTCTTACTTAGACTGTCTCCTTCCAAATGTTGAAAAAGTACGTACAAAGTATCAGTTTTACATGCAAAAATGAGCAGGAAGCTGTAAAAGGGAGCAAAATATGTTTTTCTTTTCTGTGTATGATAATCATCACCATCATCAGTATGTTTATGAGCGACTCGTAAGAACTTAGTATCAATTATTAGTATCAACATTAGTAACAATATCTAACTATTGAGCCACTGTTATTATTATTATTATTACTATTAGTATTATCAGTAATAATTAAACATATTAAATGTGTATATTCGCGCAGGCCACAGGCTTATCAAGCAGATGCATTTCCCTTGTGATGCATTTCCCGTAAATCGTTGGTCCACCGCTAACACTTTTACCCGACACTTGTCTGTCCTGCTGACTGAAAAACAGTGCAGCCTTTGCCAAGGTCAGTGCTCCCAACGCAGCTGGCTGGAATCCCCCAGATTGAGCAGCTCAGGCCAGTGCTGCTCTGCACGTATACACAAACCCCTCCTGCTCCTCCAGCCCTGCTTTATCTGCTGCTCTTTCCTCCCCTCTGCTGAAACCGCAGGAGTCAGGAGGCAGAGAGGGAAACAAAGGGTTAAAAGACAGTGCAGGCATGCAGGCCAACAGACTTTCTTTGTGTGTGAATGAGTTTTCGGATTTTCTTCTCTTTTTTTCTTGGGGGGTGGAGGGTCTTCTTTGGTTTTCTCTATTTACCTTCTTAGCGTGCATGTACTGTGGAACACACATCTTTTTGGCTTTAGAGGACACTAAACATGCGTGTGATTGTGTGTGTGTGTGTGTGTCAGGCTGTGTAATGTTTACCTCCTATAAATAGACACAAAAAGTCAAGGAGCTAAGTTGAGAAATCCAAGGCTACATACGATGCAATAAAATCACGCACAACGCACAATCATCATTGACAGTGTATTGCTGTTGTCCTCTGGGTGTAGACAACACAACTTCCTGTTTGGCTGTTTATTTATGGCTAATGCATTGAAATAATTAACATTACATGTGACTTCAATGTACTTGGTTTGCTCATCCAGAGTCACGTTTCTTGTTGGTGTGTACAAACTTGGCCAGTACAGTTTCTGATTCTGGTGTTCATGGGAACAAGAGTTCAGTGCTCTGACTGAGACACTCTCACAGACTGTTCTGTGTTAACCTCGTGCTCAGGTCTTGCGGTTGGTTACCTTCAATCTGATCCTGTATATAAATATATGATAGTGTCTTATTTTGAGAGACGCAGTCCGTGCACATCCATTTTTGTGGTGAGGTGCCAGACAAAACACAAGATCCAGCAAAAAGACAATGATGTCCTCACTCTGTGGAAGCTCCCACAGTTTTTACTGCTTGTTCACGACAGTAAAGAAAAGCCACTTACAGAGAAATGTTGAAGTATGAATCAGAAATAAATGTTTTGACAGTGTGCAGGAAATATGGTCAATTTATCTGTACTACACTTCTTCTTTACTTTGCTGCAGTAAAATAATGGCGTGCACATTAGAGGAACTGGTAACTAACTTATCCATAGGTCTGAGCAGATCCAATTTGTGTCTCTGTGTTGGCCCTGTGATGAAGCGGCAGTTTGTACAGGGTGAAACTCCACCTTTGGCCGCAGATATCTGAGATGGATGGCAGCATCCCCACAAAAGCAGCGACTGAAAATTTATGGATGGATGGGTGATTTTGACAATTTTCCTTATAACCACAGCTAAAGAGGTGCAATTAAAGTGCATAACAATATAGTGTATGTAGCTATAAAAAGATATATTTTTTAATTCATGAATATTAATTTTTATACCTAATGTGTAAAATAATACATATTCTTGTTTCACATGCTTTTAAGAAGTTATATTAATTAAAACGTGTGTGCTAATAAGATGATAAAGATACACAGCAATGATCCTACTGACATGAGCTGGATAATGGCTGTGTTATTGCGCACACATGCGTGTGTTTATGTATATGTCGGCAAACATCACGGTCCCATTGTGTTGAGGAAAGTAGCGTGAGAGCACGGTCAGCTGTGCATCACATCAAAGTATCTGTTGTGTGCAAAAGACATACATGCGCGCGCGCACACACACACACACACACACACACACACACACACACACACACACACACACACACACACACACACACACACACACACACACACACACACACACACACACACACACACACACACACACACGGGAGGGGAGAGGGAGAGAGCGAGAGAGAGAGTGTACAAATTCCTCATATTCTTCTTACAACAATTAGATATGACAGGTGTGGTCAGTTTGGGTCCCAGTGGACAAAACTCAAAGGACACTTGATTGCTCAAAATGTGTGTGTGTGTGTGTTCTGTTTCTGTATTATCTATTTACTATACTAATACTTCTTATACTATTCTGTATTAAGACGAAGAATCTGTATTATTTCATCACGCAGCTTTCAAGTTGTGGTCCTTCTGCATTTGTTTTGTTGCTGTTGTTTCATGCCATGTCGTTTTAAAAACCTATCAAATCCTTGCAGTCTGGCGCCCTCGTGCGGCGTAAATATACAAACGCATGTTTTCTTTCCCCTCAAAACTAAGTGGAAATTAAGTTTTACAATCAAAAGGAAAATACTACGGAGCCCCCCTGGTGACATGGATGAAAAAAAGAATAATGTGTGGCCACGCATTACTATATCGTGCCAACTAGATAATAAACGCATGGTCACACATTTCCATATTGTGCCCACGAGATGATAAACGCGTGGTCACGAGTTAATCATTGTTGTGGCCACGAGATAGTTAAGGCGTGGCCACGAGATAATGATTGTTGTCATTCCCACCCTGGCATACTCTTGAATATAAAAACAGGGTATAATTACTTTTATTTGCTAATAAGAGACAACTCTCCAAAACTGAAAGCTGCATATAGACAACCATGCCGCGTTTTCATCCATGCCACCAGGGGTGCGAATCTATTATTATCATTATTATTATTATTTTTTATTATCATACGAAGTGTTTTAAATTCGCCCACAAGTGTGTCTTTTGTAATTCATCGCATGGCGGCGCTGTGCCGTCTGTGCTTGTCTCTTCGCCGCACCGTGCAGCTAGCTGCTAGCCCATGTGCTAGTAGCCGATAGGCTCTTCCGGGTGACGGGTGAGGGTTCACGGTGCACTCAAAGGTCGTGTTGTTGTGCCGATTCGTGGTATAGCCTTAGCTTTTACCGTCGCTGCTAGCTGCTCCCGTGATGTGATGGCTCTCCTGAGTCTGGTCATCGGTAGGCAGCTGCCGCGGTCCGTCTCCCACTTCGCCCGGACGTTGAAGCTGTTCCGGCCTCAGTGGGCCGGAGCCCCGCTTAGGAGGCTGCATGGCTCGGCTAGGCAGCGGGTCGTGGAGAAGGGACCCTGGGGGAAGAGCCGGCTACCGGAGCAGCCGTACCAGCTCACAGAGCTGGACAAAGCGGACGCTATGGTGGGTTCAGGTCCGGGGTGACGCCCTAAGAGCCATGAAGCTTATATTACTTTCGTTTGACTGCATCACTGTTAAATTTAGACCCTTGAGCTTTTAACAGTCCCGTTTTCTATATCTGCAGATGCTGAGAAAGTCTCATGAAACAGGTAACATAACATACTGTTAATAAGATTTCAATATGTATGGCAAAGTCTCGAGTCTCTTAAACACTGATGGCTAAGTCAGGAGTCACATGAGCTACAGTTACACATAAGCATTACACACAATTATTTTAGCTTTGGGTTGTTCTTAAAAGCTGCTTTTCAAATGTTTTTGGAGCTTTTTGCCAGGGCTTATAGTATAACTCAAAATGCTTGTCACATAAGTACAAATGAATATCTATGCATCACAATAAACAGACAACATCAAACTTTAAAACTAATTTGATATGCTGTGGATGTCAGGATGCTTTTAATCCAGTGCTTTTCCTCAAGTCTCAGAAGCTGAATATCACATAGCTTCTTTTAAATTACAGATTCCCTGTCATCATATAGATAAGGGTGCATAAAGGTTTCAGCCTGTATATCAAAATGAGACTGCACATTTACGTGGCACACACGTGAAATTTGCAAAATCTCTTGTTAAACAAAGTAATGGCAAAATGATGCTCACTGTTGAACATAAAGCAGAAACATTTCTGCACTGAGGGCAACGCTGTCATTAAACATTGTTTAGTGTCAACAGGTTTCTTGTGATGATTCGGTGTGTCACCTGTTTTGCCTCTTGCTGTTTTGCAGGATTCCTGTCATGGTTCAGGAACGGCTTGCTGGCGACCGGTATTGGCGTCATTGCGTTTGTCCAGAGTGAAGTGGGAAGAGAAGCTGCATACGGTACTGCCTGAATCGCTCTGCATCGTGTGCCCTTTGTGACATCGTCAAGGGTTGATTTCTACAATAGCATGTTTTAGTGCACACTTTCCTAAAAGTGAAGAGAAGGAAGTTAGATTTTCTCACTGCAGGCAAAGTGCATTGACTTGAAAGACGGTGTTGTTGGAAAACATTTAGGTCAGTTTTGCAATATATGGAATGATCCGTGTGGAAACTTAATAATCCTGTGTTATTTTTTTGTGACGCAGCTTTTTTCATCCTGGGAGGCGTGTGTGTGTCATTTGGCGGTGCCTCGTACGTCGGCAGCCTCTTCGCCCTGCGCAGGATGATGCTGCTCTCCGTGCCTGCCCTGCTCCTCCAGAGCGCCGCAGTGGGCAGCGTTGCCCTCTTCTGGCTCTGCGCAGTATCACTCTACATTGGCCGCCTGGAGGTGGAGATCATACACGAGGAGGAGGAGGGAGAAGATGACGATGAGTGCCAAGACTGTCGGGAGAGGCGCGAAAGCCGTCGGTACGGCAGACATCAGGACAGCGAGGACAGTGACGGCAAGGGGCCAAACAAGTAGATGTGTGGTGTGTGTGTGTGTGTGTGTGTGTGTGTTCTGGTTGGGTGAGCATTATGTTCATATGGTGACAGACTTTTGGAAAATTAAAAACAAAAAGCAAAAAAGTCATTTAAATAATTTCTTTTTTTTCTAAATCAGCCATATTCAGATGGGTTAAATTCACAATATTTCAGAAAATCATTAGTATAACTTATTGTTTCTACATCTTCACAGTCACTGAAAAGCCCACTTTTTATACTTTTCATTGCACTGTATACAGTTATATCTGAGCTGCTTTTTTGGGTCTTAATCAACCAACTGGTGTGTTGCTGGTGGGGTTTTATGTTGTTGTTCAACATAAGTAGCTTTCATTCAATACTTGAAGTTTACATTACAGTCTTGAAAATACAACATGCTGATGTGATGTGCTGCAAAGGGGCACCGTATTCAGGTTTAAGGTTGTTTTCTTCTCTCTCCAATCTTTTATAATACATTAAGACTTTTATACATATCTCAGCCAGTCTTGCTGCATATTTTTATTTCGCAAGCAAACGAGCACTTAGAGGTTTTTTGTTTTACATGCAGCTGTCTGGCTCCCTATTTTGCTGTATCTAAATGTTCACATGCATTGTGTTCCAATTGCTGTCTTAACGTTTGTGAACAAAAGAAAAGTATAGTATTAAGTGTTGTTATAGAAACTGGGTTTGCCATTGTCTGCCTGTTTTTTTTGCACCACATTCAATGCAACCTACTGTATATAAAGCAATAAAGAGATGGAATTTCATTTCCCCCTCCTTTTACCTTTAAACCAGGAGCGCAACAGTGCACAGCTCAGAAGACAAGCGCGAACTCACAGGATGAAGGTTCTTCACTTTTAACCAGTTTCAATAAAGCAGCGACCTACAACAAATACATTAGAAGCAAAGAGCACGCATCTCCTTGATCAAGTTCCTGCGTGTGGTTTTTAGCATCCTCTGGTGGCAATTTTGTGGAATGAACAATTTATAGTACAATAGTTTAAGAGCGGAGGATAAGCTGTATGTACAAAAATTTCAACAAAATTAAAGCTGTTTCATTTTTTTGAATCTGGGAAAACTCGCTTAAAAAAAAACAAACCACAACCCGAATCTGCTTTTATCAGTTATATTTCAGCCCAATACACGCCAGAAGTGGTCACAGTCTCAAATCCCCTTACCCTTCAAGAGTTTTATTTCCCAGTCTGCTTCTTGCTGACGTAGTGTTGAGAATGTTGCGGTAGAAGTTCTTGCTTCCGAGCTAAATGAAGAAACCATGAGTCACTGACAACTAACTGAACAGGTCGCAGGTGAGAGGATGACATGATGATTAGTGTAAATTGAGCCCAGGTGTGCAAAGCGGGTAGCAACTTCGAGAGGGTCCGTTGAGCCACGCCCACATCCGCCCCTGCCGCCCACCAATGATAAAGACAGCCCTAACCTGGCTCCGCCCACTAGCTCTCCGCGACCAGGTGTCACTCCAAATGAACGTCTCGACTCGAGGCAGCGGAAGAGGGGACGTGGAATGAAGGTCGGACGGTATGAAAACATTGAGGCGCTGCTCACGTTAGACTGGAAGCAGGAAGTAGCTGTCACCATGGCAACAAGCACACGCCCCTGCTTAAATCAAAACACTGAAAGGCATTTAAAGGCAAACATGAACGTGAATGTCTTGAGTGATATATAAAAGATTGGAACTAAGTGGGTTCATTTTATTGATGCCACTCGTGTGATTTTTGTCTTGTAACAAAATGAAACTAGACACATATAGACAAGACTGATGCTGACTTTCTTGTTTTGCTTTCTTGGACAAGGCAAGAAAGTGAAGAATTGGACGTTACTTAGCCACAGAAAAAAGGAAACTCAGAACAGAACATCAGGGAGGAAGTGCGTTAATCTGATTCTGCTGGGGTTTACAGGGCGGGTAACATAATCTGACACATTCACGCCCTCTTACTTCATAATTTCTTTATCACTGGGTTTATACACCTATACACCTGTGAGCTGCCGTCCGCAGCAGGGACGTTGGGACAGCCAGAGGACCGTTCAGGGAACACACAGTCAGACAGTTCAGTATTGATAAATACTGAACATTCCCCCCCAAAAAATGTGAGAAAAATGCAAAAATAAATAAATAAATAAATAAATCCTCCGCCTCGATCTGACTTTTGGCTATGCAAACCGGGCGTGCTTTAATGTGCCAGTGCTGTCAGAGTCAGGAGTAACTCTCCCCTACAGCCGGGCGAGGGCACGGGGATGTACAAAATGTCCGCACACACATGCTGTACATGCATAATTTTTATAATGAGCTGCTCATCGGCGAGAAAACATGAATATGTGATCTGGGCCGAGCAGCGTGTGAGGCGGTGGTGGCGGCGGCGGCGCGGCGGCGGTGTGTATGTGTGTGTGTGTGTGTGTGTGTGAGTGTGTGAGTGCTGCTGCTGGTGGTGGGGCTCTGTCTGTGATAACTATCAGTGACTGGGTTAGGGCGAAGGTCTGTGATATCTCCAAGCCATCGACAACACGGCGCCGCTGTTGAGGCTCACCTCGGAGTCACCCTCTCCTTCGCCGACTCCCAGGGCCGTCTGGGGGGGGGGGTGTTTCTCATGCAGGGCGTGTCCTGACGGCGGCTGCACATTGTGTGTGTGTGAGACTACGCCCCCCCCCGCCCCCCCCTACCTCCACCCTTCCTTCAGGTCCTTCTCCCCTTTTTGCCCTCCTCCCTGCTCACGTCCGCCCCTCCCTTCCGCTCCCCTCTCTTCTTCCGTCTCCCCTCCCGTCGCGGCTGCATCTGACTGCACAGGTCTGTTTGGCATGCAGGAGGCTCCTGAGGCCTGGCGCGTCTAAAGGGCAGGGCGCCCAGAGGCAGGAGATGCGTCCTCCCTGACAAACACCCGACCACCCCAGAGCCACGCCGTCCTCCCCCACCTCACCACGCCCCAGCCCCCACCTACCTCCCTTCCCTAGCGCCCGGCGAGCGGCGAGGAGAAAACGTCGGCCTCACACTTCAGGTCGGCGGTCCGGCCTCATACATCTCGGCGACGTGACCTCTTGCTGATTTTCTGAGAGCAGATCACTCATCTGCTCTCAGGTGTTAAATGCCATGCGCATGGATCAAAGGATCTGCCTATGGAATGGCATTAAAGGGATAGTTCACCCACAAAAACTGGAATTTCAACACGTTTCCCGCTCGCCATGACGGAGGCGCGGGTGACATTTTGTAGTCCACGCGACCATTCCAGAGTTTCACAGATGGTGGAGGTTTTCCTCTGTGATGCTAATGCAATGGAAACTCAGGATATTCGCAAAAAAAACGTGACTTGTCTTCTCACTGCTCGTCAATACAAGTGTCCAGAAGACTTAAAAGTCCAATTTGAGTAAATATAAATATTTAATAATAACAAATAATTCACTGTAGCCACCTGGACAAGAGGAATGTTTCGCCCAAGCCTATTGCAAGACATGGACTCAGCGAGATCACAACACAGCTGGTAGTTAATGACTGGAACCTGCCGTTGGCCTGAACACAGCTCCTTGCTACAGGTCTTCAAGGCATTTGGGTGACATCTCACAAGCCTTATGGAGATACGTTATGTTTTCCCTCCATTCTTTATTTTAATGTTCATGGTCACAGCAGCCTTCCACTGGAATGCTTAACCGCTGTGAAACTCCAGGATGGTCACGCAGGTTGCAAAACGTACGGGAGTCTCCATCAGTGTAACTTGACTCGAGTCAACTTTGAGTCAACCATCACTTTGAACCAAAGCCCATCCCTCTGCGGGCGAGGTGAGAGAGGGGAGCGGAGCGGGAGGTGGAGACAAAAGATGGAAAAAGAGGTGAGGAGGTAAAGGAAAGGGCCACAGGACCTCGTCAGGTGGAGGCTGTCTCCATCCTTCACTCTATTATTCCTGTGCATATTTTCACTCTTTCAAATGCATTTACATGTGCTCAGGTATTTCCCCCGGGAGCGCGACTCCAATTCGGGGGCTAAGAGAAGCCATCAAAGTCAGTGACAGAGAGGGCACATGGGTGACTCAATGACAGGCGGAGTGGGAGACAGTCGGCAGAGCTGCCACGGGCTTGGGCGAACGTGCACACACGCACGCACGCGCGCACACACACACACACACACACAGCGATTTCATCTGCGAGCCACACCTTTGCTTCGCCGTAAACGAGGACGGAGGAAAAGAAGAAACACGAAGTGTAGAGGCGAGAGGCAGAGGTGTGCGCGCGCTCGCTCGCACGCACGCACGCATACATCGCGTGCGCTCGCGCACGTACAATAGCATTTTCTCCCCAACAACTGCTCTTGTTTAGTATGCGCTTCCTTTGGTCTTGAGGAGGAATGATCCTCACTCTAATGAACCAGGGCCTGCCACTTGAATGTAAAACAGGATTTAACCCGTCTTCAATGTCAGAGCCCCTCCCTTGGGCTGCTTCAGACAAGACACACAAATTCAGGGATTCGCGCGCGCGCACACACACACACACACAGACACACACACATTAGCAAACCAGCAGTGTACACACGCTCCTCACACACTGATGCATCCCCGCGTCGAAACCTCTCATAACTCTCCGTGCACTCTGTACTTTTATTTGAGAGTAAATTCACGGCCTGGGCTGCATCTCACACACACCAGCGACTTCAACTGCGCAGCGCTTCGCTCTTCGTCTTTCTTTTGAAATATATATATGAAAAAAATCTGTTTTGCTGCGCTTTATTGTTTTACACTTCAGGGATAAATGAGTGTGCCCAGCTGATTTCTTAATAAGCAGACATTAGTTTTATATGCATAATATTTGCGTCTTTGTTTTCCTGGACTGTGTGTTGTCATGTAAGTAAAAGTGTCGTGCAGAACACACACAACGGCAGCTCATTCAAAACAAACAAACAAACAAAAAAACAGCAAGGCGCAAATAGACTAAAGAGTCATTTTATCGTGCTGCAAGAAGTGAGAATAAAAACCAAGCAAACTTTGAGTTGTGCTCCTCTACTGGGATATTTTATTGTTACCGTCATCTTTATCATTGATTCCCCCCCCCCCCCTTTTTACATCTGTTCATTTAATGTGATGAGGAGGTGGGGTATTCACAAATATGGGGGGAGGGGAGGGTTAGCGTCACAGTGAAGGGTGGGGGAAAGGGGAGAAGGGGTTAGATTTTCAAGTCAAACAAAACAACAAATGAAAATAAAATACAAAAAACATACACACAAGCGCAACCCACACACTCGGCCGCACCGGCGCACACCAAAAAAGTCGGGACGCCTTCGGATACTATTAAACACCCGGGAACTTGTTCGCGCGTATTTGTATGGGGCAGAAACAGTCTGGGTGTGTAATTGCACATTTATGAATATTTTTGCTTCATGGCTAATTACTGTCAAAATGAGTTTTTGTGTTAAGATTTTTTTTTTTTTCTGAAATTATCCTGAATTTCCTGAAGATATCAGTAGAGTTTTTTTAAATTCTGTTTTAAACATTGTTAATTCTGTATTAAATATGTTTCGCCATGAATATATATATTTTTTTTTACCCCAAAAATGTCTTGTTCACTGATTGAACATAAATGTCAGAATATAATTTGCGTGCGCATGTTTTTTTTTAATGACCTCTACTAGTCGAATTTTAGTGACCACTTGTGGTCCGTCTTTTTTTTTCTTCTTCTTTTTTTTTTTTTAGTGACCATTTATCTCATCCGTAACATTGCGGTCTGACCGTAATGTAAGCGACCACTCCTGCATTGTTTTGCTGAACTAACAGGCTCGCGCAGTGAGTGTTAAGTGATGAAGTGCTTTGAGTTCAAACCAGAACACATTTCAGTAAGTGCTCTGGGTGGGGGCAAAGGGGGGGACACAGACATATAAATGATAATAACACCTCTGTCTGGCACATCCCTCCCTCCAAATACATTTTTACACTGTGAGGCATAGTAACAAAGGTCTTTTGGACGCTAATATTAATCCAATTGCATTTTTCAATAGCATCTTTCTGAATTTGGAGAGGGGGGGGGGTAAATAAATCACAAATCAACAAAATAAAAACCTTTGAAAGTAAAAAATAAAAATATGGCTTTCATACAGACAACTCAACTTGCAGCATCATACATAATATACTATAATTAATACTCAGTTAAACCAATGACCTTCCTCTGATCAAACAGCAGAAATGGCGTCACGTCTGCATTGCATTTCTTCCCTTATACATAATGGAATGTCTGGGACTACATTATTCATAGTTTTGTCCCAACAGTGTGCTTTAAGTATGGCAGACTGATGAATGCTTTTTAAATTATTACTATCACCAGGATTCTCAGTACAAAACACCAGAGGCCTGTCTCCGTCTCACTTTGAGAGAAAACCCGGTCGTCGAGGTCCCGGCGTCGGAGATGAGCTGTCGAATACTGAAACGATAAAAAAAAAAAAAAGAAGAAGAAGAAAGAAGTAGGAGGAGGAGGAGGAGGAGGAGGAGGAATATTCCAAAGTCATTCCTACGGACACGTCTCCACCTCTGTCTACCGGTCTGAGGGTTAATGGGGTTAATCGCAGTGTGTCGGTAGAGGAGGATGAGAGCTGAGGGTCTTTATGGTTCTGTCTCTATGTACAATATGGCTTCTCTGAGTGGGAAGAGACACAGAAATCACAGTCGCATGGACAAAAGACACGGACGCGGAGTTGGCTCGCTCGCTCGCTCTATGTCCGTTTGTTATCGTCTCGGAGACGGGAAGTCTTCGGGGAGGAGCAGTCAAAAGTCCCCCCCCCACCCCCTCCCCGCAAGCCCCTCCGCCCCTCCTACCACCGCGTCCCGTTTTTCTCGAGGAGTCGCTGTCACTCGGCGGCGGCGCCGGACACAATAATTCCCTCCGGCTGCGGCTTGTCACACGTTTCCGGCGGCAGTTATTCGACTCATCGTCCAATTAGTAACGTCCTCAGAGGCGTAATGTCCTGCCACTCCTGTCGCTCCTTGCTGCCCTTTTCAACGTCTCTCTTTTCTGGTCTGTCATCCTGCTCCGTCTTTCTTCGTTTCCCCTCCCCAACCTTTTTTTTTTTTCTTCCCCTAAATTAATCTTCCTCCCTCATCCCACCCCGACAACCCCACCCCAGCCCACCAGGGGGCCTCGGAGTCTCAGTCCTCCTCGGAGCCGGCGGCCCCCCTCAGTCCGTTCATACAGAAGGGCAGGCCGGAGGGGAAGGGGCTGTCGGACGGGGAGAAGCCGCTGAAGGGCGGCAGGCCGGCCAGGCGCTGCAGGTGGGGGAAGAAGCTGGGCGGCGGCGGCCCCTTGTGGTGGTCCGAGCGCAGCTGCAGCCCGTCGCCGTGGCCGCCGCGCCCGGCGTGGGGCGGGTGGTGGTGGTGGTGGTGGTGGTGGGAGGAGGGGGGCAGCTCGGGCGGGCGTAGCGGATGGTGCTGGGGCGTACAGGCTCTGGGGCCCTGGGGCCCCAGGGCCAGCGGGTGGAAGAGGACCTCTCCCAGCGCCACCTGCTGCCAGTCTCTGGAGCAGCTCGAAGTCGGGGCCGCCGCCGGGACGCCGCCGCCGTTCCGGCTCACCGCTTCACCGCCGCCGCCACCGCCGACCTCTCGTCCCGGGGCAGCGGCGGCGACACGGACATGGCGGGCGACAGGGCGGGGGGGGCGCGAAGAGGCCCTTGGGCGGGGCCTCGCTGCTGGACGAGGAGTCCGGGGCCGGGCGTGGCGGGGCTGTTCTCGCCGTTCAGGCTGCCGGAGGCGTGTGCGCGCGTCGCGAGGCGGCGTCTGCGCGTCGCCCCAGCGCCCCGGTGGCCAGGACCTCGTGCTCAGTCTTGATGCTGGGGCTGCCGGATGCGGGGGCGGCGGCGGGGCGGCCACCACGCTCTTCAGCTGCTGGATCACCGCCCGGCCGTTGTGCACCCTGCTCGCCCTCTCGCCTCGGCCCCGGGCGTCAGGACCCATGCTCTGCTTCCCGCCTCCTCCTCCTCCTCTTCCTCCTCCTCCGACTCCTTCCTCCCGCTTCATCCGGTCTCCGTCTCCCCCCTGCGCCCACTCGGCCTCCTCTTCCTCCTCCTCGTCCTCGGCCTCGCTTTCGCTGGCCAGGTCGGAGGAGACGGACACGCTCTCCTCGGCGTGGCGGAGCTCGTTGAGGCGGCGCCGGGACTCGGGTGGAGCCCCCTCGGGCTCGGACCTCAGCTGCCGCTTCCTCCGGTCCTCCACTTGGGGGACGGCCGCCGGGAATTTGTCTCTGCCTTTGGCTTCGGGGTCGCTCTTCCCGTGTGAACTCTGCGAGCCTTGACAGAAAAGGAGAAGAGTTGGCGTCAGGAGGCGTTCCCTTTGGAAGAAGGCGGTGGGTTTCAAAGTGGGGGCCGCGGCCCCCTGAGAGGCCACCAGGGAACACGAGGGGGGCCACGGAAAATTGGAAAAAAAGAAGAAAAAATTGCAAGCCAGTGTGCTAGTGCCACTAATCTGTGTAATCTGTCTGTCTGTGTGTCTGTGTGTGTCAGCCACTTCAAACACACACACACACACACACACACACACACACACTTGAGAGATGTTTGATACCCTTTGTTCCAATATCTGTGTTTCTTGACAAGTATAAAAATAATAAATAATGTTTTTATTCTTAACAAAACATTTGAATAGCAAATGGCAAAAGACATTCAAAAAGATGACGTTTTTTTTTTGTTTTGTTTTCTCTTTTACAAATTTTTAACACTGTCTGTTGATTGGTCCCCAGCCAGAAGCTGATGCTGCTTTGAGGGGCCATGGCCTCTGGGTGAGCCTACCTCGGGTCTGCGGGGAGCTGTTAGTGGGTGACAGGCTGACCCGTAGCCTCTCCGCCCTCACGTTCTCCGGTAGCTGCAGCAGATCCAGCGGCGTGTCGGGCAACTCCGTTCGACTGGGTGAGGAGGAGGAAGGAGGGAGGAGGAAGGAAGGAGGGAGAGAGGGTGAGGAGGCGGATGCAAAAAAAAAAACCCCAAACACACAGCCGATCATCTAACAACTTAAAACCACTTATGGCTTTCGGGGGGAAAAAAGCGCCCCGCTGATTTGTGTGGCAACATATAATCAGACTAATAACAACCTCTAACACTGAAGCCGCCTCGCAGCGTTCTAACCTCGGCAACAAAACAGAAGGACAGGCGGACGCAGGCTGAAAGACGGGAAGGAGAAACACAAAGAGACACACACACACTCATGCACTTACACACACACACACACACACACACACACACACACACACACCCCAGCCCACCTATATACAGTTAAGCTCAGACAAGGATTAGGCTGTTGAGGAAGTTAATGAGCTCTTGTAATTACAGCGCTAATTAACTAAAACACCATTCGGCTCCAAAATTCTGACATCCATTTGTTGTAATTATATAGCTTCGCTCCAATTAGCATTGAAATTCAGCCTCCGCCTCATGTTTTTTCGCCCTGCTGCTCGTCGGCACACACGCGGGTTTCTGCCGCGCGCTCCCTGTGTGTGAATGTGCCGTTGTGGAGTGAGTGCAGTGTGGGAGGCTGTGTGTATTTTTTATTTTTTTATTATTTTTTTTTTACGACGCCGTCCAGGCAAATGTGCGCATCAGTAAAATGTTAACAAGCATATTTTGTTGGAATTAATGTGGTTGTCGTTGCTGGTTTTATGAATATGGATGATAAAGGGTAAAAAAAAGACAATGGGAGAAATGTTAATTGAAGTAGGATTTTAAAAATTAAACTACTTGAATAATCTAATCTTGAAATGTAATCTCATTCTGATGCCTCCAATCTAGTCTTGGTTTTTTTTTTTGTTTTAACTTCAATCCTTTTTTGTTTACATTCCGATCCTATCTAGATTAGATAACGGCAGCCAATCAAAGAAAAAGATTATAATACAAATAAATACTTAATAACGACTAGATGCATCTCTGATTAATAATCTATACTACGAAATAATAAAAATGATCAAAAGATAACAAATGCATAATTTAAAAAGTAAAAAAAAAAAATACTTTCAGGGTAATTACATTGTTATTACATACTGTAAAAGCATTTTAGGTTTTGGGTTTGTGAGGAATATTTGGGTAATTTCCGGTAAGTTAAAGGAAAATTTCACTTTAATTGAAGTCTTCCATTTTGTGCATACATTTACATTTTGCACTGAAAAACGTAAAATAGAAAAATATAATAGAATATTTTAAAAATTCAATTTATCCCCTTTATTTTAATCCAGACTCATCTTGTTTGATAATTATTTTTTCAATGTAAAATCACCATTCTCTAAGGTGTGTCCTCTGATGTTACATTTCAGAACTACATTCGTCAGTCTCCTCACATCTTGGAGGGAGAGGTAAAAAAAAAAAGAGAAAGAAATTCCTCCAAAAAATTCTTCCAGATTTCATCATCTGTCTCTTCAAAGGCTTTCTGCTCCCAGCGTGGTGCCGGCACACATTAACTGCTCTCATATCAGAGCTCAAAGTCGAGCTCCGCCGTGATTGCACTCACCTCAGAACGTAGTTGACCCAGATGACGTTGCGTTCGTGGGGGGCTTTGTGGTTAATGGAGACGGTGGCAGTGGACTGGATCCACAGGTAGCCCCCCCTCCTCTGGAGCCAGCGGTAATAGCCGGTCACCACCTGACCTTTCCTCAGCACTGGGGAGAGGACGGCCGAGGAGGCGGACACAGAGACAGAGGACAAGGGGATGGATGAGAGAGAGAGTTGTTGGTTGGCCACCTCATCAGCAGAGGGCGCTAATGATGGACCGAGAGGAGAGCTCCATCTCTTGGAGCTCTCTGACTGGGTGCAGATGTCATGAAAACAGGACTCGATGCCAGTGACTTTCATGTTGGCTTTGACTCACAGTCCTCGTGGCTCTGCCGGAGATTCTCCAGGTCTTCCACGTGGATGAAGTGGTAGCAGGTGTGTCCGACCACCTCTGCCGGGGTCAGGTCCATGTACTCTGAGATCCTGCAGAGACACAAACACCAGGTCAAGAGGCAGCAGGCAAAAGAGATTAAGACAGGTCTTTAAGAGGGGCCCATTTTTGTGGCAGTGTCTCCTAATGCTAATGTGTCTTTAGCCTGTCAGAGCTGAACTCCACAAACAAGATGAAAAAAATCTCTTTCACTGAAAGCTGAATTTATGAAATCAGCCCTTTGTGATGTCATAAAGAGCACTCACACCAGGTTAGTTACAACACCGACAGCCTTGTGAGAGTTCCTCACGGCCCTCATGTTTTCGTCCCTTTACAACAGGGGTGGGCAAACTATGGCCTGAGGGCCCGTTTTTAATCCGGCCTGCCAAACTTGAAGAAATTATATTAATAGTGCGTGAGTGATAAAATAGCTGTATATCATCCATTTTTTTCAGTATTTTAAAAGTCATTTCAATAAAGAGCGAAATATTGCGCGGCTTCAAAGACTCATATTCTGCTGTGACTTTGCTTTGGTTCATTTTCAATTGACAATAAAGCAACATGTTATCTATCCACATTCTGTATGAATGAATGAATGCGTGAATTTTTTTTTTCTGTGTCATGTCCGAAAGACTTACTGGATAATAATTCAACAAAATGATCAAGTGTACAACATCACACCATTAATCACTGGAAGCTGCACAAGTCACACCGGACTGCGAGCCTCAGGCTGAGAGCTACACGCCGTACCTGTTCTCACAGTAAATGACTTGCAGGTCCATGTTCACTCGGAAAACAAACATCTGGCTCTCCATGCGCACTTCGTTGAGCGTGGACGGCGGCAGCGTGTGCGCCAGCGCCACCAGGCCCAGGGGTCGACGCACGGAGCGCGTGGAGCCCGGCACCAGAGCCGGGCGGCAGCGGATTCGGCCGGTCACGTGGATCACCTGAAGGAGAGGGGGGGGCACAGGAGCTGCACGTTAGCATCAGCCACCCACAGCCACTGGTGCAGGAGAAAATGAGGAGGAGATCAGATAATAGAACTGATCAGAGGTGTTGTGTGAGCATCTGGATAATTTTTCACAGCTTTGGTCCTCTCAGTTACTGTAGTTTTTTTTCCTTTTTCAACTGCAGTACAACAAATTTTCTCCCTTTTTATTTTTCCTCTGTACAGAAAATGTGCTGAACAGTGACCCCAAAGCCAATGTACTCCAAAATACTGAATAATAAAGTATGATCCAGTTTTATATTTAACTCCACAACAGCAGAGTTCAAGTAGCTCCACTTCAAGCAACAACAACTACAACAGCAGGTGAATTACTTTTACCAGAGTTTATATAATTAAAACACTCTTAAACGCAAAAGTAACAAGCATGTTTTTCCAATGTAAGCAGTGGAAAGTACAGATATTTGCGTAAAAACGTCTACTTCAGTACAGTATCAAAATATTTGAACGTCATTACTTCCCACTTCTGCTGACAAATTCTGTTTGATTTTTGCTTTGATGAACTTTTTCATACAGCACTTTTTGATTTATTTTATTTCTTTGATTAGGACAAATGACATGTCAGCAAAAGCATCGATGTAAATATGCCAGAGTTAGCATGAATGCTAATTTTAATCGGTTGTGCTAAGGCTGATGTTTAAAAACATAGAAACAATACATTATATATGCACAACACACTGTGACAAATAGACAAAACGTGCACAGATCTTACAAACAGAATTAGTTCCAATTCACATAGAAAAGATAAGAAAAGATAAGAAGATCGCTCATGAGAGCAGCTCTGATTTGTTATTAACCACTGGAGATGGTGAGGAAAAGACAGCTGTGGAGCTGGTTGCACAGTGGCTGCACTGAACTGCAGCAGAATAATACTGTGCTGTGAGACCCAGAGAGCACCAGACAGAAAATGACAAGGACCTGCTGGTGATTCTGCTCTTCTGGTACCAGGCGGGTTACAATGTTAACGAGCGACTCTACCTTGTACCCAGAGGACTTGACGTGCAGGCCTCTCTTGGTGAGCGTCGACTTCATGCGGATGAAGAAGCCGCGGTCGGGCGGCTCGTCGGCGGGGGAGTGAGGACTGGACGGGGCTGCAGGGAGGAAGATGAGGAGATGAAGAGAAACATAAGAAACGCCAGAATTGCTTATTTGTTTGTTAGGTTCCTTGTGAATTAGGCTCCCGTATATGTTTTTCCGCATGCAGCTAAAGCAGCGTTTCTCAACTGGTGGGTCACGACCTAGAAGTGGGTCGCAAAGATGTTTTGATTGGGTCACGGTTTCATGGATAGTTTTTTTTTTGTTGTTTTTTTTTAAAAAGGATTTGAAAATATATATATATACAGAAAATGTTGGTCATTCATTCAAAATTCTATTCAATAATTTCAATCATTTATTTACTGGACATGATAGAATGTGGGCTGTTTATTTTTGTGGAATACATTTGGGTCGCTGTAATGGTGTTTAATTTATGTCACAGTAATCATGTAAAAGTGATGTTCATTATGTTTGCACGGCTCCGCGAGTCTTCAAGTCCTCTAAGTGCCCTTAAGTTGCCTCTCGAGTTGCAATCTGATGCATCTGCTGCATCAGCTGTGCATGTCTGTCATTCCTAAGAATGGATACATATCAGGGGTGGGCAAACGTTTTGACTGGTGAGGCCACAATGGGTTCTAAGATTTGACAGAGGGGGCTGGAGCAGCAGCAGATGGATGGAGTGAAAACATGTGCTTTAATGTCTATTAGATAGATAGATACACTTTATTAATCCCAAATTGGGATACTAGACATTAAAAATGAACAAATGCGTTGAAACAAAATATGTGGTATTTAGCTCTTTATTGAAATTACTCTTAATGGATGAAATACAGCTATTATATGACCTACTTACTGTTAATATAATTTCTTTAAGCTTGGTGGGCTGGACTAAAAAGCCTAATGGGCCGCATATTGGCCCCCGGGCCATGGTTTGCCCACGCCTGGTCTATACATTCTGCTTAATCATGTCGTTTAGTGGCGATAATTGAACAACAGGAATGGATGCTTAGAGCCGGACACCTGGAAAAGGTTTATAAAGGGATGCACTGGGTTTCTATCTGCGCGACCATTTCTCCAGAACGCTCTGTGAGATTGGTCGCCTTTCAGACTCTCAAATAAACGCTAGATCAGCGAAGAGTTCATTTCTGCCACAACGTCGCAACTTCATGATAAGGAAAAAAAAAAGAAGAAGAAGTGGGTCCTGAGCCTCTGTGACCTGTTGAGAAACTGCTGGGCTGAAGGGACGATGAGAAAGCACCTGGCTCAGGGGTTCCGGCCAGGGAGGAGGCGGACGCCGAGCTGGACACGCTGTCCGGGGTGGTGAGGCAGCCGGCCTCGGC
Organism: Thamnaconus septentrionalis; assembly: GCA_009823395.1. NCBI lineage: Eukaryota > Metazoa > Chordata > Actinopteri > Tetraodontiformes > Monacanthidae > Thamnaconus > Thamnaconus septentrionalis. Next base: position 17,736,531 of record CM020510.1, on the reverse strand, counting down.
CCGCAGGTGGGGCCGGATCCCCAGCCGCTCGGCCATTTCCACGTGGTCCGCCGGGTGGATGTAATCAAACACGCTGCTGCCGGTCAGCTCCACCTGAGGAGAAACACACACACACACACACACACAGGCACAGAGCGATCAAAAACAGACGCTCGGAGCACCGATGAGCAGTTACACACGGGAGGGTGGAGGTGGTGGTGGTGGTGGTGGTGGTGGTGGAGGAGGTTGGAAAAATCAATACGCATTCCGACACAAAAATGAAAGCGGCGCTCCGGGTTACAACTCAACCAGGAGTGTGCTGGAGGTTGTAAGACATTCACACGCGCACACGCACGCACGCACATACATTAAGGGCCAGTCTCAGAGGAGCGAGTGACTACAGTGTTGCACAAATAAAACCAGGGGAGATAAAAATCAATTGTATTTGCTGATTAAAAACAGGTGAACTCCAAGTATCTCCAAAGGTCACATTACTATTCTTTCCTCTTCCCCGCCCGGCTCCTTCACTCGCCTCCAGTCGCTTCTCTGCGGCGCAGGGCTGAAGAGCGCGTGGTGGTGGCGGCGGCGGCGGCGGCTCCCGATGAGCCTGACATCATAACGCATCGCAGTCGCAACTCTAATCACTCAAAGGTAATCATGGCGCCGCCGCGTTGCATCCATAAAAGCAGCGGCACAACAGCAGCAGATGTGATTCCATCTGAGGCTGCAGACATGAGTATGAGCTAGTGTGTGTGTGCGTGTGTGTGAGTGTGTGTGTGTGTGTGAGTGTGGACTGCAACATATTTCCAACCCGGTGAGAGGACGAGGAAGTGAGGACATTCCTCGTTTTTCCGCACGGCTTCAGCATCACGTTTTAACGGCAAGACTTGGGAGGGGCGAGGTCCTAATTGAGGTCAGAGGTCAATGTTGTGGTCAGTGTTGGCAAGTGATCTGCTACTAAGTAATCCACTACTGTAATTAAACTACTTTTTGAGTAACGGGATTACTGTGGCAAAACTGGTAATTATATTATAATTACTTTATCACGTAACGATTTTGTTACTTTTCCAAAATCTTCAAATTATTTTACCAATATGGGCTGTGCAAAAGGCACCAGTGCTGCACATGAGTTTGTTCTGTGAAATGTGCAGTTTGTGTTCAGAGAGCAAACATTCATTCATGTTAAGAGGACGGAGAAATTGCAAAATTTGCACTTAAAAAAGTCAATTCCAAAGCACTGAGCAACTGTTATTTTGTATTTTTTTAAGTAAAGTAATTAATAATTGATTACTTACGTAACAAAGTAGTTAAAGAAGTATTTAGATTACTTTATCAATGAGTAATCAGTAATCAGTAGTTGCATTATGTTTATGGAGTAATCCAAACAACACTGGTTGTGGTCAGGAACAAATTTAAAGCAGCGTCAGACGAAGAGTTTGGCTGTGGGAAACGAGGTCAATGACATCGACGAAGAAACGACAAGGGAGGAGGAGGAGGAGGAGGAGGAGCCGCGTATGAATGTGGAGAAACACCTGATCTAAAATATGGAACGGACTGAGCAAAAGACCTTAAACAACCAGCATGAGTCAGTTAAAGAAACACTACAGCATTTGCAAAGTAGAAAGAAGAACAATTCTGAACCACAGTGTCTGATCGCAACACCTTCAAGACTTTCGCTGCTCAAGACATTGTGGAATCTAATCTGTTCACTGTGTATTACTACATATTATGTTATTATTCATTTATTTATTTTATTAGGACAATGCACATTAATTGACCTGCCAGCAAAAGCATCAATGTGAATATGCCGGAGTTAGCATGAATGCTAATTAAATGTATGTTATGTATTAAGTATTGTGTATCTATTATTTATCCATTTAGAATTGCTACATGGATTATATATACTAGCAAAGACCTTAAACAAAGCCATGGCAATCTGTCAACTCGATTATTGCATAATCTAGTATTTTTCTTCTATGATTGGTTACAGTACACAAACAGGAAGTGAACAGAGGTGAACAGAGGGACTAGCTGTGCAAAGGAGGAGGGCTAGTTCCTCTTACTTCCCTTTCAACATGTGTATCTATGCATTTAGCTTTATATTTAAGCATCTATATATCTTATGTGTTTATGTTTTTGTTGTTTGTTTGTTTTGGGACCCCCTTGAAAACGAGATGGTGCATCTCAAGGGGCAATCCCCTCAATAAATGAAATGCACATTGTGAAATTGCAAAGGTGTACTAACGCGTCACCGAGGCGCACGTTCGACATGAAGGAAACCACGAGAAAAGAACGTGCAGAACGGACGGAAGTGGGCGCAGGTCCTCACGCGGGAGGGATAGAGAGGCGTCTGCGAGGGAGAGGGGGAGAGGAAGGCGAGGGGGGGCGGAGGAGGGGGAGGAGGAGAGGAGGGGGAGCCCCCCGGTTGCCGACACACACGTCCGCCACGTCTATTTCATCTGTGAATGTGCGCGCGCGTGCCAATACCCATCCCATCTGATAAAGCCGTGGCTGCAGCAGGCTCGCACCCTTGTCTGTAGGACACAGCCATTTATTACCGGATTAGAGCCATTTACTGCAGGCTTTATGGGAGCTTCAGCAGGCCCTCAAGGACATCACTGCCGGAGGAGGGGGGGGGGGAGAGGCGGGAGTCGGCGGAGCGAGAGCCGTGGATGGTGAGGGGAGGATGGTGGGGGGGTTCTCAGACCCTCAGACTGAATTTAATCTCTTAGAGGATGCCCTGTTTTCCACCCCCCCACTCCCCCGCCTCCCCGTAATTGTGCCACCTGCAATAAACGTACACGACACTTGACAGGAGCCGTACGGAGTCGACCACATCGAGAATGATGTGGCTCCCTCAGACTTTTGAGGCGCAGAAATGGAATTTTGCCCAGTATATCATACAGTGGTAGCAAAAAAAAAAATGTGATTGGAGACATGAAACTGAATTCAAAATGTCCCTGTTGCGTTGAGAGTATGTAAGATCCATTGCCACTTGTTATCATAAGACACTAATTAGGAGTAAATTACGGCAAAAAATAATTTTGGGCATTTTTGCAAACTGATTCCATCCAGGTGTGTTTTTAATGTCAAGGTGACCCCAGCAGGTAAACATCTGACATGAAACGCTAAATTATTTATCGGGTTTCTTTTGGTTTATTTCTCGGCAGGACGGCCACGATCAATAATCTTGGCTGCGAGACAAGAGGAAAACATCATTCCGTTTCGATTTTTTTTTCTGCATTCTTTGCCATTAACGTCGACTTATATGTGCGCCTTTGAAATTCTCCCCCCTCCAAACACGAGCGTGTCGTCCACCTTTAGTCGACACTGCTGCTTTTTTTTTCATGAGGTAATATTTCAGTTGAAATAAAACTAGCATTCCTATTAGCCGGTTTGATTTCTTTTGTGTGTTTTATTAAACAAATGTATATATTATTAGAGCTTTTAAAAAAAAAAATCTGCCTACATACGTCATGCAGTCGGATATTTGATGCCTAAATCTGCTGTCTTGTTCCTCTGTGGTAAAGCGGCGTTATCCGCAAATGGAACCTTGTTGCTTCTAACACAGGATCAAAAACAGGATCCAGATGCAGCCGTGCTGGCCAAACACTGGGCCAGTCGGGCGAAGAGGGACACAATCCACTGTCTCCGCCCCCTCACCCGACCCCTCCCCCCCGCCTTCCACCGCCACTGAATCTAGGAAACAAGGAGGAGAGAGACAAGGCACGAAGTTTGAGGGGCTTCGCCGGGCTTTAGGGCCACATCCGAGTAAAATCAAGTCCATCACGGGGAGGAGAGAGGGATTGGAAATAAGATCAGAGAGAAAATGAGGAGATGTGGAGGAGAGGCGGCGGCTGAGAGGATGAGTCGTGCTCAGGCGGGAAAAAAAGAGAGAGGAAAAAAAAAAACAGATATAGGATGTGGCGGAGGAGGACGTGAGAGGAGACCCAGATCATTCGGAACCTGCCTGCGTGTGTGCGTGTGTGTGTGTGTGTGTGTGTGTGTGTGCTTTGGGGCGCCTCTGTTTCGCTCACCTGCGCGACTACACAGACTGTTTTTTTTTGTGTCTCCGCCCCGTCATCGCGTGTAACTCTTTGTGTGAGCAGCTGTTTGTCGACGCGAGCCCGCGTTCGCACGCACGTATAACGGCGGCGGCGGTTGGGGGAGGGGATGGGGTGGGGGGGGGGTGGGGGGGGGGTCTCAGCGAGCAGGAGGGGAGGAAGGGAGAGACATGATATAAATAATAGCAGGGGGCTTTAATATGTATGAGGCATCCGGGCAGTGGTCCACAACACTCTCAGCCCTCAGCCCCCCATCACTGACTGATGGGAGGGGTGAGGGGAGGGGCGGCGGGGGTGGGGGGACTGCATACTAACCATTCCCAGATCAATTCTCTCCTCCCTTAATCTCCCATCCTTCCTCCCTCCCTCCCTCTTTACCCCATTTATCCCTCCTGCTTCTCCCTCCCTCCCTCCTTCCTTCCTCCTCCTCCTCCTCCTCCACCAGCAGAAGTCCCGAAAACCTTTTGTCTCCTCTCACCTTCCCTCTCTCTCTCTCTCTCTCTCTCTCTCTCTCTCTCTCTCTCTCTCTTCCTCCTCCTCCTCCTCTACACCGGGTTTGATCCCCCTGCCTAACCCCGCGCTTCCGGCTCGGAGAGATGGAGAGAGAGAGAGAGAGAGAGAGAGAGAGAGAGAGGGAGAGAGACCCGGTGTGATACCTGGAGGCTCGGAGGGGTGGAGGGGTGGAGGTGGGGAGTGGGCGGAGGGCCGTGCCCTTGGACAAGGTGCTTGACCTGGGCTAAGCCGCCCGAGCAACCCCACCCTGTCAGGGGAGAAGCCCGGGGGGGGGGGTCAGACGCCTGTGTGTGTGTGTGTGTGTGTGTGTGTCGGGGGGGCGAGGGAGGACACAGGGGCGCTTCCACTGGGGGTTGGGGGGGTTGGGGGTGACATGCCCTCTAAAACAAACCACCAGTTACACTTTTTGTGGTAACTCAGTGAGTCGTTTGTTCTGCCTGTCCCACCGCTGCGCCCCCCCACCACCGACCGCCCCCTCCCTCACCCTCCCCACCGACCCCTCACCTCCCTGTAGCTCCCCTCCACCCCTCCCGCCCCCCACCCGGCGGCCGCCTTGCTGACAAAACACATCCAGGCGCGAGCGTCTGCCACCGTCTCCCCACCCCAGGAGCCGATACGTCCATAAACACGCTATATTACCTCCCAACCTCCCTGCCTGCCTTTCACCACACACACACACACAAGCACACGCACACACACACACACAAATGTCTCCATCTGCACTCCTCCTCCTCGCCGTAAACGCCCGCCTTCGTCCCCCGTCTTGTCGGGAAGGTAAGCCGGGTGTGTGTGTGTGTGTGTGTGTGTGTGTGTGTGTGTCGGAGGGTTTTGAACGTAATCTTCGATCATAAATAATTTCATTAGAATGCTGATGGCTCGGCCCGTGTTTGAGGAGACGCGATGGGTCGGCCCATCTGCTCAGCTGATAAGAACAGCTCTGTTTTATTAGCATCTCCGGCGGAGCCTCGGCTGCCTTGTTTACCCAGGAGATCCCAGGGCGAATTCCATTCCTAGCGCACATTTAAACTCTATTTACACACTCCGACTCTGCCACTCCACTTTACTACTGTCTCCTTTTCTCTCTCTCTCTCTCTCTCTCGCTCTTGCTCTCGCCCCAGTATTCAGCCGCCTTTGTTTCCCCCCCCCCTCTCTCGTAATTGTCTGTCTGGCTCGACGCGTCTCAGCCCTCCGTCTCTCTCATCTTTTGTCCTCCTCTCTCGCTGTTTTAGCAAATTAACTTTGATTCTCTCTCCCTCCTAATATGTTTTTATCTCAAATTGCGCGCATTCTCTTAGCATTTGTCCTTGCAGAGTTGCAGAGTCGAGACCACATCACGGCTAGGCAGCAACAAGCTGTCCTGATCTGATTTTCCACCAGGTTTTGCTTGTTTTTGTTGTTTTTAATTGAGTTGATCAGAGCTCACAGGAAATGCAGCCCTCAAATATAAATAGTGAGCAAATGCGACGAACAGACATAAAATAAAAACATCTTGATGCATGTTCAGTTAGCTTTGGGGCCTTCCAGCATGTCTAAATAAAACTGCTTGATTGCTTATGGCAGAAATTGCTGCGGCGCTCATCTGGTAGCACCAAAGCTCGAACCAAGTCACCCATATTACACACAACAAGACTCCAGTTAGTCAGTGATGTGTCACTGGATCTAATAGATGGAAAAAAAAGTCACCAGATGTGTTCCAAATGACAGACTTATGTACTAAATACTTCATATCTACAGTGGAAATGTGTACAAAGTGCGCTAAAAGCTTAGCGACAACACGTCGCTTCTCATTCTCAGTGAGCGCCGCATCACCGCCGGAGCGGAAGCGGTGTATTGGCTGTGTAAGTGTCGGCTAACAAGCTAACAGAGCACCGTAATTAGGCATTGATGCTGAGGTGTGCGTTCAGTCTGTCTGCGCTAAACTGTTGTCTTCGCTGGCTTCACCATCTGCCTTGCAGTTCGCCGCTAGAAAGTAGCAGAAGACAAACAGGTGGTTAAAAGGAAACTTTGGCTCTGTTTTATTCATGTTTGTATTGTGTTTAAAAATGAGCAATTCTGGGAGCAACGCAGTCAAGTTTGCTAATGGTGGCCTGTGGCTACTGACTGGATTGGTTTTTTTTTTTCTTTCCAGACGTCAGTTGGTGAATTTTCCAGAAGCATCGCCGAGCTGTTTTGTGGGGGGCGGACACCTCGGCGGGGGATGTGACGCTCCCATTGTGAGACAGAGGCCCCGTTTCATCCTCCATCCCTCACGTCGGTGAAAAGGAAACGATTCGGCGGCGGGACCAATGACTCTTTTATTGTAACCGTGAGACGCGATTGTCCAAAAGTCGGGTCCGGAAGGGGGGTCGGGGGGGAAACTGGTCCGAAACGTATCGATTACCATCGCCGGCAAGACGCTCAATCACGGCGGAATGTCGGCATTAAAAAGGAAAAAACACGCTCGGCCAATTGTGTTATTGTGGCGCCGGCACCCCCCCCCCCTCTCTCTCTCTCTGTCATGCTGCACCGATTTCCTCGAGCTTGCAAACATCTCTCTCTTATCACCCCCCCCCTCTCTTTCTCCCGCCGACTGTCTCTATCTATCTTCCCATCCCCCTTGGTGTTTCCCCCCCCCCCGCCCGCTCCCTACAATCAATGTGGCTTTTAAGATGCCTATCGATTTGTTCCCCTAGACAGGCCCAGCGCGCTGGGGCGACACTTTGATTGCTGGGCCAGTAATTACTGTTATTATTTATGCATCTGGGCAAAATGGCAGGACTTAACATTCACAGTACAAGAGGCCACAGGCAATCAACAGAGGTGAACACCTGGAGGGGGGGTGGGGGTGGGGGGGGGGGGGGGCGAGACCGCCGTGTCCCGAGAGAGAGAGAGTCGCACTGCAGAGATGAGCGCAAGGAGGCCCAGCCACGCACACACACACACACACACACATATATATATATATAATATATATATTATATATATATATTATATATTTACAGACACTCCTGGGACAGCATATGAAAGTGTAAGTCGAAGATTCATGTGTGAAAATGCACTTGTATACAAAGGAATAGCATGTGTGTGTGTGTGTGTGTGTGTGTCTCACCTGCGAGAGTCCCAGGTAGATAGAAACAGTCTCTGAGATGTAGAGGAAGCGTCCCTCGTGACTGACCACGAACACAAAGCCGTCCAGGGACTGCGCACGTAACACCATTCAGCGCACGCACACACACACACACACACACACACACACACACACACACACAAGAGGCAAAACAGAAACAAGACAGACAAATTAGAGCAATTAGCGTGTATCGAGCAAATTACAATGAGCTCAAGAACAAACAACTCGTCAACCCCCGCCCACCGCCAGCCGGGTTCACGGCGGTGCACGTGCACGCGCACGCACACACACACACACAGCCAAGCATGTGACTAGACATGAAACATCTTCCGCGGATGGAAGCTGCATCTCCACAGGACGACTGTCAACAAGACCTGCATGACTTAATACACAGAGGGCAGCGCACAAAGGCGACAACACAAACACACAAACAGGCGCACACACACACACAGTCAGAAATCTCAACACACACACACATTGCACACACGCAGAGATGGGAAAGTGAACGTATAGCCCAGAGCTGCTCCAATCAACTGCAATATAAAGTCAGGTGTGTGTCTCTCTCTCTCTCACACACACACACGCACGCACACACACACAGGCACACATGCAAACACTTAAAGAGACACTGACACAGATGGAACCAAAGTCATTACAGGCCCCCCTGATTCTAATGAGAAGTGAAAGGTATACAGATAGACCATTAGAGAGGACTGATTCAGAGAATAATACTAATCGTCATAACAAGCATCCAGGAGTGAGGCGACAGAGCCCGGACACACACACACACACACACACACAGGGCCACTTCGCCCCAGAAGAATGATTGCTGTTTTGGCGGCCCCGGCGCTCAGAGTGGCGGCGGGTAATTTATGCAAGCGACACATCCAGTATGCAAATGCGCGCGCGGGGTGAGGGGCGGCGCCGTGTGTTGCCGTAGCCGCCTGAATGTCGGAGAACTAAAGTGCAATTATCGGCCTATTACGAACGGACTCGCGCGGCGCGGGGAATCGCGCGGCTTCTTCTGCAGCACGCGTTAATTTGATTTCTATCAGCGTGCCGCCGCCGCCGCCGCCTCAAACCCCCAGGCCGGCCGGTCGGTCGGTCGGCCAGCCGCTCCTGCTTTAAAGGGAGAGTCGACGTACGTGTCGCTGCTTCCTGTTTAAACTTGTCGCCCCGCTAAACTCCCAACCCGCCGCCTCCCTTCCCCTCCGCGCGCTCCCCCGCTTTCAGCCCGCCGACTCCGACAAGGCGAGGCAAATATATTTGTACGGCACCTTTAAACTTTACATAAGGCATTAAAGGATGAACATCCTTTAACTTTATCTTTATCCCTCCTCAGAGCCCCCCCGCCTTCCTCCTCCTCCTCCTCCTCCTCCTCCTCCTCATCTGAAGTACAATCGGCGGTGTTACCTTCCTCGCACTTCCTCTGAGCCTTTGTCTCTACATTCTGAATTTCATTATCCTCGCAGCCCTCCCGCCCCAGAGTCCCCCTCAGGCGCCGTACATCTGTCAGAGCGAGGGGAGGCTGCGCTCCGCCAGCCGGCAGCCGAGTGGCCGCGCAAACTGAGCGTGCGTCCGCGCGCAAATGTTTTTCTGGGGGGGCCCTCGTGTTGCAGGTGTGCAGAGTTTTTTTTTTTGTTTGTTTGGGTTTTTAAAAAAAAAAAAAAATAACTGACAACGGCAGCCGTTCAGGGTATAAAAGTCCCGACTGTTAGAGGAAAAGATCTGACTGAAGTGATGATTTAACATGAAAACAGGGGGATGCACACGCGCCACGGGGTGATGTTTTACCGTCCCGTATGTGCAACCAGTTCCCATCCGACCAGATGGACTGGAGGTGTTGAGAGGTGGAGGTGACTCACAAACAAAGAACACATGAATTGTGTGCAAACTAAATAGAATTTTTATATACTGTGATTTATACGGTACTATGTATACAGTAAATACATTATAATACAAATTAATAATAATAAATAATAGTGAGTTCAGTTCAGCACATCCATCCATCCATCCATCCATCCATCCATCCCTCCATCCATCCATCCCTCCCTCCATCCATCCATCCATCCCTCCATCATCCATCCATCCATCCCTCTATCATCCATCCATCCCTCCATCATCCATCCATCCCTCCATCATCCATTCATCCCTCCATCATCCATCCATCCCTCCATCCATCTATCAATTCATGCCACCACTACAGTCAGAAATAAAAATGCTTCTTAGAGTTTGAGGATTGAAGAGATGAAGATGACGACCAGAATGAAAACCTGGCAAAAGACAAAACACAATTGTACTCGTTTGTAAATACTGTGTACATTGCGTGGGAGAGAGTGAGCGAGTCAATGTTTCACATCATGTGAATGCAAGATTGGATGATTGAATTATTGAATTCCATGGTGTGGTTCTTTATTGTAATTGATGCATATGTTATATTTTCCGCAACATTGTGAAAAAAAAGCCCAACCTGGGACTGGAGTTGGGAATTAGCATTAGCTTTAAACTCTATACTCACCGCATCCGTTGCAAGCTTGTAACTATATTTTGACACCATTGTCCCTGTTAAATGAATGAAAGAATGAAATCCATCCATCCTCTGCCTATCACTGCTCAACCTGCACTGGAGGTCACGGGGGAGCAGGAGTCGATCCCGGCCGACTATAGGGGGGGAAGGTGTAGTGCCACCCTGGACAAGTCATCAATTCATCAGCGGGAGAAACAGTGCACGCTCACACTCACAGTTTAGATGTGCAGACTTGACAAAGTGAGTGAGCCCGGAGAGAATCCATGCAAACATGCAAAACTCTACCCAGACAGGCCTCAGCGGCAGGAATCAACATAAATGACTAGTTTGTGACTATTTTTAACCATTCACACTCACATTAAAGACCTATAAAGGTCGTTGCTCTGTTTTGAAACAGGACGTTGTCTCCCTATGCAACCTGCTTCCAGAACGTATCTAAGAGGACGGGCGGTCGATGCTTGTCGCAAACACGTACGGCGACGAGCTACGAACAACGCGGCGGACGGCGGGCGCTGCGGTCCTTACCTGCAGGAGGTGCGCCCCGAGGTGCTGCTCGAAAATGTCGGTCGCCAGAGAGTGAGATGATCGTCTTACTGCAGGGAGAGAAGGAGGAAGGCGCTTTAGATAAACTTACTGACATTGAACCGAACTTGATACCACAAGGCTGCCAAAGAGACTGACAACGAGAAAACGCCGACGCCGATTTACTGGGACTCGGGATTTTCTGATTTAGTTCCGTCTGTGTCTCTGCTGTATCTGTCATCCGTCGGAGGAAATGCTTCCGTGAGGTGAATTTATCCCCGAAAAAGGAAAATGAGGTGTTGTGTTGTGGCCACGGTGAGTGTAAACTAGCTTAAACTAAGAGACACCAGAAGCAGATTGGCAGGCATTTAATTGGTTTTTTTCACTTAATAAATTTAACGGTGGCATAGTTTTCCATCAAGAAACAAAGAGTCTAAAGAAGCTTGTCATCGTCTCCGCCGTGTTTGTGATGAAAACAACCACTGAGACTTCAATAAGCCTCCTGAATGATTTACTTCGGGATGGAAACAGGTAATAAATGCCCTTTACGGTGAGATTTATTTGGCACATTTTTTTTGTTTTGTTTTGTTTTGTTTTGTTTACCAACCAACGCAACGGCTGAAAATGTGGAAAAGGAAACACATCCCAGAAACAACTTTGCCAGGTCACACTCGACGTAATTGAACGGTGTCTCGTCTTCATCTCGGAAAAGTTGTTTGCACTCAGTTCCTTTTTTCAATCACACTTGAAGGAAAGCCGGGTTTTGTGAGTCCGGCGTTCGAGCGGAGGTGCACTCAACTTCCAGACCGGCTAAATGAGAAGCAAGTCATCCCGCTCTGGCCACTTAATGCGACTCAGCCGGGTTTCGTAATCGCCTTTCATCTGTGTGGCTTCTTTGAATCGGTGACTGAATTGAAAGTCAGAAATCAAAGCAATTATGTCAGAGAAGCAGAGGAATCGATTGGCCGGTGTCCCTAAAAAAACAACAACAACAACAACAACAACAACAACAACGAAACTTTAAGGACAGGTTGCCGTGTGACGCACGCAACTCAATCGCTCGCCAGACTTGCAAACAAACTGGCGCGCGCACACGCGCACGCACGCACACACGTAAACATTCATAGCGCCTGCATCACCACTCTTAATGCATCCCAAACACAAGCTATCAGAGCTGCTTCGGTGCCAAATGGTGCTGTTTACCAAGGCAATTACAATACAAATAGAGTTGGAGGTGGGGAGGCGAGCGAGCGGGCTGGAGATAGGTACGAGACGAGGAGACGCGGCTCGGCCCCGCAGAATGAGAAAACACTGAGGAAGGCGAGAGTGATCACTTTCTCCCGCACTGGCCCAGCGTGAGCGGCTGCAGCGGGAGATTAATTTAGCAATCAGCCCTATTTACTGTTTAATGTCAAAGGGGCTATGCAGCCCTGTGTGTGTGTGTGTGTGTGCACGTGCGCCCGCCTGCACCTGCGTGTGAGTGCGTGAGCAAGCGCGGCCCATATGTGAGAACTAATCTCAGTCCGACAGTGCTGCTTTCCACCGCAACGTTCCTTATCTGACAGAGACAAACTACGTGAGTGTGTGTGTGTGTGTGTGTGTGTGTGTGTGCGCGAGCGCGTGCACGAGCGCGGGGCCACAGTGAGATGCAAGCGTGACTTCAGGGATCATCGGATAACTGTTTGCCTGTGTGTTTGTTTGCGCGCACCCGTGCTCGCGTGTGTGTGTGTGTGTGTGTGTGTGTGTGTGTGTGTGTGTGTGTGTGTGTGTGTGAGTGTGTGTCGCTGCAAGGCTGGGGGAAATCAATAAATGTTATGACAGGAAAATGAAAGCGCTGCTCTGGGTTACAACTGAACACAGAGGGAGGCTTGAAACGCGCGCACACACGCACGCACACGCACGCACACACACATTTATACATATATACTGCCCAGCTGCCCGCTTGTGATCTGGAATCAGTGAATAGAAGAGGGAGGCATTCCATTAGAGGTATAGACACACACACACACATGCACACACACACACACACACACACACACACAGAGTCAAACACACACCTCAGTAGTACACATAGCAATGAATTCTCATGCACAGACTACACAGTGGCAGCATGCCCTCCGACTGAACAACGCAAATACCCATGAGCGTGCACGCGCGTGCGCGCACACACACACACACACAGACACACACAAACATAAAGTTGCCGGACAAAGCCACTGTGGCATTGTGAGATTGGGGTCCCCCAGTGTGACAGAGTGTGAATATAAATAAGGCGAGCCCATTCAGGCCTGTGAAAAGGGGGTCTGGAGCTGGGACCCTTCAGCCCAGCCCAGCCAGCCGCTGCCTGCCTGCCTGCCTGCCTGGAGGCGGGGGGGTGGGACGGGGAGGCAGTCTCTCTCTCTCTCTCTCTCTCTCTCTCTCTCTCTCTCTCCCGCCTGTCAGCAGCCTCCCCCTGTGGGGCTGCAGCTCCGTGGCAGCCCCACCGGCCGGAGGAGCCAGGAGGAGCCAGGAGGAGGCGGCGGCACCGTCGGCGCGGGAGAGCCAATCCAAAAAAAATGACGCTCCGACCGTGGAGATATTCTTGAGGGGTGGCGTGCTCGGAGTGTGTGTGTGTTTGTGTGTGTGTGTGTGTGTGTGTGGGCTGAGCCTCATGCAGCAGATCCCTGGAGGAGTGAAGGTGATGGTGGGTGATCAGTAGTGCTGAGTGGTGTCAGCGGGGCGGAGGAAACGCTGGGCGTGACATGAGGCCAGCGGGGCTGACGGATGAGCGTACGCACACACATGCACACGCGCACACACACACACACACATGCACACAAATACACAGAGGACTATTTATTAGACTAACAGGACCAGACTAGACTGGCAGGCTACAATAGGGGGCCGGGAAAACCAAAACACTGGACCTGGTGTGTGTGTGTGTGTGTGTGTGTGTTTTGTGTGTGTGTGTGTGCGGACGATACGATCACATGAACAAAGACTCTTCTGTTGCAGCGCTGTGAACTAATATACCGCACAAGTCCGCACGTTGTTTGCCTAGAGACAATTATTTCTAAAAAATGTGTCAGATAGCTGATAGAGTTGTTGACAACCACACCTGCAGGCAAACTCATATTCATATTAGGAAAAAAAAAAACACATGAATGAAGACATTATGGAAGCGCAGACGCTCCATTCATCCATTTTTGAAAGTCTTCTATTATTCAGGTCGTGCATTATTTCGATAAGACGCTTGTCTTTGTGGCCAAAGGAAAAGAAAATAAAAAAAAAATACAAGGCTGAGGCTACGACAGCTGTGGGAAGGTTTGGGTCCGGACCCTGAATGCAAACTCCCCTTTTTCATTAGCTCCCCGGCTCTGTGCCGCAAGGTTTAATTTCATCAGGGGAATAGGAGACAGAATGGCAGTAGGTGTGATCAGAAGCATTAATTATAGTCTGAGTCGTAGGTCAATTCTGGGGCTCTGCCCAGCACTCCACCAGGAGAGAGGAGAGAAAATTTCACTGAAATAATTTTCATTAAGCTTCCGTGTGACACATAATTCAGTCTCAGCAGAGACCCGCCACTGAAACGCCTGTGGACGGTTTCACCGTCCAGGAACAGCGACGGTGTACGAAGCGCAGGCGCATATTCTGTCCATGGAAACATGTTGGAGCAACAGTTTGAAAGACACGCTTGACAAGTTTGTGAAATGCCGCTCCACGAAAGTGAACTTCTGGAGTTGACATGCGGTGACCTACTCTCAGTTGTTTGCAGATGGACAAATATTGAGTATACTTCAAGTGTCTATGTCACACATGGGCAAACTACGGCCCGGGGGCCATATACGGCCCGTTAAACTTTCTAATCCGGCCCACTGAACCCAGAAGAGATTCTATTAAAAGTAAATAAGTAAAGAAATTTTTAATGAAAGTTTGATTTCATCATTTTTTTTTTCAGTGTTTTTGGAGTAATTTCAATAAAGAGCTAAATACTGTTGGGCACCATTGGACAGATATTTGTTGGAATACTTTCATTCATTATTCAATTGACATTAAAGCACATGTTTTCCACACATCTCATGATAAACGTTAGAACCCATTACCCAGCCCTGGTCTATACGGTGGATAATTTGAGTGTGTACACCAGAGAAGGAAATAAACTAAACTAAAAATCCCTATCATCCACTCTGATATCTGAGTGGCTGCAAGTGCAGCTGCCACGTTGGCAAGCTAGCAGATACAACCGAAGCTAGCATGCTAACATGCTTCACATCTCTCCCAGCGGTCGGGTAGGCAGCCTGGCACTTGTTGAGTGCATGAAGTGGTCATTGTTCCACTCTCATTTTCTAGTGCGTGGAACAACACACTGCAATTTGGCAGTGGCTCTTAATGTGACCGCACTCCAGGCACTTGTGCGCCCAGACGAGCGCGTGTGATTCGCAGCGCAGCCACAGACACAAGTTCGCGACATATGCGACAAACTCGAGAACGCGTGCAGGGGAGCAGCCGCAGTCGTTTGTGGGCCCGTGGCTAACGCGCTCCAGGTGAGCAGGATACAGCTGCTGCGTCGCCTGGTGCAAACAGTTTGGGTTGCGCTCTCATTCCACTCGGAAATACGAGTCCGCCGGCGGAATAACGATTCCGATGCGGAGGTGGAGCGGCCTCGCCAAATAATTTATACAAAAATACTGCATGTTTAGCCCTGATGTTTTCTGTTTGACCTTGCACGTGTACGAAAAAGAACTCGGACCTCAAGGCTACATCGCACACATCGCAGGGTAGGAAGGCACTTTGGTGTCCTTTGTGACATCATGAAGGTTTGATGTCCAGAATCGTACACTTTTTTGGAAAGTTAAAAGCAGGCGGCGGAAGCAAAGGATCTATTATGTGACTAAATTCAGAGGAATTTACCGCAGACAGGATAGAGATTATTGAGAGGAATTATTGGCAAAGTGAATTTTTCTACATAATGTGCAAGTCTGGCAGCACTGACACACACAAGCATGTTTACCCATGTAAACGACAACCTCACACGCACACGGACACACACACAAACACACAAAAAGCAAATAAAAACCCGACCAATAAACAGTTACACTGAATTCCTCTTTCTTTCTTTCTTTCTTTCTTTCTTTCTTTCTTTCCTTCCTTCCTTCCATCCTTTATTCTTTCAGCTCTTTCTCACACCTTCCTCCTGGTTTCCGTCCCTTCAAAACAAGAGCATCATCACCTGCCAAGTTGTTTACTCCCGTCCAGACGTGTGACGTTTCTGGCGGATCCGCGCAGACATGCGCGCGCACACACACACACACAGAAGCAGAGAGAGTGACCCTAATCGCGGCGTCCCTCCCTGACGCAATTATCTTCTCACTCCGACAGACGTCCCTCCCTCCCTTCCCCACTCCCTCCATCTCTCCATCCCGGCGCTCCCTCGCTGGGTTTTTTTTTCCTAATTTTTTTTTTTTTTTTTGCGGTCGAACATAATTTGAGTGCAATTAACTTCCCTCAAAAGGCCCAGCTGCTTTAAAACGGCGTGAATTAGAGAGGAGGCAGATGCAGGGCCGGCCGGCCGTGAGGGGGACGGAGGAGGGAGGGAGGGAGGGAGTGAAGGAGTGATGGAGGGAGGGGGGGGAGTCAATGTCACCAGCGGTGGGGAGGAGAGAGGTGTGTTTGACCTCACTAACACAGACACTAAAACACTTGAGCCGGGCCCTGTTGCTGCCAGCCAGCAGACGTGTCATTGTACTTGCACCTCGCTGACGGCCGAGGGGCTTTTCCAGCTGCCTCGCTCGCACCTGCCGGGAGAAATTCACCGCGACGCGGAGGGAAAAAAAAGCAAAAACGTTTTCCCAAAATAACCTTGGATTTCTTTTTAAAAACAAACAACAACAACAAACAAACAATGTGAACAACGTGTGGGAAGTAACGTTTGTTTACAGGCAGTGGGGCTGCAGCTCCGGGGCCGTTTATTACGCCGAACTCGCTGAGGGATTTTTCAGCCTGTCATGGTATTGATTGCGCTATAGAGGAATCTCTTCCTACTGTGTTGGTATTGATGAGTCCGAAGGCTAATTGGAAGCGGGACATTGTACGGTGGAAAACAGAGATGTTGGAGCGAGCTCGAGAGGTCAACTTGACGTTTTCCTTCAAGGAACATTCCGAATATTCCGCTCGAGCAGTCTTTGTCTTTGAAGAAACAAAAAAAAATCCGTCATTGATTCTTTTGCTTTCTCCCGATTTCATGTGGGAGGATGGCGTCCTGGATAGCGGGCGGCCCTCTGTGATGTCACACGGGGCTTTTATACCCGCCCCAGGTTGCTGGATAAACACCCTCGGCCAGGTGTGTGGTGTTGTGTTCTTCTGCCCTCTGAGAGCCTCCAGCTGCCCCGTTTTTGTTCCTGTCCAAGCACGCGAACAAAAACAGATCGACAGAGTTTTTTTTTATTTCGAGATAAAAGATCGTGCAAGGCTGCTCGACTGGGGGCTGAAAAAATTAGCATAATATTGGGTCTTCAGCGTGTTTTTCTCCCAGGTATTGGTATTTTGAGGACAAAAATGAAAAAAAACGTATATGTATAAATATATTTATTTTTATCTTTGTCTAGTGTTTTAAACTATTAGTGACCAGGGTAGATGAACCACACTGGCAAATGTAGCTCTTGTGGCTAAGCTGCAATCTGTTACCTTTCTCGGCAGACTTTTGAGAAATGAGCTTTACCGTCAGCGCCGCGGAGAGCGCGAGAGAAAAAAACAAAGAAAAATCCAGACCAGGACTCAATGTTTAAAAAAGAAAAAAAAAAGAAGAAAGAAAAACAGAACCATGTGACATTTAAAAAGGCAATGAAATAAAAACAAAAGTGACCCCGACACAAAATGCACTCTGAGCCGAGGTCTTTTGAAATATAAATGAAATGGGGCTGAGGGGGAAAGGATTTCTCAGCGCGCTGTGCAAATAGGTGGCAACGCGGAATGGGAATGAACATCACGGGTCATTTTACTTCTTCTCCCTTCAGCCTTTTTCCTTCTCCCTCCGCTCCCTCCTTCCCATAATCTGTCTCACTCCTCCTCCTCCTCCTCCTCCTCCTCCTCCTCCTCCTCACCCCCCCTTCTTCCTGCTCCCTCCATCTCTCTTTCCCTCGGTGAAGGTCATGCAATTGATTTTCCTCTGTCTATTCATTTTTCAAGACTGGCTTTGAAACGTGGGAAGCAGACAAAAGCCACGCCGGCTCCGCCCCTCCATCGCTCTCCTCTCCTGCACCTTTCCCTCCGCCTCCCCTCCCCCCAACTCCCCCCTTTTCCCTGCGTCCCGTCCGAAAAAGCCCACCGCCGAGCGGGGAGGAAAGACCCTCCCCACCCCTCCCCGCCCCCCTCGACCCCGGACCTGGGTCCCTCCTCATCACTCCTTCCTCATCCCTCCCTCCCTCCATTCCTTGCATTTGTCTGCCCCCCCCATCCCCTTCTATCCCCCACAAATGCCTTTCAGCCTCACATTCCACTAACAGAATTAAAGTCATGCATCACACTTAAAACCCTGCCAATGCATTGTGGGTAGACGTTGTTCGAACTGATATCCAAATTAGCATTGTGCCTGCGACCCAGGCGGGGGGACTGTTGCGCGACCCGCCGGTTGGACCTCCGGCGATATTTCAGAGAAATACTCCAGACACTGGACACCAGCAGCCCCAGCGGTCTCTGAATCGCTGGACATTTTTTCTTCCAGGTTGTGAGGTTCCCTCAACCTTTGGGCAACTGCTGCTGGATTCCCAGTTCCGCCTTTACACCTAAAAGTCCAGTTTGAGTAATTTAATATACTGCCAATACATATGTTAATAAAAGTGTATACTCTCAATACAACACAAGTAACATGGTTTTCATACCCTTAGAACTGTTTTCATGGTGGCACATTTGTCTCTCAGCCACATTTCAAGTTCATACACAAGACGAAGCTGCACCAGCGCTGAGGCTACCTTGCCAGACTGAAGCAAAACTAGGAGCTCGCTGCGGCTACACACACTCTGACATGGCTGTCTTTTGCACTTATTCTGAAATTAGCTGCAACTACAACTGTTATTCACATTAATGTTGACAGACACGTTTTAGTCCTTTTCTCTCTCAGCTGCTGGATGCAGCCACTGGGCCTCCTGTTGTGGTCCCAAAGCTAGTTAGTAGTAGCCTTAGTGGTCCCAAAAGAGTTAGTAGTAGAGTAGAGTAGTGATGGGGAAACTCCAACGTCCCACAAGATGAGAGAGTGTGTGCTGCAGTGCCACTGTAGGCTTGCGTTGTATCATATCACAGCTGGAAGCGACGACCAAACTGTAGCCATTCAAAATTGGGCTAAACTGTAATTCTGCTTTGTTGTCAAACGTTTAGAAAGCACATTCAGAAACAGTCGGAAAGAGTTTTCCCAACCGATCAGCGTATCCAACAAGCTTAATTGTTTTTTTTTTAAAAAAAAAAAAAACAAAAAGCCTAATTTAGAAAAGACAAAACTGAATATGCTGTCGAAATGATCACTATCAAAATAAAAAATGCATATATAATAGCAATATATATAAATATTGGTGCAAATGTAAATGTACTGACTGTGGTTTTCAGTCCGAGGCGGTGCGTGCGACTGTGTTGGAGTATCAGCGCTTCAAACTGTGCGGCGCTGATTAGATATCGATGGATCCCCGTGGACTCGCACATAATGATGTATATTATCAGTTGCCGTAGCAATAGAATATGGGTTTCACTCTGTGTGCATTTCCCACTTTAAATTTCTATTAGGTGGATTGTTCTTTAGCGATAGAAATGAAATGGCCCGATATCTGTTAACGATGGATTTAAAAAAAAAATACGACGCTGAAAATTGGAATCATCGCGCTCTATTTCAGGCTCACGTCTGTGTTTGCTGTGAACCGAGTGCGGCCTCGCCGCCGCGACTTTTCTTTGCAATTAGCGCACAGAGAAAATCAATGTTCCCCCGATCTGTGTGCGGAAAATGATGCGCGCCGCGACAGATGTGTTTTTTTTTTTTTTTTTAAGGCGGGACACGCAGGGCGCACTACAGCGGGCAGGCTGAATGACGCGGTGATGTCATCAGCCCGCGGACGGGGGAGGGGCACGGGGGAAGCTCAGGTTGTTTTGTGTAAAGCGCAAGACAAGTTCCGTCTCACATCTTCACTCTGACCTGATAGAACCTCACACTCCCCAGTTTTTAGGTCATCTTTTCATATGGCATTTAGTCATTATCAATTACTAAATAAGCAAATTTTTTTTTTAGTAAAATGAAGGTTTATATGTATATGTATGTATGAATTCAATTCAATTACTAAAAAGAAAAGTGTTTACATTTAAAAGGAAACACAAACTTCATGTGACTCACTAACATTTCATCTTTTATAACATACACACAATGACTTTGCCAACCCCCGCCGTGGCAGCAGCCTTTTAAGGATTTCCAGAAACGCCCTCACTGCTATTCCCACAAGCAATACTCCAGCCGACTTATTATACAATTAAAACCATTACATCTCAACAGCCGTGTTTGCCGCCTAATATGTCGCGAACCGTATACAAACACACATATTGACATGAGTGGGTTTTTTTTGTTTTCCCGCCACCCCGAAATTAGACAAGAACTGATAAAACACGCAGACGCACACACGCGCGTCGTACATGCGAACTCTCATCGCACAATGGCTGCACGGTTTCCCCTCAGTAATAGTAGCAATTAGACAGGCCTCATAATTACACTGTCCTCGTTATACGCTTAATTTCTGTAATTACAAATTGCACCAATAGTCGCCTCCCACAGTCTCTCTCACTCTCTCTCTCTCTCTCTCTCTCTCTCTCTCTCTCTCGACACTCCGACAACACGTCGGTTTAACCGGGCGCATGCGAGGCAGTGCAGTGTAATGCACTCTGTGTCATCACCGTATACACACAGCAATGTTTGGATGGACATGTGTGTGTGTGTGTGTGTGTGTGCGCGTGTCAAATAAACAAGCACAAGTAATTATGGAGATTCGTAAAAGGCCTGGATAATTGTGATGGATGTTGCAGTGTGGGATGTTTCAGTGGGCGGTGGTGCTGGTGGTGTTGTTGTTGGTGCTGGTGATTGATTTGACTGAAAGACGCGTTCGCTCGGTGATTTATCTTGCATAATTTTCTGGCGGCCTGATCGGGTTGAATCTCAAAGACGAGACGCTCCGTGTGCGTTTTCAATGCCAAACATGTCCGAGCGTGGCAGGGGTTTTCTTTTTTAATTATTTTCTTTTTTTCACCCCATCGCCTAGAAAGCAAAGATCGGCTGCAGACGTATAATCAGATTCGTAAAACGAAGGCGGAATGAAAAACTAACATTTGAGCTGTGAGTCAAAACTTTACCACAGAAAACGAGCAACGCGCAGAGCCTTGGCTGCACATTAAAGGCCTCATTCTAAAGTGAATATAGGAAAAATAATCAGAGGCCTCATTCTAAAGTGAATATAGGAAAAATAACCAGAGTAAGTAACGAGGCACAGATAATTTGCTGCTGTACTTAAACAGATGTTTTAGCTATCTTTACTTACTTACATCAGAAAAAATATGCTGGTAACTTTTGCTTTGAAGTGTTTAAAACATACAACTTCTGTTAAAAGTAATTAACTTATTAAATTGTAGTTCTTATGGCTTGAAGTGCTTGAAGTGTGTATTACTTCAATGAGTTGAATCTGTGCTTTCACTTTTACCAGACTCTTCTCTTTTTTACACAATTATTTGTATGTTTACTAAGGAACAGAATGTGAATTCTTTTGCCACCTAACAAAAAAAAAAAAAAAAAAAAAAAAAAAAGCCTTAAGACTCAAACTCCTTGGCCAAAAATTAAATAGAAAAATTACATTAGAAAAGTTTTCATTTTTGAGAGATCAATCAATTGCATCAATTTGACTAAATAAATGCAACAATGGGGAGAAAGGGCAGAGACTCATCATCATAACAATAAACACAAGCGCATCACCGCTTCTCACCTTTGCTGCAGTTGCTGTCTCCCTCCATCAGGGGGCTCCAGGGCGGGTCTCCCTGGCTGGCGAAAGTGCGCATGTGCAGGTAGCTGATGGTGAGCCGGATGACCGAGGCCTTGTCCAGCTGGCTGGTGATGGCCCCCGGCAGCGGCAGCATCTTGGCCAGCTCGAAGAACTCAAAGTTCTCCTTCCCCCGACGCGAGCGCGCCGCATTGCGAGACTTCTCTTTGCGCAGGTTCTGGAGACTGGAGGGGTGCGAGGGGAGGGGCGAGCGAGGAGATGGAGTGAGACGACCAGCGGGGTGAGGTTGAGGGGAGGGGTTAAAGACATCCTGGAGGACTGGCAGTGTGTGAGGAGTGAAGCTGGGTGACTGGTGGAGAACCTGTTGACTGATTCTTGCTAGACCTGAAGAGCTTCTTCAATGTATAAAAACATTTGCAAATACATATACAAATACATATATATGCAGAGCATAGAGAGCACATATGTATATGGATATTTCTTATATACATACACATATAAACATGTAAATAAATATATATACATATATATACATACATATTAGTGTTGTCAAAAGTATTGATGTATCGATAAAACATCGATACTTAAAAGTAAAAACGGTACGATATGACTTTTCCGACGTGACGTGCGGCGCCGCCAACACACACACAAACACTCACGAGGGAGGGAGGGAGATCACGTCGCAAAGAGACTTCCGGGACTTCAGCGACCCTCCCTTCCCCATCCCACCCCAGGTCAAGGAGAATTCCGCAGTTGATAGTATCAAAAATTTAATCGAAAATCGCAATTTTTCCAAATATTGTATCGAAGTCTGAAATTAGGCATCGTGACAACACTAATACACATATGTATATATATAGAGATATATATACATACATATATAAGTTTATGTATATATATACACACACATACATACATACATTTATATATATACATATATATACATGTATACATACATATGTGTATATATATACCTGTATATTTGCTGTATATATACATCTATATACATATCAATGCATATATATATATATATATATATATATATATATATATACACATATGTGTGTGTGTGTGTGTGTGTGTGTGTGTGTGTGTGTGTGTAGCAGTGATGGCTCCTGCAATGGAAGTGAAACAATCTCTATTCTAACCCACCACAGATTGCCCTGGTAATTATGGACAAACTCCTCTCGTCTGCCTGCTGATATAAATAAGTAAATAAAAATGGCCATTTTCTCCAAAATCCATATGTGAACGCACATATAGCATCTAACTGAACCACTACCACCCCCCACCCCCACACCCCTCCAGACCCCCTCCTCACTTTCACTCCCCCTCCCTCCGTCTCTCATCTGGTCCCGGGCTGCTGGGCCGAGGAGGCCGTGATTGAGGGATCAATAGGGGAGGGGAGGGGCGGAGTGACAGAGGGGGGAGTGGGAGGGGGGGGGCTCAGGTAGCCTGTCTCTCTGATTGGGTATTGACTCTTCTCAATGGGACCTGAGTGGTGGAATTATGTTGTCACAGCCACTTCACAATTTGTGTCGGTCGGTCGGTCGGCCGCTGCTCGCTGGAATAAAGCGTGCGCTCCCGTGCGCGTGTGTGTGTATGTGTATGTGTATGTGTGTGTGAGAGAAACAGAGAGCGTGTGTGCGTGTGTGCCTGTGTGTGTGTGTGTGAGTGTGTGAGTGTGAGTGAGGGAGAGATTGAAAGCACAAAAGAGGAGAAAGAAGAACCAGCTTTTCTCCCTCGAGTCCGTGTTGTTGATTCTCATCCTAGTGTGTGTGTGTGTGCGTGCGTGTGCGTGCGCATGCGTGCGCGTGCAAAGAGTAGTGAAGAACACAGGGCGGTGGTGGTGGTGGTGGGGGGGGGCACTGTTTGGTGTGTGTACATGTGTCTTAATCAGCTGACACAGCTGTTGCGTTTCTCCTTGCTATTCTCTAATAAGTGAAAAGTGTGTGTGTGCGTGTGCGTGTGTGTTTGCGCTTGTGTGTGTGTGGACTGGACTCGCTGCCAGCCTCTGTAACATCTCATTATTATACTGCCTCGACCCCCAGCCACCAAGAACAATCGATGCGCGCACATTGATTCTGCTTAGTTTTTATATCCGCCTGTAAATGACTGGCCATTAATAATTCCGGCCAAATTTACTTAATCTCCTTCGGCGAGGGGAATGGGGGGGGGGGATTGGCTGCCCTGACAGGATTGGCAGGTGGGCAACAATGCAGGAGGAGGGCAGTAGGGGTGGGGGCGGGGGCGGGGTCACACTGTCTGGATGGTGTTTCATTGATAGGAGACGTCTTCTCCAGCGCTGTCAGGAGGAAGCTGTTAATGCCCGGATTTCACCTTGCAGAGATTAATTCATGGGCATGCACAAAGGCTTATACAGTATCCTGTGTGTGTGTCAGTGTGTGTCAGTGTGTGTGTGTGTCAGTGTGTGTCAGTGAGTCTCACCAGGGCAGGGTGGGAGGCTTGGCCAGCAGTCCTTGTAAGAAATCCCACTCCACGCTCACACACTTTCCCTCGCTGACGAACGGCATGGTCGCCATCCTCCCAGTCCCAGTGGCGGCGCCGCTAACGGAGGCTCTGATTGGCTGAGGAAGCGAAGGACCTGGAGGGGCGGACGGGGGAAAAAGTTCAGTCGATGGCGAGAGGAACAAACGTGAGGAGGCGACTGGGGAGACTCGGACACGTTAGTTGGTCTTTTAGTCTTTTCAATTGATGAGCGGGCGGTGGTTTGAGGTCCTGCAGGAGGAGGGAGAGTCTCTGTTTGAGGTGGGAGCCTGGAAGTCACAACAAAAGTGAAAATCACACAAGCTCCAAATGTCTCCAATCACTCCTTCAAAGGTTTTTTTTTTTTTTTTTTTGGAGTCACGGTGGTTCAATCCAAACATCTCAAAGAACGGAGCTCATGCAATCCTCATCCTCATCTTCTCCTCTCCCTCCTTCAGTTGCCCCACCTCCTCTTCTCATCTTCTTTTCCTCCTCCTCTCCCTGCTCCTACTTCTCCTCCTCCTCACCTCTTCCTACTCATCTTCTACGCTACCACCTCCTCATCATCATTCTCTCACCATCCTCTTCTCTCTTCTCCAGCACCCCAGTGTCCTCAGAGATTGCCCTGCTCCTCCTCCTCTTCTACTCCTTCTCCGCCTCCTCCTCATCTTCTCCTTTTCTCCGCCTCCTCCTCCTTCTCTCTTCCTCCTCTCCTCCCCCCTCTCCACCTCCTCGTCTTCTCCCCTTCCCACTGTTCCCCTGCAGTTCCCTCCAGTGGTGGAACTCGCCCAGATTTTCTCCCTGTCCTCGAAGCGAACCTTGCTCCTCCCTCTCCTCGTCATCTTGTCCTCCTTCTCCTTTATCTCCTCTTCCTCATCTTTTCTTCATCCTCATCTTCTCCTTTTTCTCCACCTCCTCCTCCCCGCTCTTCATCCTCTCCTCTTCCCACTGGTCTCCAGCAGTTCCCTCCACTGGTGGAACTCACCCAGCTCTTCTCCCTGTCCTCAAAGGGAGCCTTGCTCCTCTGCCTGCTCCTCGCCCTGCTCCTCGCCCTGCTCCTCTGCCTCCGCTGTGCTGCGTTGACATTTAAAGGGCTAGCGTGGCCCCGAGCAGCGCCGTGTCATGCCCTTGGGCCTGAGATGCCCTCTCCCACTTCCACTGCTCTGTCTTCGGGGGCCGGCTGGGTCAGCACAATCAGCTCGGCGGAGCTCCGCCACGCCACTCGGAAAATGGATCGCGTCTGAAGTTTGAGCGCGGCTCCGCTGACCCCGGCTAAGAGGGGGTCAGCAGAGGAGGCCGAGCCAGGTTCTGCCAGATATCATTTCACATATCTGCTGTTTAACAGGCAGCCGGATAAGATAAGCGTATGCATGAGAAGTTGCTGGAGCGATTTCAGAGGCGGCACAAGCTGATGAGCGATTGGAGGAGGAAACTGGACCATTCACTCACCGCTTCCAACCACCGACTGGGTCGTGGACATACAGAGAGGCTGAGTGTAGCCGAGGAGGTCAGTGCAGTATGAACCTCTGCATGTTCCCGTCGACACGCAAGGTCTGTTTGGAGAACTTTGAAAAGTCGAGATCCGTGCTCGGGAAGCAGACGTGGATGAGATGAAATACAAATGCTTTGTTTCTGTTCTGAAGTAGATTTTTCAGGTATCTGTACTTCACATAAGTATTGAATATTGAGTATTGAGACAGCATTTAATAAGAAATATCCTTTGTACTTTACTTTGTACTTTCTACTCCTTACATTGGAAAAACATGCTAGTTACTTTTGTGTTTAAATTAGTTGAAAGTATATAAATTCTGGGAAAAGCATTTCACATATTATTCATTATAGTCATTGCTTGATGTGGAGCTACTTGAACAATGCTGTTGTGTAGTTCAAGATAAAACTAGATCATATTTTAAGAGTACCTCTGCTTATCTACTAATGTATGTTTTGTTAATTGCAAAAAATAATTTTTACTTTTTACCTGTACATTTCAGAACCAGTACTTCTACTTAAGTAAAGGGGTTGAATGAATACTTTTACTTTTACCAGATATTTTTCTTTTTTTTACACAAGTATGCAAGACTGATGACGAGATGACAAGATTTAATCACTGTTTAACTCTTAATTGAAAGGGCAGCGAAAGCACCAGAGTTTCATTTTGATTGTGAGCAAACGCAATCAGAATATTCCGCTGCTGGTCTTGCATGCAATATATGAGTTAAATAAAAGCTGCACAAAGGGATCGGACGGCGTCGGCGTCACTTAATATGCAATCGCAGCAGTCGAGGGGTAAAAATAACAAAGACTTTTATCTTTAAAAGTTACATATCACAGGCATTTAAATACCTTCATTTTTTTACCCTTGGCTCGGGAGGGAGAAGCGTTTAAAGCAGCACAATTAATTCATTAATTTACTTAAACAGAGAAAATGCCATAAATTGACAGCATGTTAGCCCTCTGTTTACAGCCTCCTTCAAGTTTGAAGGTGAAAGCAAGGCTGCTGGAGTGAACACCTGGCCTGCCACTGAGCCTGACCTGGGTGAGGTAAAAGTGAGGTATCGCTACCTTTTGTGACATCACAAAGTGCTGATACTTCCTGAAAAGTGAAGTGGTTAAATAAGTAAATTGTGTTTTTTATTTCTAGGGAGGCCTCAACAGACAAGGCAGTTTTGCATTATAAGGGACCTTAAATGATGTTTAGACCTTAGCTAGCAGTATCGCGTTACTAGCAAGACGGATTTCTGGTCTGGATAGTTGAAAAAAAGGCATATTTATGTGTGTGATTTATATATTAACCTCCACAATATTGAACCAATCTGTTTTGAAACGTCCATGGACTCCATGTATCTAAAAGACTAAAATGATCATTTAATGATCACAACTAAAGCTAACAAAACACATCCTTCCTTCGTGACGATTCCTCTGTCTGGAAACGGGAGCATTTTCCCAGCGAGCTTCCACTCCGCAGCTGCGACGGAGCTCCTTTCCGAGTTTGTCGTGCCGAGGAGACAGAGCGGGGCAGAGGGCAGCGCGCCTCCATCTAACAGCTTCAACCTTTGTCACCTCCCGGCTCTCACCTGGCTAAATGCGCCGCGCGGCAAACGGAGGCTGCGTGCGCGGAGTGACGCTGGGATCAGGGAG
This sequence comes from Thamnaconus septentrionalis, assembly GCA_009823395.1. Classification (NCBI taxonomy): domain Eukaryota; kingdom Metazoa; phylum Chordata; class Actinopteri; order Tetraodontiformes; family Monacanthidae; genus Thamnaconus; species Thamnaconus septentrionalis. Next base: position 17,709,207 of record CM020510.1, on the reverse strand, counting down.
GAAACAATTTGCTGTCACATTCTCACCGCCTCAGACACACACACACACACACGCACACACACACGCAAACAAGCAGCCCTTTTCCTATCCAATACCTGTATGTTTATCTCTTAATTGACCCTATCTGCGCTTATCTAATCCGTCCCTCCATCTTCCTGTCCTCCGCTATCTCTCCATCTCTCCCCGCCTCTCCCTCTATCTGGGCAGACACGGGGCGTAATGGACGGGAGGTTGGGTTAGTGGGGGTGCGGCCGCGGTAATTATTCAATCAGCCTCATAACCTTGTCGCAGGTTGGGCGCGCCCATTAATGCACTCATCTAAATGGACGCCGCCACTTTGGCCGCCGCTAATGCCGCGGCTAGCCTTAGCCTAGCCTTAGCCTAGCCGCGGCATTAGCGCCGTGTTGAATGTCAGACGTGCGAAACGATCCGCTCGATACAGCTGAGTCGACACGTCCCGTAATGGCAAAGGGCAGAAGTGCGACTTACGCAGAGGGGAGATGGCTAAGAACAAAAAAGTAGGAACGGTTTTCTTTAGTGTTGGCATGTTATTGTTTTACAGTGCTTAGACTTTGCCTTCATTATTATTTTTGACACAAGGTGGCCGCAGTTGGGAAAAGCACGTACGTTGGGGCATAGGTGAGAGGAAGGGGAGGAGAACAGGAAGTGGAAGAGCGCATAGTTTTTCACCAGACCTGGAGCAGGAAGCTGGATTTTTTTTTTGGACAAAGACTGTCTGACTGGTTTTATTTTGCAAAAATGAAGACAAGAAGAGAAATGTACAGAATGGACTGGACCTTCGGTCTCTGACTGCGTAAAGAAAACACTCCTCCACTCCTCCTCCATGGCAAGAATGGAACTGGTTCAAACCGAAGCTTTTGAGGAATGAGAGAAAATTGATGTTACAAAAAACAAAAACAAAACAACTCGTAGCCACGTGTTCGCAGGTTGCGGTCGCGCCCAAGTGGTGTGGTCTCAGACCCGACAGACAGACGAAGCAGAGCCACAGCAGCAGCAGCAGCAGCAGCAGCAGCAACAACAGGAAGTGCAGCGGCGCGGTGGCCGGACCCCCTTTCCTTTCTCTCCCCCTGCCCTCCTTTCTTGGCTGCCGCTCTGTTTATTTTCAGCGGGGACGTTTAATTAGGGGCCTCCAGCTGTCAAAGGTTCGTTAGCGCCGCCCCCTCCCCCCTCCCCCCTTCACACCCAGCTACACCCCCCCCCCCCCCAATCACCCCCCCAACCTGCTCCGCAGAGAGTTGTGGGGGGACGTCGGGCAAATGAACACATTTAAGTCAAACGTCACGCAGACACACAATGCCCCCCAACCTCCTCCAACCCCGCCACCACCGCCGCTGTGCCACCCGCTCCCCCCAACCCCAAACCCCCCTAGGTACAGACATGGTTGTTTTATGCCTCATCTCCTCGGCCCCTGGGGCCCGATACTGAGGCCAGCCAAGGCAGTCAATGTGGAGGCAGAGGGGCTCTCATTGCCCACCAGAGACTGCATGGTGGTTGTGAAAAGGTGGTGGCGGTGGCGGTGGCGGGTGGTGGTGGGGGGGGGTAAATCAATGCAATGCAACACGATGAAGAGGGAGGAGGAGGAGGAGGAGGTGGGGGAGGAGGACTCTAACTCAGAGGCTCTTTACGATCTCGGGGTTGGTCCAGAGACCTGCAGGGCGGCCACAGCGAGCCCACCGCAGCCAAGCCAGCGGCAGGAAGTTGACTTTTTTTTATTTATTTTAAATTTATTTTTCTTCAGGGCCGAGCAGCCCCGGACCTCAGGTCGGTTTCTCTGCGGTCTGGATGAAACAAATATGTATACATGAAAAAGTCATCGCCGCTTGCATCTGCGATGTTCAAACCAGTGCGTCGAGTGTTTGCACCTCCGAGGTTTTAGAGCCCTGCCGGCCCCCCCCCCCTCGCCGCCCCCCACACACACACACACACACACACACACACACACACACACACACACACACACACACAGACATTCAGAACCCTCCAATTATCTCCAACGAGAGGTAGGGGGTCGGCACTCGGCAGCGATCCGTCTCCGGATTACATTTTATCAGATGCAGCGCACGCGGGTGGTGGTGGTGGTGGGAGATGTTGTGTGGGGGTTGGGGGGGGGGGGCGTTAAAGATGCAGAAAACAGAGCGGTGGACCGGCAACGGACGGAATGTTTGATGTAGCCAGTTTTCTATCTGGCCTTTCATGTTGTCGGCCAGTTGTAAATCAGCGTCTGAGGCGTCCGGGGAGACCAAAGTTTTGGTATTCCGGCCGGAGCGGCCAAAAACTACTTATCATGCATTACGGCTGCGGTTGGACCTCAGGATTTGGAAGTCAAAAGACTTTTTTTTAATGTACAATTTTTCAGCCGCTGATCAATCGACAGCTGCTGGTCATGAAGATCCCGCCCCCCCACCTCCACCCCCGCCCCCCCAAGCCCCTCCTCCCTCCTCCCTCCGCCCTCTCGCCGACACCACCAACCCATATTCTGCTATCGGAGACGGCGGCTGCACTTGACCTTGGCAACTCTGGATTATTCCCAAGCCAAGGTTCTCTTCAACTCTCAAGGGTCTCACCCCACCCCCACCACCACCACCACCACCACCTCCTCCACCCACTTCGCTGCCCTTTTTAACCGCCCCCCCCCCCCCCCCAACACACACACACACACACGCCTCCTAACCCCGTCTTTGCTCCTCCTGGCCCCTGCCTGGGTCATTAATTATCTAATGGAATCAATATGCTGTTAGATTGGGCTGAAGTGACCTCGCCCGCCCCCAGGTATACGGCGGCGGCGGGGAGGAGGAGGAGGAGGAGGAGGAAGGGGAGGTTTTCAGCGGGCGGCGGGAAAGGAATGATGATAATAGGCTGCGAAGAGCGAGCCGGGCGGACCGTCCCTAAACTGGAGGAATACATAATAAAGAGACGGGCGATAAATAAATGATTAGAGGGGTGGCTGGAGAGGGGGGGGGGTCGGATGGGGGCGCGGGGGCGGCTGGGAAGAGGGCGGCAAATGAGCGGGATGAGGGAGAATGACAGACGGAGGAAGACGGAGCAGGAAACGCAGAACGTTCCTCCTACATAATCAATACTCCTCCTCCTCCTCTTCCTCCTCCTCTTCCTCCTCCTCCTCCTCCTCCTCCTCTTTTATTACGCAGGGCTTCTGTGGGCAGCTTTAAAGCCCCACTCCTCACATCACCGTCGCCGTACAGCCGCCTCATGCCTACTAAGCGCGCGCGCACAAAAAAAAAAAAGAAGAAGAGCTCGGCTTCGCCCGCGCTGCATTAAATATGGAGCATCCGCTCGGATCGCCGAGGTTTTGTGAGATTAAATCGTCGGCGCCGATCCGGGATTTTCCAGCGCAAACCCGACCCGAGGTCGTCGCTCGCTTTGCGAAGCACGACCATGCCGCGTTTAACGCAAAAAGGAAATACACCTGTCTTAAATTAGAATGGGAATTGGGATGAGTGGGAGAGGAATTCCTTCGCCCTCGCCGGGAAGTAATGCGTCGCAGGAAGAGTTCCTGATAAAGGCAGAAAATGTTGTCTTTTAAAAAAAAAATATCTGTGAGATGAAATGAAAAGGAAAAAAATAATCAGTAGGTTGAGCAAAACAATGGACATTGTAATATTGCAGTCAAACTAAAAGTCAAGACGGCTGTAGCTGAAAGAGAAAATCCTCTGTGGAGTCGAAGATCCGAATGATGACAAAAAAGAAGCTACTTGGGGTAATTTACAGTTAAAAGGAACACGCAACCGTTTCCAGCCTGAACCTCGTCCGTCACGGCGCGAGCGGACGACGTGCGTCGGAAAAAACTTCATCCCTCCCCGACCGCGATGGACTCGGGAGTCCATGAGGCCGAGGCTGAATCCACTCCCGCAGGCAGGAGTCCACATCGGCGCTGACCTCGGAGCGGCCGCGGGCCCGAGATCAGCGCACGGGGTCGCACACACACACACACACACACACACACACTGGAGAGCCGCTCGCTCACGCCGGCTCTGCTCCGCTGGCAGAGAACGGCCGTGCACATGCTAATGCGGACGTCTTCATTTAGCGCCGCGCTAATGTCAGAGTTCAGAGTCAAACCCTGTGTAGGTGTCTCGCTCAACTCCGAGCGCCGCCGTTCCCACGCGCCGGATTCATGGAGCTTCCGCTTTGATGCGAACGTTTCTGCCGGCCGGCGCCACCTGATCTGACGCTGGAATCAGCGGGGGGGAAGGGGGAGGGGGGTACGGGGGGTGGAGACGCGGATGCCTTCACATCGTCCGCAAAGCAAGTGCGAGTCCGTGCGTTTGTGTGTGCGTGTGTGTGCGTGTGCAGCAGAGGCTGGTGGATCCCTTCAGGCCGCCCTGTGAATGACAGCAGGGGTTATGTAAGGAGCCACAGCGGGGCCGGAGTGGACAGTCCGACCGGAGATCAGGTCAACAGAGTGTGACACTAAACACATCTCGCTGACACGGCGCTGACACCCTCTGTCACAGAGCCGCACACTGTCTGTCAACGCCTCGCTCACGCACGCAGGGAGCCAGCCGTGTGGGTGTGTGTGTGTGTGTGCGACTGTCTGTCAGCCTGGTTGCCGCTGACCACCTCAGTGTGAGTGTGTGATAGAGAGAGAGAGAGAGAGAGAGAGAGAGAGAGAGCATCAAAATGAGACAAAATATCAAGAGAAAGAGCAAAGAGAAGAGGTGAGGTGTACCTGAAGAGTCCTACACAAGTGTGTGTGTGCGTGCGTGTGTCAGGGTAGCTGGCGCTGACCACCTCAGTGTGTGTGTGTGTGTGTCTGAGAGAGAGAGAGAGCATCAAAATAAGACAAAATATCACGAAGTAAAGCAAAAAGAGGATGTGAGGTGTACCTTAGAAGTGTGTGTGTGTGTGTGTGTGTGTGTGTGTGTGACAGAGAGAGAGCTTAAAAATGAGACAAAATATCAAGAAACAGGGAAAAAGAGGAGAATGAGGTGAAGACGAAGAGATAAAGAAGAAAAGTCTGACATAAGTGTGTGTGTGTGTGTGAGAGAGAGAGAGAGAGAGAGAGAGAGAGAGAGAGAGAGAGAGAGAAAGCATCAAAATGAGACAAAATCAAAAAACAGAACAAAAAGAGGAGAAGAGGAGGTGAAGAAGAAGAGATAAAGAAGAAAAGTCCGACACAAGTGTGTGTTTCTGTGTGTGTGTGTGTGTGTTTCTCCATCTGTGTGTGTGTGTGTGTGTGTCTGAGAGAGAGAGGAGCATCAAAATGAGACAAAATATCAGGAGACAGACCAAAAAGAGTAGAAGAAGAAGAAGAAGAAGAAGAAGAAAAGTCCTACATAAGTCTGTGTGGGTATGTGTGTGTCTGTTTTTGTGTGTGTGTGTGAGTTCTTCAGGTGTCCAGCCATCTCAGCGACAGTTTAGCTGCAGAAGTGTGTGTTCAAAACACACCGACGACAACCAACAACCGCACTCTGCGGCTCTGAAAACTCTTTTCCGCTTCTTCTTTTTTCCCCCCATGGCATTCCTCCTCACTCCTCCCAGCCGCGCTCCTCTCCTCTCCTCTCCTCTTTTCCTACTTTAGCACGAGCGATCCCCGCTCAGCATCTGCACGCCGGGCCGGCACGCACGGCGCTTCCTTTAAAAAAAAAAAAAAAAACCTCACACGCCCGAGGGAGTGAAAACCTGCATCTGGACCCCATCAGAGGTCGGCGTCGTCCCCGTCACCAAGAGCACGGAGCGAAGCAGCGGACGCTGCGACTTTAGCGGGCTTGGCCCGGCTCAGGGGTATCAACTGTACCGCGGCACACTCTGTCCCGGCTCCGCGTCGCTAACCAACGCCGCTAATCGCATCATTCCAGGAGGAATCAACAAACGATTCCCACGAGGCCGAAAAAAGAAGAACAATAATGATTGAAAAATAAAATTTCTCCAATTTCTCAAACTACACGGCAACTGTAGGCGGTTGACAGCTTCCGCAGTGAGTGAGACAGCCCGCTAGTTTGTTGCTTTTTCTTTTATTAAAAAAGGCTCAAAAGCTGCTAAAACTTGAGCAGGTGCGCTAATGATGCAGATGGGCGGATTTTCAAAGCTGGTGTCGTTAATTATCGAGGTGCTTAAAATGTCAAAAGTTGCGTTCGAGCGGCCGACGGCCTGACGTGTTCATTTTTGCATCCGAGCAGCAGCAGCAGGAGTTTGTCGCGTGCCGTCACCACAGCCATTTGGGCCACCTGCTGCAGACAGACGACCCCCCCCCACCCCCCCACCTTCCCCACCACACACACACACACACACACACACTCCCCCGGAGGGTTGGGGGAGGTCAGCGAACGCTGCAAAGCCGCTAAAGTGTGACCGACCCTGCCTGGGCAGGTGGAGCCGGACGGACGGACGGACACGGAGCGCAGCTCGACGTCCCTACGCAAAAACAGTTTTGCAAAAAGACAACAAGGGAGGATTTATCGCAATTGAGCTTAATGTTGAAAAATGTACAATTCAAAATATGATGTTTTTTTTTGGTCTATTCATTAAATATTGTCATTAATTCAAACTGCCTCTATCAAAACTCAACTTCCTATTTCCTCCAATAATCAAAAGCACATTCAAACAAGCCGTCACAATAATAAGTGTCTTTGCCAACAAAATGTTTTTGCCCCTTTTTAAACGAACTGGAATAAAAACTTTAATTGTTTTCCCACATTTTAGTTGCATCTGGAATTGGGGCCAACAAAATAAATAAATAAATAAATATAAAAAGTTTCCACCACCGCTCTACTTTCAAAACGCTACACAATTCAACTCTGGCCAGTCAGACAAAGTCCTTCCTTCCTTCCTTCCTTCCTTCCTTCCTTCCTTCCTTCCTTCCAAGACGCTTCACACTTCAGACCGTGTTGAGCGACAAGCCGTGGGAATTTAGCGCCAAGTCACAACTTCGCGAGCAGGAGCAGCGTGAGTCGACTCTTAAAGAGCAATGTGTGCGTGCGTGCGTGCGTGCGTGCGTGCGTGTGCACTGCTCTCACTCACCTGTCAGGCATTTCCAACGCTCAGCTCAGTCCACCGCTGCTGCTGCTGCTGCTGCTGCCCTCATCCACTCTGTCGCTCCTCGTCCACTTCTTCTTCTTCTTCTTCTTCTTCTTCTGCTTCTTCTTCTTCTTCTTCTTCTTCTACTACTACTTGTCCACCTCTCCGCTGCACCTCCAACCTCCAACCTCAGCCCACGGCACAACACACACTCAGAGAGCGTGTGTGTGTGTGTCTGAGTGTGTGTGAGGTGCTGGCTGGGACAGCGTCCACCACTCTGTCCCTCCTCCTCCTCCTCCTCCTCTTCTTCTTCTTTTTAGAGAAGGCTCGAGCGCTCGGCTGCCGGACCCATCGCAGCGGACTCCTGGTCGGAGGGAAACAGTGTGTGTGTGTCTGCCTCTGTGTGTGTGTGTGTGTGTGCCTGTGTGTGTGTGTGTGCTCCGGCTCGGACAGCACTCTGCTGCTGCTGCTGCTGCTGCTGCTGCTGCTGCTCCGCCGCTGCCTCTCGGAGGTGGACCAGGATTAGGACGCAGCCAGTGTGAGAATCAGCGCTACGTCTCTCTCCTCCAGCCGGCGTGCTCCTCTCCCTCCCTCCTCCTCCATCCCTCCTCCTCCTCCTCCTCCTCTCCTCCCTCCCTCCCTCCCTCTCATTCACTCTCCTCGCTGAGCCTCTTTCTTTTCATTTCCTCTTGGGAAAGCCGTGCACGCCAGTCGTCTCTGCCTTCAGCTGCTCTCTCTCTCTCTCTCTCTCTCTCTCTCTCTCTCTCTCTCTCTCTCTCTCTCTCTCTCTCTCTCTCCCCCCCAGTCACTAGTAAATATAAAAGGCGTGCTTGTACAGCCCCTCGCCTCACTCTCTCCTCGCCCCTCGCTCGCTCGCTCGCTGTGTGTCTCGTGCTTTTCTTTTTTTTTCTTCCCCCCACGTTTACCCCCACCCCGCTGCCACCCCCGCCTCCACCCCGCCCCCTCCACCATCACTTTCTTTCTCAGTGTCAAAGCTGCCTTTCAAATGCTGATTAGCAGCCGGAGTGGAGAGAGAGAAAAAAAAGAGGGAGACGGAGGGAGACGGAGGGACGAGTGAAACAAGTGGGAGATTCCATCACATCCACCCGTATTGTCAGAGTGTGACTCCTGTCCCGTGCAAACACAACAGCCGCGCGCACTCGGGGTGTTTTTTTTGTATTTTTTTCTTCTTTTGCTCGCCGCTTTTTGGGGAAGGGAGGACACGGGCGTCACTTTGTAACTGGGCCCGCCGCATTCCAGACCCAGCAGAGAGACGAGTTCTCACCGTGAAATACGATGCGTGTGTGTGTGTGTGTGTGTGTGTGTGTCCCCAACCTCCGTCAGGGCAGAACTGAGGGGAGAAAACTCAGATTCCCCGCTGAAATTAGACGGAGATTATGCAAAGTCTGATCAGAGTCCCAAATCCAGCTCTTTGTTTTTCAGCCGATGAGAAAACAGGGTTCTTAGCCCTGTGTTTACAGCCCTCCGTCTGATTCAAGGCAGCGTGCGCGGATCAAGCTGGCAGCGCTGCCGCTGTTTTGGCAGAGCCCTTTGTGACATCACAAAGAGCGGATTGTGTGTGTTTTCACACTTGCTGAACATTGGAAGTAACCAAATAAAACAAAGTAACGACTCGGCTGACTGGGGTTGTCGAGATAAAACTCAAATCACAATGAAAAAAAAAAAAATAAAAGAAGCAGAGTTACAGTTGTTATTCTGATCAGTGCACAACCAGTTTCCCAATTTTAACAGTGGATGGATATTTATTGGTAAAAGTTGCTCTTAATGGGGATATTAGATTTTTATCAGGACATTAAAACAAAGCCTTGATCAGTTTAAAGTGCAACATGAGTTTTAAAATGAGTACATGAGAAAAGGCCAATATTGGACTTCATACATTCTTAATAGGCTTTTTTTTTTAATTAAATCTACAAATTATTTAAATTTGTTAAACTTAAAAACCCAACAATATTTAATAATCTCTCTGGTTCCCTTGAATTTATAGACGGTCAAATATCACCAGGCACGCTCACTGCTGCTATAGGAAGCGCTGTATGCACAGACACTCCCTCCATTGGACACACTTCCTGCTTGAAGTGACCTGCTGTGAGGTGAAGGGCAGTCAGTCAGCTGATCTACAGGTGGCAGCAACGCAGAAACATCCCTCTCGTTTCTAAACCACACTGGAAACAAAACAGAACCCTTCAAACTGGCCAGCTGATTTGGTGAATTTTCTTTCCCCCTGATCTGATGCGCGATGAGGACGCAGCACAGCAGGCTCTCACAGAAACAAACTGCTGGTGAGAAAATACTAGAGAACCAGGCACAGTGGTGAGAATTTCCTCTGATGCTGCCGACTTGCATCGCCAGCAGCGTCTCCCACTGCCTCCAGCCCGACACTCCGCTGTCCCACTGAGCTGCTCTCACTTCTGGAGTGTTTACAGTATTTACACTTTAGGCTGCTGAAAGGAAAACACATCCAAACACTTGTCCTTGCTGTCTTTTATGTAGAAACTTGCCGTAAGTGCGGTACTTGCTTGGCAACAGATGGGATTTTCAACTTCAGCCATTTTTATCTTTTCTTAAATTAAGGAAACATCAACAAAAAGCGTGTGATTAGACAAACCTCTAGAATGTCACATACATGAAGGGCCGATCAAATTTTTTCAGCCGCTTGGTAATAGCGCAGTGTTTTCCGCCTGGTGCCTGCGTGCTCGTGTATTCTGGCTTCTGTCACATCTGGAATGACCCCGCCTCTTTCTCTCCCCAGAGAAAACCGATTGGTTCAGACATTTTCTGACTACCTGACAATGGTTCAGACTTCTAAACGAGTCTGTGAGTGTGTGTGTGTCTGCCTCGCAAGATACATATTAAGTAGAGTTGTCAGTATTAACAAGTTAATCACAAAGAGATTAATCATTTTAATCGCAAGTCCCTTCCATTCACCCGTAGTGAGGTCCTCAAGCCATAGCTCTATATGCTTCGACCATGCATGTATTATAAGAACTGAATACCGGACTGGCAATATGGTGGCGCGCCAATTTTACCCAGTGGCCACTCGAGGTACTGCAGCAAAAACATCCCACGTCCAAAGCCGGATCCCAACTAAAAATAAACATTTAAAAGCATTTAAAACGGCTGACATTACGACTGTGACCTGAAACGCGATTCATATCAAATCTGTCTATTGTAGATTTTTCTGCTGTGCTGCTGTGTCTCAACTCCTTCTGATTGGCTGCGTCCTGACGTGTCTGTAAGTGACGTTCTCAAGACCGTTCTGATTGGCCAAATAGATCACGTGAGTTACAGAGGCATGATGGGAAGTGACACTACTGTGAAGGCTCTACGAGCCCATTCATGCAGAAGTCAAAAACCTTTTCGGCGTATGCGCTGGCTTAGCAACTTCATTGAAATGAATGGGCCGCCATCTTGGACTCTGAGGGCTTGGCTTCGAAGCCACATCCTGCTAACATTAGCTGTGTTTATTTTACGCAATTCACACCGCGATGACGGTTTCACCAACCACCTGCACACTAAACATCGAGGTGACTGACGAGGCACCTCTTTGCCGGAAGTACCTCTTCAGAGTGTGGCGAGTCGTCGCTACAGACCTGTGGGTTGAAGTACATTGAATAAGCTAACTTAAGCGATAGCTAAATGGGTGGCAACTGAATGCTCCGAACCGTCATACACCTTGAGGGTAGGAACTGTTCACGCATACAGGTGTGACACGAGAAAAGAAACCAATACGGAACTTCTGTAAAATGCAAATTTAATAAGTTGATGTTTTGAAATAAATAATAACACAAAAAGATTGAAAAAGAAAGTATTTTCAATGTGTTCAATTGGTTCCCAATTAAGAGATTCTGGTATGAACTGCTTCCCATTGATATGCACGTAAAAACGGTCTTCAAATGCTTCAAATTTTAAACACACAAATCAAAACGTGATTAATCACGGTTAACTACGGAAATACAGAGCTTAATCGTGATTTAAAAAAAAAAAAATCGTTTGTCAGCCCCAGTATTAAGTGAGTTACAACAGAACCAAGTATTGATATAAAGACCAGAGAAGCACTTTAATGGCATGTTTGACAGCTTCTCTCCATTCACAAAGACCTCACACAGCCTGCGAAAGAACAAACGATCTTTTCATTTGCATCTTTAACACACGAGTCCCGTTAATAAACGTTTTTTTTCTTTTTTATTGTCGCTGTTGTGTTTTTCGAAATCAGAGAATTGCCCTTCATTACATTCCCGTTGCCGGCTGCGGCCGCGTAGAGTCAGTGTGAGCCCAGGCCCGCGACCACATACAGGAAAGAAAACAGCACATGCAATCGCAGATGCACACACGCGCACGCAGACACGCACACGTGCGCGCGCACCACGCACGCACGCACAGGCCAGCGCATACGTGAACAAATAATCAGTCAAAGACTCACTCAAGTACTCTCTCTCCCAGCAGCCCCCCCGCCCCTCCCTCCCCTGTTCGTTCCCCTTGCCCTCAAACACTACTCAGAATATTGATACATCACCCCCTCCCTCTCTCGCTCTCCCTCCATCACTCACTTTCTCTGCTGAATACTGATAGGCTGTCTACTCCGTGGCCTGAGTTTCAAATCTCGCCCTCCCCTTCCCGCTTCCTCCGTGCCGCCCCCCCCAACCCCGAACCCTTGCAAGAAACAAAGAGCAGGAGGAGGAGGAGGAGGAGGAGGAGGAGGAGGAAAAAAGCGGAAAGAAAAAAGCGGCAGGAGGAAATAGTCGCGGTTAATTCGCCGCCGCGGACGTAAATTCACTTAAAGCGCCATTCCAGATTATGGTGATCGGGGGTTTAACATTGTGGAAAAAGGGGTAGTGGGGGGGCGGCGGTGCCAGCGGAAACTGGCCGAGCGGACAGGGAGGACGGCAACAAAAGCAGGAGGGGTGGGGGGGACGTGTGAAAAGTTCAGGCAAATGAAGACACATTCAGGGGGCTCCCGACCCCCCCCCCCTCCTCCATCCGACCCCCCCGCCCCCCCAGGCCACCCCACCGCCGACCCCCCCTCCTCATTGTTGGCCATGTCCACCATGTCACGGCCTGGGGGGGCTGGAGCGGGGGGAGAGGAGGGAGTGAATGAGGTCCTCAGAGGGTCCCAGTGAGCCCCCTCCACTTTACACACACACACACACACACACACACACACACACTCAACAGTTTGAAACAGCTGAGAGAAGGAGAGAAACAATGCGGAGACAGAAAATGTCCCGCTTCTCTCGAACGGATGGGAAGGTGGAAGGTCCTTTTTTTTCCAGAGTGTTTGTGTGTTTAAGTGCATTTCTGTGTGTGTGTGTGTGTGTGCGTGTGTGTGCGTGCGCGTGCGCCTGTGTGTGTGTGTGTGTGTCTGCCCGGGTCTCTTCGGAGGAGGCTTTCTGTCTGCATTAGAAGTGCTGCGCGTCTGAGACACTGGGAGAGAGACTTTGTGATTTTGTCCTCCAAGTCTTCCCGAGGCGTCCTTGAAGGAGACTGGCAGCGAATATCTGACTCTGTGTGTGTGTGTGTGTGTGCGTGTGTGCGCACGAGCCCTCACAGGTTCATTTTAGTACCGCAGGCTTGCCTCGCGGAGCCGCATTATGGGTGTTTCCTCTCAAATCCGGCCCGCCTCAAAAAAAAAAGGCAACAACCGGAGGCTGGATAGTTACTCTGACCTGACGAATGAGAAATGCAATTTGAATCAAGTGGGTAAATAAAGCAGAAAACCTTGGGCTCACTGCACGCCCACCTGCGTGTGTGTGCGTGTGCGTGTCTGTCCGTCCGTCTGTCGGGGAAATCACGGACGCTGCGGCGGACACAATATAGATATGTGTCACTCCATCAGCTGGGGTCAGTTTGAGCAGTGACAGAGAAGCCTTGTCATTCAGAAACACTGTTCAGACGCATTAACATCCAGACGGAAGATGTAGCGCACGGCAAAGTTTAATTGACAGGTGATTAACTGAGAAGATCAGCGCTGAAAAATGCACATTTTTTTCAATTCTCTTTGTATTTGTTCTGTTGCATTAATGCTAGAAAGCGTTTTTGCATTTCCTTTACAATTTCTTTACAATATCTTTACAAATCTAAATAAAATGTGTTATTTAAAACTTTGACAGTTACACATCATATCTGTATCTAGACTGTAAGCATGTTTCACTTTTGTGACAGTTGATCACTGGTTCCCAAATCAAAGTGCTTTAAGCCTGATGGGTTTTTTTTTTTTTCCTTTGATTTCACCCAGTAAAAAAAAACAAAATACAGCCTTCACTATCTGTTTTCCTTTCTAGTGTAATTCATGGACACAGTTATCTTATCCGCAACACTGGAGCAACTGAACAACCACGGACAGCTATTCACTTTGGCCTTTATCTAAGGCAGAAGTTAAATTTGTCCTACTTCAACTTAAAGGTGAGTCTGACCTGGCGAAGTCCAGGAAACAGTACAATGTTAAACTATGTAATGTCATACTTTACAATGTAATGTAATACTTTACAATGTAAACAGAAACAGGTTCAGGGGTTTAAAAAAACAACAAAAAACTCACTGACACTGCTACAGACACACTGTCAGTAACACTACACAGCCATGACTGATGATTGCTATGTCTGTTACACCCTACGACAGCAGGTGGCTACTGTTTGTCTATTTATTGTCTAAAGCGCCGGGTGTTATTACGCTACATTTTCCCCAGCAAAGCTACGCAATGAAAATTGACAGGCCTTTTAGTGCAAAAAGAGCAGCGACACGGCGTCCCTGCGCTCTGAATGGAAATGGAGCTGCGCTGCCGAAATATTTCTAGAAATGAACCAGGCTGCGTCACGAGTAAACACTTTCGGATGTGATTTTTAAAAACATCCAGGACCTGAATGTATGGACGGCAAAAACATACAAATAATAATTAAAAAAATAAAAAAATAAATAGCAAATAAAACCTTGTCTGAAGACAAATTCTTTACATTTCTCACCAAAAACATGTGGCTAAAACACTCTTTTCTCACTTTGTTTTCAAACCCCGATATAACACATTAGCTCAGACAGACGAACCAAAATATTTTTTGCTATTGCTGACAACCAGAAAGGAAAAAACTGCAAACGAGATGCTTTGACTGAAGTGGGGGTAGAAATCTGAGGATTTAAGAGGCGGAGAATAAAACACTGAAACAGAACAAGAACGTTTTTAACCTCCCCGCCTCGCGGCTGCCAGCGACACTCATGGCCGGGACAATTAATATGAGGCGAGCACAATATTCTCCCCCCTCCTCAGCGGTTCACATGGGTGATAAATATAAAATGGGTGTTTAAAGATAACAGCAATAGAGTAGATAATTTTCCAAATCTAGTGGTGCAATAATTCTTTGAGGCCGTGTGGCCATTAAGGAGCCATTCCGCCCTTTGTCGGCTGTGCTCCTCCATATTTCATTGAGATGCATATCTGCCTTTCACACTGTCTGCCTGCTCTGCCATTCTCTATTCAACGGTGACCCATTGCTCCCTGCCATACAATCCTTCACCTTTCTGGGCTTAAAAGTAATTACCACTTTAATTTGCTGTCCGCTTTTGTGCATGCCTGAGTGTATCCGCAGCTGACTCAAGTGCCCGTCCGCCGCTCCGCGCGTGCACGTGCGCACACGCGCTGATGAAGCGGTGGGCAGTGAGGTGCGCGCGTTCGGATGAATGAGGGTTGAATCCATAACGAGGGCTCGATCATGATGCAGCATCTTAAACACGACGGCTGGGTTGTTGTTGTTTTTTCACCGCCCCGATTTTATCGTGTTTGTTCTTGCTTCAGCATAAATGAAAAGTGTTTGGATTTTGAATTTTTACCTTGGAATCGCAGGAAGTGCAGCTTCATAATGGGTTGGGGGAAAATGAGAAATATCTCAATTTTCAAATGGGGAGTGAAATGAAATATTTGTGTGGTTACGCAATAAACTTGCTGCAGGTGTGTATATTTAGTAGGAGCGGGGTGACTGTTGGTGCACGTTTCTGAGTAGCTGCTGCCTTTCGGTTTTAATAGGGCCGCTCCGTAACACTGTAACGACACTTTCATGCTTACATTTAAAGGGATAAGAAAGAAAAGAAAAGAAAAACAGATCTATATATATGTTTTAGTCAAGAAACATAAACATTTATGTCCACATAAAAAAGCCATACATGAAATTTGCCTGTATTGTGTCACCATAGCAGCAGCAGCAGCAGCAGCAGCTGGCAGATGTGAGACCAAGCGTCACCATCAGAAAACAGGAAGTGACTCTAACAGCGTTTGCAGTGAGCTTCCTTACCGTCAGATGCCTCTAAATCTGAATCAGGGGTGTCACATTCATTTTAGTTCACGGGTTCATCTATCCTCAAGCGGGCCGGATCGGTAGAGTCATGGTATGGTAATAATAACGGAGAAATAACAGCAACTTCCGACTGTTGTTTGAAGCAACGGGAGGAGCCAGTGGGAGGTGTGATAGGATAGGTAGGAAGACAGCGTGGCTTCAGGGTGGCTGCACCTGCGCCGACTTGCTCAGCCCCATTGCTGGGTTTGTTTGCCAAGCAGAAACGATGTTGCGACATTAAGCGGACACATTCAGAACAGCAGTTTCTTCCTTTGAAAAACTGCAACTCGTTGTTTTTTTTCAATTTGCAAAATCATCTCGCGGGCCGGAGAAACCCCCGTTTGCGGGCCTGATCCGGGCCGCGGGCCGTACGTTTGACACCCCAATGTAAATCCTCCACATCGGGCCTTCGAGTTGGTTCATTGTTGTCGAAACCACTCGTCTCTCTAATGTGCTTTTCCGGGCTAACAGCTAACAGCTAATTGTTATGTGCATACTCATTTTTATACGTATCATTACAATATTTTCCACCGCAGGAGTATTTAGATTTGTAGCCTGTGCGCGTGTGTGCGTGTGTGTGTGTGTGTGTGTGTGTGTGTGTTTACGGTCAACCTCCCATTGGCCCAATTACGTGTGGAGCAGCAGACCCTCCTCCTCCTACTCCTCCTCCTCCTCCTCCTCCTCCTCCTCCCCCCCCAAAAATCCTCACCTTCCTCACCCCGCGGTCCCAGCGGTGGACTCCAACACCCCCCCCCAGCCAGCCGGGAGCCACGCGCCAGATTGGCCGGGCGCAAGCAGCCCCAACCCTCCCAGGACCTCCGCCACCTCCTCCTCCATCCATCCGTACCTGCCCCCCGCTCACACACACACACACACACACCTGCTCCCCAGAAGTCCCGCTAAATCACCCCTAATTCTGCCTCCCCCGCCACACAACCACCCCCACCCCCACCCCCAGCGCCCGGCTCACCCCCGACTCACTCCTCCGCTCTTCCCCCCCCTTGCCCTCCCCAGTCCCAGGTGAGCTGACGACACAAGGAGAGCAGAAACACTCGGCGAATATTAATGGTTTGATCTGAATATTAATAAAGCATGCATCTTAATGATCTTTTGTACGGGGTGGAGTTGGGGGGGGCACACACATACACACACACACACACACACACAAATAGCCGGAGACGAGCGCTGGACACACACACACACACAGGTCTAATGCAAACAGGCGCACGCACGCACACACACGCACACGCACACGCGCACGCGCGCACAGATCGGAACTATCTGTCCTGTACTGTGCAGATTAGTTAAAACAGCTCTTATCCTCCGACCTGCTGTTTTAATGCTGCGCGTCACGTTCAAGACAAATGTGTTGTCTTCTTCTCCCCCCCCCACGCCCCCACCCGACTAAATGAAGACACCTCTCCTTTCCCACGTCCTTCTCCTCTATCTCCTCCTGTTGCTCCCCTCATTTTCTTTTTATCTTCTTCCTCTACTCTTTCAGCGCCGGCAGCCCCTCGCCTCCCTCCCTCCCATTCTCTCTCACTCTCTCTTGGGTTGCCCCATTTCACCCCCCACCCCCCCAGCTATCTCACCCTCTTCTCACTCTATCACCCCCCCCCCACCCCCCCAGATCGCCCCCATCTCTCGCCGTCTCCCAGCCTCCCCTACTCGATATTCCAGCCTTGTTCTCCTGCAGTCTCCAGCACAACTTTCTGACCCACTTCCTCTCCTCTCCCTGGCCCCCTGATCAAAGCCTGCAGGACGGCATCGCCTTGGGCAGAGGAGAGGGAGAGCACGGGATGGGGGGATGAAGGGATTGGAGCTTGAGAGAGGAGAGGAAGAGACAGATAGAGGAGGGATAGAGCGGCACGGGAGAGCGGGAACAGAGAGATCACAAGGACGGGAAGAGGAGCCAGGTGCCCTCTCAGCCCAAGGACAAAAGCTTTTCCTGGATGATCACACACGCACGGGCGCACGCACGCACGCACGCACGTGCGCGTCCTGTCAGCGCGCCGTCATTGCTAGTCATGTACGTCACGAGCGGCCCGAGACGGCTCGCTGACGTTAATGTGGCGCCGGCGAGAAAATATCGCTCGAAAAAAAAAAGAAAACAACACACACACAAAAAAAAAAAAAACCCCGAAACGGCCCCATCTTTGCCAGTGATGGTCATTAAAATTCAACAGGATGTTTAATAAATTACACTTTCAGATTACATGTTGTCCCATCTTGTTATTCTGTCTTGCGTCCGCTGCGCCGCGCTGCTGACAATCTGTATCTGCATCGCAGCAGGTGTCAGTCCGGGTGTGAACTCGCCTCGCCGTGCCGACGCTCTCGTCAAAAAGCTGCTTTTATTTTTATTTTTTTTGGAGAAAAACAAACAAACAATAAAAACAAGACACGGGCCAACACATCTGCAAGCGGAGAATCTTGCACGGGATTCAGACACTTGAGCGCAGAGGTCGTTGGACAAAGTCTGAGAAAACAAAGATTTCTAGTGCGGTTCAGGACATCATGGCGTCACGTTGAAGCCTTTGAAACTTTCATTTTCTGACATAAGAATGTTTTTCATTTTCCATTATTTACAACATAAATTTTCCCACCTGGAAACAACACAAAACTAAACTAAAAATCAAACAAAGCTCACACAATATTTAGGACAAAAAACAAAACCCACATCGGACAAATGAGCTCCACATCTTCACGTTTGCCTTGGAAACTTTCTCAAGGAGGAGCTTTGAAGGTTTTGAGACGCTCAAGTCGAGCCTCCGTCCACCCCAGCGGCCGAGCCGGGCGGCCGGCCGGCCGGGAAAGGATGTGAGCTGCAGCCCATTTGTACCCAGAGCGAGGTGGCGTGTACGTTAACATTCCCCGTGCATCCCGACAAAGAGCACTAATTATAAATAAATTAGGGACACGACACGGTGTGCCACGGGGAGGGGAGGAGGGCGGAGGGGGAGGAAGGGGGAGGTGGGAGGGTGGTGCGAGGGGAGGGGGGGCACCGGGCAGAGCCAGGGTGGTGGCAGAACAGAGAGGCCGATAGAGAGAGAGAGAGGAGAGGAGGAGGAGGAGGAGGAGGAGGAAGACGGAGAGGAGCAGACGGAGGAGATTCAGCAGCGATACAAGGAGGAGCGAAGGGGGGAAGAAGAGGAGGAGATAAGAGGAAGGAGGAGCGGAGCGAGGGGAGGCGGGAGGTGGAGGCGCAGTCTGAATCCACAAAAACACACGAGTTGAACAAACACGCATGTGGCCGAGTGGACGACGACGGAGGCAGAGCAGCGTGTTGGGACGGAGGCAGGAGGAGGTGGAGATGAAGAACCGCAATGGGGAGGCTAAAGGAAAAACACCGCCGGGTGCACGTGCACGTGCACGTGCACGCGCACGCAAACAGGCGGCAGCCACGTTTCAGTCCAGGGGTGGGCAAACTTTTTGGCTGTTTGGGCCACGATGGGTTCTAGAGGAGGCCGGAGCAGCAGCAGATGGATGGAGTGTTTTGGTGACCAACCTGATAGGAGGGGAAAATACATCATGGGATGTGTAGGACGCTTGGGCTTTAATGTCGATTGAGACGGAACCAAAGCAGAGTTACGACAAAATATGTGTTGGGTGGGCCCGATTAGAGAGCTTGACGGGCCGCATATGGGCCCCGGGCCGTAGTTTGCCCATACTTGTTTCAGTCGCATCCTGGCAGGTTTTGCATTTGCACACACACACACACACACACACACACACACACACACACACACACACACACTGGTGCTCAGGTTGGTGGATAGTCTGATTGTTTGCTAGTCTGTTTGTTTGTTTGTTTGTTTGTTTGCTTTGCTTTGCTTCGTGCTTCGTGCTTCATTGTGTGTGTGACGGCCGCGGGACGGAATCCTCGCCTCCATCTGAATGGATCCCAGGGTGTCGCCATTTCTCACTGACAGACAGACTGACAGACAGACAGACTGACTGACGTCAGAGAGACAGTCGGGTTGCAGTGGCGGGGGGTTTTTGGAGGGTGGGGGCGCGGCTAGGTCGGTTTTTTTTTGTTTTTTTGTCTCCACCCCTTTCAAGGTTACGAGGAAAGCGATGGCTGTCGGCGCTGCGGGGAAATAAAGCTCCGACGTCCGGGAGGAAAAATGGCCGTTGTCTTTAACTTGTGTGTGTGTGTGTGTGTGTGTGCGTGTGTGTGTGCGTGTGTATGTGCGTGCGTGTGTATATGTGTGTGTGTGTAGCTTCTATTTAACTATTTCACTTTCACATTTACTCTTAATTTTATACTGTTTTGGTCTTATATTATGGTCTTTGTTATTGTTATTTATTTTATCTCTATTTTTGGGGAGGTTTCCTTCAATAAGCCCATTTCGTTTTGTTTTGTTTTTGTTTTTGTTTTTTTACCTCTCCTCTGTATAATTGTTTTTTTTTATCTATGTACTGTCTCTGTCTCTGTATGATGGTGCAAATAAACAACAACAGTGGAAGCTGGTGCTGTGCATTGGGGGACGAATGATGGAAGTCGGCAGGCTGTGTGCCCCCACCCTCGCCCCCCAAAACCACCTCTCCACACACACACACACACACACACACACACACACACACCACACACACACACAAAACAACAACAACAACTGGGGTGGTGGTGGTGGTGGAGGTCAGAGGTTATCCAAACGCGAAGCAGACAGAGAGAGGTCAAGGCGGCGACCTCTGCTTGGCCCCCCACCCACCTGACACGGTGACACCCACCACCACCCACCCACCCAAGCCGACACCCTGGTAGCCATGGCTACTGATCTGCAGACAAACATGATGTCAGTGTGGAGCTCCGTGTTGACGGGGTGGGGGTGCCGAGGTCCGGGGAGAAAGGTCACATAGCAACTCGCCCTAGTTCCCCCCCCCCCCTGCACGCACACACACAATAATCATCTCCCTGGCAAAATCATTATTTCCAACACACACACACACACACACACACACACACACACGAGGTGAGCATTGCGAAATGCGTCGCGGTCTCTTCATTATCAAAGTGGGCGCGAGTCTCTAAAACTTTCCACAGCGGAGGAGAGTTAAAGACGAGGAAGAAGAAGAGGAAAGGAGGAGGAGGAGGAGAAGGAGGTGGGGGTGTGGGGTGGAGGAGGAAAGGTAAAGAAGCGAGGGAAGACAAGAGAGGAGCAGCTTGTTGCATTAGCATTCCGCCAGCAGAGAGGCTGTCTGTTTGCCTCTGGCAGCAGCCGAGAGAGGGGGACACTCTCTGCATCCTCACGCAGCTCGTCTATCTCTCCCTCCCTCTGTCACTGTCTATCTCTGCCTCCGTCTGTCTGTCTGTCTGTCTGTCTGTCTGTCTGTCTGTCTGTCTCTCTGCGCAAGCCCCCGTCCGACACGTTCCTCGCGCCGCCGCGCGCCGCTCCAGGACTCCAGGAGAGGGTTTTATTTTTCTTCTCTGCTCGGTCGTTTGAAGGCGCACGGTTGAAGGTGAGCGATTAGTGAGCGGGCTGCCGGTGTGAAGGAAAACACGTGACACCCCGTGAAACTGGTGAAAGTGCACACTGAAGGAAAAAGCATACAAAATTATAGTCGTCGCAAATGTGTTCAAGGTACAATTCTTTTTTTTTTTTTTTTTTTTTTTGCTGGAGGCTGTAAACAGAGGGCTAAATACGACGTTTTGTTTGCTGTGAGGCTGCTCCTCCCAGAGTCCCGGATGAAAAAACAGACATCGCGGAAGCAATAATGATAAAATAAGTAGTACAATGTTAAAAGCAGTAATAACAAATCCTAATATGGGGCCTTTAAATTCTAATTTCTGTTAATCTGCCCTGACTCCCCTGCCAGCGACCAGCACTGCTGCGAGCCCAGGCTGCTCTGCTCAGTGACGCCCAGCTCTGAGTCATCGGTCACCAGCAGCAGCAGCAGCAGCAGCAATAAGAGGGTCAATGTAGAATAGATATTTACCTAAAACACAGAGCGCGGTCATCTATCGCTGTGATCACCTCATTTCATGCATTAATCCATCCCATCAAAGACTAAATGTAATACAGCTTTATTGTAATTGCAGAGCAGTGAAGTCCGAAAGAGGTCTGGACTTGAAAAAAAATAAAAAAAATAAAATCAAACTCCAGCAGCCTTGACCACTCGGCATACTCAGACACCAAAAAAAAATCCATTAAATAGTATCATGTTCATTTTCAATTATTCATTGAATGTATTAAAGGTTGCATTTTGCATTAATTATTGAATAATATTCCCTCTGTAAATGAGCACAGGAGGGAAAAGAAGTGCAGCCGGAGCCAAAAACATTCAATTACATCTGTGAGAGCGGCGGGAGGAACGCTGGGGGAAAAAAAAAACGTAAACAAAAAAAAATACAAGAAAAAAACAAATAAACGACGTCCGGTGAGCGGCTTAAAATTTATAGGAGTCGGCGGCGAGCGGTTGAAGGCTGCGCGCCGGCCGTAAACAGACTGAGTGCGACGTCGGCCGTGTCGGAGAGCCGACCTTCAGCCGCGAGTGTCTGAGCCTGTTTAGAGCGCAGGCTGCCACCGCAACTGCTGCTTGATAGGCAGCACCAGCCAGGAGGCGCTACTGCCACTGCATGGAGACACACTGCACACACACACACACACACACACACACACACACACACAGACAGACAAACACACACACACACACACACACACACACACACACACAGACACACACACAGACAGACAAACTCCCACATACACACACACACACACACAGACACACACACACACACACACACACACGTGCACACACACACACACACACAGACAAACACGCACATACACACACACATGAACACACGCACTCACAGACAAACACGCACATACACGCACACACACACACACACATGAACACGTACGCACTCATGCACATGCACTAACACACACACACACGCACAGCCACACACTCACACACGCACACTCACGCACACACGCAGACACACACACGCAAACACACGCACACGCACACACAAACACGCAAGTATACACGTACACACACACACACTCATGCACACACTCACTTACACACACACTCATGCACACACACGCAAGCACACACTCACTCATGCATGCAATCACTCGCATACACACTCATGTGCACGCACACACTCACACACACACATACAGACAGACATGCGCACGCATGCACGCACTCACTCACACACACACACACACACACGCACGCGCGCACACCTTAAGATTTCCAGCGACAAAAGCATGCAAATGGTTGCACATTGAAGACGATTCACCACTGCGCAAACAAAGCAACATCCGACACTTGTAGACTTGATGCTCTCTGTAGGTTCAATATGAGCGCCTTTAGTTCCTAACAGGTAGAAAACATGTCTGAAACGCCAAAGTGCGGCTCCTGTGCCGACAGCGCTCGTGCAGGTGTGCAAACTCATTTGACTGGAAGCCTCAGGAGAGGGGGGGCGGGGCGGGGGATGGGGGTAGTGGAGGGCGGGGTGGGTGACAGGAGGCTCGAAAGAGAGTCAAACATTGGAGGGAAATACGACTTTTGTCAGCAGTTTGGTGCCCGCTTGTTGCTGAAGGTGACTGGCTGGCTGGCTGGCTGGCTGGCTGGCTGGCTGGCACCACCTCTTCACAACCACCGTCGCTGCCAGTCAAAGTGAAGCAGCTCAGAATGATTTTTTTTTTAAGAAAAAAAAGGGAGGAAAAAAAATAAACAGCCTGTTGTTCAATCTCGACGGGCTGCATTAGCACATCGGTTGGACTGAGCGCTCGCCATGATACTCGGATGATTACTCCGCTTTATCGAACTTAATTGGATTATACAGGCTTAGCTTCCGAGTGGATCCACTAGTGTTGGAGTCAAGACCGCACCAGCCGACACCAAGGCATTATCAAGAATAGAGAGGGTAGACACAGAGACAAGACCAAAAAAGAAAAATCACAACAAAGCAGAACAAATGACCAGTACTTTTTTTTCTTCATCCCAGTTTGCTTCAACATTTTTACAAATTATTTTGAACCATTTTCAAAAAAGCAACTTTGCTTCATACAATTGAAAAGTAAATTAATTATAAAGTGATTTAAATGAAAATTATGGGATGCCAAGCCTGAACAAAATGCGTATAAGCCTTTAATGTCTGAGCTCGATACTGAAAATGCACTCATCTCACTCATGGTGGTTGTGAAAGACCTCAAAGTTCTGCATGGCCCTGAGGATGAGGTGGTCAAACAAAAGCTTTCTTTTCTTTTACTATCATGTCATTGCAGCAGAGATGGGAGACTCGAGTCACATGACTATGCTGTCGATGACGCTCTGAAGAAGAGAATGGCGTAATGCAAGATCTGGAGCTCAAACATCCGTGACACAACCACCACAACTTCCAACTTCATTCCTCACTAAAAGCCTACAAAGAAAGGTACGCTACGAGAATGCACCTTCTTAGCTAACTGTTACAGCTGTTAGAAAGCTAACATTTGCTAATACTAACATAGCTTAAACCTAACATGGCTAGAAAGCTAAGTAAGGTATGTTTTCTCAATGAAATGCGCAATAAAAGTGTCTTTAGCTATGTGCAATAAGCTAAAGCTAGCTTAGCTTTAGCTTATCGGCTGTTTAGATTGGTCAAGCGTTAGCTAGATTTTTATATGACTTGACTTGTGACTTGAGCAATCCTCACCACCACGGTGACTTGGGACTTGCTTGAGACCTGAAGGTTAAGACTTCAGGTCCGAGAAGAGACCGAGACCCTTAAAAAGTGGTCTGGAGACCAAGACCAATCTCGAGTACTACACCAGTAGGATCCAGGAAATGGAGCTGAGGCCAGGCCCAAGTCTGACAAAACGATGGAGCAGCGGAACACGTTCAAACAAATTAACTGTCCATTAAAAACAGAAAAAAGAGCTTCAGAGCGAGGCTCCCTCGAAGCCGTCCGGCGGCGGGACGGCGGTGAGAAATTAAACGGCGTGACTTGGGCGGCCTTGTGCTTCTTGTTTTACATGAGGCATCTAGTGGGGGTCTTTGTCCTCCTCCGGCGCGGTGAGCGATGCTTCGACCCGACCCCGCCGCCATCAATTCTCTCTCTTTTTTTCCCCTTCCCCCCTTCCTCCCGTTTCCCCGGCTGTCGGTGAAACTCATCCTTCTCATTTAAAAGCTACTGTATCTGCCCCGTCCTGATTAATCTCTCCCTCTCTCTCTCTTATTTGCCCTTCCGCTTACCCCCCCCCTCCCTCAACTCGCCGGCATTCCCTGCATCCATCTTGCACCCCCCCGCCCCATCCCCATCCCCACCCCTCCCCCCGCGGGCTCCCGGCCACCGCTCCGGCATTCCCAAAGTCATCCGCAATCAGACATCTCGGCCCGATTAATTACACTGTCCTCCGCGCAGCTTGATTGAGCGTCCAACGTCCGCCCGGCCCCCCCCTCCCCCACCCCCTTCCCCAGACCCCTAGCTGCACCGCCGCCCACTCACTGGTGGAGGGGGTGAGGGGCCGCCGACCGACGCTTTCTCCTCAAACGCTTCTCGCTCCCTTTCAAGCTTCTTTCCCCCCCAACCTCCCGCCATTTCATCTCCCCTTAAACTCTTACCTTCAACTGCGGACCTCCACCCCGACCTCCCCGTTCGCTAAAATGACCAGAGCGGTCGCCCCCCCCCCCCCTGCCACCTCCCCTGACAATCGTTCTCTCCAATAGGGAGCCTCGCTAATTGGACATCGATTGGCGGGATCCTCTCCATGATCTCTCCTGAACATCGGGATCAGGCTAATTGAAGAATTAACTGGAGTTGCGACTGGAGCGAGCGGAAGGAAAGGCGGCTGGAGCCGGCCGAAGGTGGACAAAACGGGACGGATTAAGGAGAAACGCTGGCGTGTGGGCAAATGGGACAATCCGGCGCCAGAGATCTAATGGGAATAAAGCAGATAAGTGTGACTACAGTATGTAATTGGTCAAAATAAAGAAAAATCCACATCTCCTGCTGGCTGTCCAAAAAAAGTCCACGAGCAAATCTATGTTGTGCCATATGGCTTCACAAGTGAACTCAATGTAAAATAAACTTTCATTATTAATTGTTAATTGGGGGATGAAAAAAAAAAAGAAATTGCATTACCGGACTAAATAGAAATCAAATGTTTTCATTATTTTAATCAGGAGTTTTGTTCCTTTTCATGACAATAAATTCAACACACTGAACCTTTAAATACCAACAAACCAACATAGCAGGATTCACACAACATCAATTATCTATAGATCATCTAGTTACTTTAATCATTTATTTTTAATACTTCCTATTTTAAAATACTATCCTCCTCTTGTGGTATGAAATTCCAGTGAAAGGACCTTCTTTTGGAACACATTTCAATTTACCCTTAATAATCAATCAAAGCAGTTCAACACATTTATTCCTGAAGAAGTTCCACATCCTTCAATAACGTGTTGGAAAGGACTGAAAGCCCCGGTGAGGGAAGTTTTCCGTGCATATCAACTGCGTCCTTCCCCCGACGTCACACTGAGATTTCCCTTCCGCTTTCAAAAAAAAAAAAAAAATTCCCATATCAAACGAGGAAAAGAAACAACAAAAGTCCTTTTCAGCTGCCTTCAGTCGCTGCTTTAACTCACGTGTAGCTCATGCAAAAAAAAACACACACACACACACACACACACACGCGCGCGTACGCACGCCCTCCAACCGGCAAACACATGCAGCACGCATCAATCACCCATCCCAGACCCTAACCCCAAAAGCCGAGTGCGGCTTTTGAGTCATTCCCAGATCATGATGGATGACAACTTCCCCCAGCAATCCCTCCGCGTGCCAGCATCATTTAGCCGCGCGCGTCAACCCGGACCGGGCCGGACGCCTCTTCTATCTGCCCCCCCCCCCCCCCCCCCGATCTCCCTCCTCTCCTCCGTCTCCCGCTCTCTCTTTCTTCTGAGAGAGGAAGAACCTCCCACGTATCAAGGCCGGCCGGCACCGGCAGAACGAGCCCGGCCCGCGTTCCCCACTGCTAATCCGAAGCGCCGCTGAACCCAAGCAACCTCCCCGTGGTTCGCATGCGAGGAGGTGAAGTCGACCTCGGACTCTTTTATTCCGACACACCACCACCACCGCCACGTTAATCCCACGGAGTGAGAGATGACAAAACATTTAGGCGCCGGATGTGGCTCTCGCAGCTCACTGACAGCCAGAAACAAAAGAGCGGCCCCGGAGGAATTTTAAAAGAAAAAAAAAAATAAATCATTGAATGAATGTCAATTAATTTCACAGGACAGAGTTGAATTGATTAGAATATAAAACAATCTTTCTTGAAAGCAAAGGGGAATTGATGTCCAAGGCCTTCAAACAATGGGAGTGGGAAAACAGAAAAACAGCCAAATGAAAGAAAGTGTGTGTGTGTGTGTGTGTGTGTGCGTGCCTGCCAGTGGCGTTTACATGTGTGCGCTGGCGGACTGCGCGTGCGCGCGTGTGAGCTCAGCAGTTGCGTTGCACGCTTGGCTGGCAGGGTGTGTGTAAAGTAATTAACATGATAGCCTCCCTCTCAGCCTGATAGCCTGTTCCCTGCAGCGAGGTCGCTCGGCAGACACCAGCAGACACCTGAGCTGCATCTCAGACTCCACGCGGCCGCGCACGTCCAGGGCGCACGCGCACGCACGCACGCACGCACGCACACACACTCACTCCGCCGCGCGCTCGTCTCGCTTGCCGCCGAAGATGGCTAAAGCAGCTCGGCAGCCGTGCCCCCGGACCACCGTCTCGCCGCTCACACACCAGCGCGTGTTAATTATGCCGAGCTGAAGGTTTCCGCATTTATTGGTGAAATGTTAATGCGTTAATGCTGCCGGTCCCACGTCGCCAATGTTTTCTAGCCTTGCGCGAGTCGGTGAACTCACCGGAGATGAGAAAATTATTTACTTCCTTTGCTCACACGGACTTTTTTATATTTTTTTATTTTATTTTATTTTTTTAAGGAAGTGTGAGACTAATCGTGGCCCAAATCCGACAGTTGAAGGGCTGAACAGGACGGCAACACCGCCGCCAAATTAGCGCCAGCACGGCCAGTCACTGTCTCAGAGCGTTTGTTCCCTTGTAAACGCTGGAGACTTTCAGCGATGCTGCATTTTAGCAGGTAGCCGTGAACAGAGTGCTAAAGAAAAAGAAGAAGTGGATAACAGCCAGGATAACGCATCAAGATCTGAGGAGGCAGAATATGAGACGTGATTGCGAAGTTTCTGTGTGCTACATATTTGTCTGTTTAATTTTGCTAGCTAAGAAATTAGCGCGCTAATAAAATAAATGGAAAATAATCAGAAAAGCAGCGTGCTGAGCTTTCAGAGACGTCCGTGACCACTGGCCCCCAGCTGGCAATAACCTTCCCCTTCTCCGCCAGTGCCGCCGCCTATTGTTCCCCTCCTCTTCATCCCTTATTTCTGCGTGACCTTCGCTCCGCTCCTCTAATCCTAAAACTGTGGCTTGGCACGGACCCCCAAACACCCCCTTCATCCCCACACAGCCCTCATTTGCTAAAGGATTAGAGTGAGGGCGCCGGGGTCAACGTGAGGCCACCACCAGAGAGCCTCCAAAAGAAGAAATGCACGCGCACACACACACACACACACACACACACAGGGGACCAGAGGGGCCAAACCAAAGACAGACACACACTCGGCCAGTGTGCGGAGTCGATGGAACACACAGCGGCAGGACGGAGGAGCAAAACAGAATTATGTATTCACATATTGTAGGTGTGCAGGTCCCTGGTCTGAGCAACGGAGAGGCACAAATTAGCATTCGCACGTGCAGAGCTAAATGAATTGACCTTAACTCTCCCAGTCAAAATAACACAAATATGTGTCGGCGCCACTCGGACAAATAAAAAAAACAGGGTCAGAAAAACAACCGGTGGAAGGAAGGAAGGAAGGAAGGAAGGAAGGAAGGGGGAAGGAAGGAAGGAAGGCCGAGCTTTCAGGTGGCGTGAAAAGAAAAGAGTGCAGACGGGACGACGGTGGAGGAAGAGGTTGGGGGAGGCAGAAGCGGGGGGGGGGGGGGGGGTGAAGGAAAGTGATTGTCAGGGCGAGAAGAAACATGGCAGTGAAAACTTCTGAAGCAGGCCCTGCTCTGGGTTTTAAACACCCTCCGCTCTCCTCCATCACTCCCTCTCCTCTCCCTTCGCATTTTCCTCTCATCCCTTTCATGAATTAAAAGCGCCGACCGGCCCGTGGGGAGCGGCATAGTTAATTCCGATCAGATCTCCTCCTCCCCGCCGCTCCGCTCCGCCCCGTACCGACCCACCCACCATCACCACATCCTCCCTCCTCCCCTCCTGCTCCTCCCAGGGCGACGCTTGCCTTCGCAGGCCTGACAGACGGAGATGGGATCTGACAGTAAACAGGCGCGCCGATGCCCCGCCGCGTGATTGACACATGGGCAGGTCGTCGGGAGCCCGCCCCCCTCCTAATCCTGCCCTGTCAGCTCTAATTGGGGAGGTGGGGCTCCGTGTCACCAAGGTGACTGATTGACAGGACCCCAGCTTTGCATAGATATGGGGGAGAGGTGGGGAGGTGCACGCATGGCGTAACACTGTTAACACCGCCATACTGCTAATAGAGATGTGCGCGCTTTGCGTGCATGCGTGTGTGTGTGTGTGTGTGTGTGCGCGCGCGCAGGGTGAACGCACTCGGGAACATGGCCGAGAACGCAAATAACTCCCTCCCCCCGCCCCCGACAATAACCACGAACAAAACCGACGCGCATACAGAATAACAGAGTACGGCAACAAAACACAGAGACGCGCAGCATCTTGACTCGCTGTGATGAGGAGCAGAGGTGCCTAAACTCTACAGGCGCGGGGATGCAGGGGGCGGGAGAGTCGGAGGTCCGCGCAGCGCCGAAGGACAGCGAGTGACGCGGCGGAGGGCTGCACCCCCGAGGTCCGAGGAGGCCGCGGGGTCGACGGCGTGGGAATTTCATAAACAGAGGGGGGGGAGGGGAGCCGCGCTAGCAGCTCGCCGAGGTCACGCTTCCAAACAGGGCGACGCGCGGAGCCGCAAGCCGCCGTCATCTCCATCTCAACAGGGGGTTCTTACTTGTTGTTTTTTTTTAAAATGTCGGGTTGTAAAAGCAAACGTGCGTCTGTCCCACCGACCGGACAGGGACGGATGGAAGGAATGGAAGGAAGGAAGGAAGGAAGTATGAATAGAAGGATGGACGGAAGGAAGAAAGGATGGAAGGAAGGAAGGAAGGAAGGAAGGCAGGGCAGATGGAGGGATGGAAGGACAAATGAAAGGAAGGAAGGACAGAAGGAAGGAAGGGACGATGGAAGGAAGGAAGGAAGCGACCGGAAGGAACTCGCAGGAAAAGAAAAACTCCACACAAAAGGCCCCAAAACAGCAGCAAACAGTCCAAGTGGGTGTCAGTTTGATCAAGAGTTAAATCAGCTGATGGTTTGGGTGCAAAGGAAGGTTGAAATGCAACTGGTCGGAACTTAATGTCTATTCACTGCCATTCAGCAGCTGGAAAAGATGTTTCTGTCTCCAATTTGTCAGTGTCAAAAAGTAGTTTTAAAAGAAAGTTCGGGAAAAGCACACTTGTTGTTTAC
The DNA here is from genome assembly GCA_009823395.1 of Thamnaconus septentrionalis. Classification (NCBI taxonomy): domain Eukaryota; kingdom Metazoa; phylum Chordata; class Actinopteri; order Tetraodontiformes; family Monacanthidae; genus Thamnaconus; species Thamnaconus septentrionalis. Next base: position 17,679,305 of record CM020510.1, on the reverse strand, counting down.
ATCAGAGACAGGTAAAGTTCTTTATAGGATCTCTGACCCTCCCCTGCCTCTCACACTTCAATGCAATTAAACACATTTTTGGACTTTGGCTCTTAATGAGGATTCACATCCAACTCCAGACGCTTTCAGATCAACCCTGAAGAGACACCCATTCACTCAGGTTTTTGGCAGTATTAGTAGTATTAGTAGTATTAGTAGTATTCAGTCCAATTGCATTGTGTAGTGTTGGAATGTCTTTATTCATCGTCTTCTGCTCCCGTTTGGTTTTTTTTTAAACAATGACCTGCAAACATACTGACAAACACAATATCCACTCTATTTCATAGATGTTCTGGAAAAGCACTGGCAATTTTACATCATTGTGCATTGTTTGATGATTTCTGATTTTTTTTTTTCAAAAAAGCTGAGTGACAACTTAGACCAAAGACAAACGGTTTTGCACTTTAAATGAAAGACTTTTTTTTTCATCTTCTCAGTTACTCTCATCATTATTCCTGCCCTGATTTAGGATATAAATTATATTTAAAAGATAATTTCCAGTTTGAATTCGATCCCCCCGCCCACCACCTTCCCGTGTTGATTGCCTGTCGCACCTGCCTGCCGCTCACCAGCCCGCCCTGCGTTTCTTCTCATTAGTCCGCCAGTTGGCCGCGTCCCATTTTTTTTTGGGGACCTGGCTTTTTGTGTTTAAGACTTTTGGCTCCGTTCCTGTTGGAGTCGCTTTCTCCAACTGACCGACGGGGACCCTTGCCTGCCAGAGGCTCGTGTGTTTTCCTTCCGATGTGACGCCCGTGGAGCCCGCCGGTCCTCCGGCGTTTGTGTCACACACCGCGGCGTCCACACACACTCAACATCTAAAGTAGCGAGTGCCCCAAAAAGTTTGGCGGAAGGTGGGGGGTGAGATTCCCTTCACATTCTGTCACAGCCGTGCGGGGGAAAAAAAAAAAAAATAAACGGGAGGAACTAATGAATTCCTGCCTCCTTGACAAAAGGTTACAAACCACAAATGTTGGGAACCACCCTGAGGTTCAAACGCGCGCTCCTGAGCATTTCAATTTGCCACTAATTATACCCAGTTAATTGTGAAACAGCTAGCTCGCTTCCTGCAGAGCTAGCGCCGCCAGTTTTTTTTGTCTCTATAGTGTGCGCGAGCGCGTGTGCATTTGTTTTGATTGACAGCTGCCACTGACCTGTGCCAGTCAGAGTGCCATGCTGCAGGGCGGCGGGGTCGATCGCTACAGAGACGACCTTCGCCCTCATCTGCATCCTGCCTTCATTAGCCGAGCCAGGCAAGGAGAATAACAACCCAATAAATTAATAAAGAGAACCAGGGAGGGGAGGAGAGATGGAGGGTCGTGGCAGGTGGGGGGTGCGGAGGTGTGCGGGTGGAGGTGGCGGAGGAGGGGGGGCGCAGGCGGAGCGGAGGAGGGGGAGGAGGGGGGAGGAAGGAAGCAGGAGAGAGGAAATGGCAGGAAGGAGAGGTAAGGCAGTGAGGTGTGTGTGTGTGTGTGTGTGTGTGTGTGTGTGTGTGTGTGTGTGTGTGTGTGTGTGTGTGTGTGTGCATGTGGTCAGCCCAGGTAGAGAAAATGCTAATGAAGGGGAAAGACAGGCTGGAGAAGTGACACAGAGTAAAAAGGTAACAAAAGTATTGTTTTATAGCACAAGCCAAGCATTGGCTTCAACTGCAACGCCAGGCAGCCACTGCACAAGTAAAATAAACGGTGACTGACCTGCGATCGCGGTGATGTTTGTCTTGTCTTGCTCTTTTTTTTTCTTTTTAGGCCTGTCATTTCCTGTGTTATTTTGAAAAGTAACCAACTCTCCTCTCGTTTCAGAGCACCTGCCCTACCTCATGTGCCACCTGTGTGTCTGACCTAATTACCTGTTGTCTTCACCTGTTCCCCATTACCCTCCACGTGCTTAAATAGTCTGCGTCTCGCGTGTCTTGTGCCAGGGTGTCTTTATCTGTTTGGTCACCTGAGCCTGGTCATAGCCATAGAGATCACTGCAAGTCAGCCAATTTTCCTCGAAATGAGTGATTTTTATTTATTTATTTATTTATTTTGTTAAACTGTTATGGCTTAGTTTAGCCTTCAAGTCATGGTTTCTTTTTATAGCCGTTTTGGTTTTCTGAGAGTGATTTTGGTTTCTTTGTTGAAGTTTGATTGTTTTCTTAGTCTTAGCGATAGTCTTAAGCCTTAGTCCTCCAGTCAGAGTGTTTTGTCAGAGCCTTATTTTCTTAGCTTCAGATTATAAACCGTTTCCGTCCTTCTGGAGTGTTTTTCGTTTATCCTTTTTAGAGTATTCTGAGAGCCGGCTTGGATAAGCATAGGAGTTTCACAGTCTTTTAATTTGTCACCCTGTGAAGAGGTCATAGGTGAATCAAATAAAAACTGATATTTAAGATTTCCGTGTCGCGGCCTGACAAAAGGCCAAAGAACTTTGACAAATAACCAAAAATTAAATTCAAATAAAACAGTTGCGTGCTGTAAACGGGCTGATTAAATTGTTTCAAACACGTCAATGATGGATAAAAGTGCCTAAATTCATGTTGCAGGACATCAGCTAGGACTACTGAGTTTCATGCCAGATAGTGTTGGAGACAAAGTGAAGGACTTCAGGACGCTCTAGCACACTAATGACCATCTCATTGTCTGTTTATGTGTATATATACATATATATCATGTTTATTTATAAACACAAACAATTTATTGTTACACAAAGACACAATTTTGACAAGGCCAGCTGCTTCACACCAAAAAAAAATAAATCCATTCCCATAAGGAGCTGCCCTCACCAAGGGGGGGGTGGGGGTCTTGAGCGCTGAGGTCTAAAAAGCCACTATTCTACTACAGGCTTCACTCGGCTGGTTTTCGTTCGCGAGCAGGAGCAGATGTGGCGAAAAAAGACCTCTGGAATAACTCCACACCAGCAGTTCCGGGGGAAGCACGGCTCCTCAATAAATAATGAACGAGTGTGTAACGGGCGATGGACCGCTGGTTGGGTTGGGTTGGGTTGGGTTGGTTGGGGGTGGGGGCTTTCCCAGGAGAACTCTAATGATGCTTTCTCATCTTCCTGCCGATTGGTGGAGCGTGCTCGAGCTGCCGTCACTCCATCTTCATCAAGCGCGGCTGCGATACACAATCGGCCCTCACGCCCGCAGATCAGTGATTAAGATTTCGAAGAAACATTGCGTGTTTAGGCCTGCGCGGCTAAATATGAACAAAACAAAAATACAATTTAGAGGAGCTGCTAAGATGTGAAAGGCTGAATTGATATGAACGCCCTCGTAGGCCTCTCAGCGCAACTCTGATGACTCGAGTTGATCGAGTTTTACGCCCCTTTAAACAGTGAGCTCAAGATTCAAACCACTCACTGACTTTACCGTTTATCTTTATTCATCCACGACAATAATTTCGCTGTCTGTCCGCTCGCTCGCTAATTAGACTTGACACAAACTTGTAGCATTAACCTTCTCCAGCTACTGATGAGTCGCTTCTCCTGCCTTTTGTTTTCGGTGGGAGCGAAGCGGCGAACAGACCCCCCCGACGAGCTGCGCGGCCTGCAGATTGTTCGCGTTAACAAGAAGATTACCGGCCTGGATGGAGGTTTCTGACTGAATTAAGGGGAGACAACAACGGCGCCGCTCTCACCGGCGCCGCACCACCTGCCGCAGCCACCTAACTGCACAAATCACATCAACAGGGCCCATCTGTTGGCGGGGGGCGGGGGGGAGAAAGAAAGAACGGTATTGTGCTATCGCTCCGTCTCTACTGCCTGCGAAGCGGTGCCAGTTGTTGCAGGTTGGAAGTTTGAGCACTCGGGGATGCCTGCTGCGCCGGGGAAGAAATTCTCAGGGCGATCGATGGGGAGGATTAGGGCCGGCTTTGGGGCTCAGAGGCCTGGATCTGAGCAGTATTCTCAGCGGGGCCCCGGGGAGAGCTGAGAGGAAAGTTGGAGGGGAAGAGGAGAGGAGGGCTAACCTGGAACTGTCAGGAGGGCCGGGGGAGGCCGGGGGAGGCCGGGGGAGGCGGCAGACGAGTGGCCGAGGTTGCCGCTTGACACCGTAAACGGCCGCACACGCCGCCGACGAGCGATGCGATTGGACAAACCGCAAAGCAAAGAGACGCGGGCGGGTTCGGTGCACAGTCAAGACAAAATAATGTGTGCGCACATCAGGAAAAGAAACACCTGCGTGAATATTTCACTACCAAATGCATTCGAACGTCAGGAGATTAATAAGTTAGCTTAGGCCTCTGCAATTACAAGAGGCGCTTAAAGTGGGGGCCATTGGCGTCCTGACGCTACTCCGTTCATGAGGGTAACGCCATCTGTTGGCAAGACATAGCGCAGTACGCAGTGTTATTGTGATTTGATAAAATTTCAAATCACAATTGTACAGAAGCACTCATAAAACTAAATATTTATGCACGTTTTTCCTTTACTGACGTGTGTACATATTATTTGTTTGGCTGACTGTGTACACACAGAGACGCACAGGTGACGGCGGCTAACTGGTCTCCTCGCACTCGCTCCCTTGATGCACTTGGGGGACCAAACGGGAAGTTTCCTTCAACAACAAAAGAGGGGAGGGGGGCTGCCTCGGTCCGCGCGTCTGCCTCCCGTGCTCGTGATTGGTCAGCCCAATCGCACAGCTCGCCCGCTCTCCCCCTGGGGTAAAAGGCGGTCGGATTCATGATTCATTTTGCAATGAGGGAGAGAGAGAGAGAGAGAGAGAGAGAGGGAGGGAGGGGGAGAGAAGGGAAAGAGCGCATGTGAGAGAAGAAACAGCCAAGACCGCTGGGAAATTATACGGCGGAGCGGTGTGGTGGATCCGGAATTAAACGGCATAATTAATCAAGCAAAAAAACAAGCACGTTGCTCATACATTTATTATTTGCATGTTTTCCGCTTCAGGAGATGTAATAAGCAGATATACGTCGTGGGCCCCTGATCTTTGTCTCAGGTACCCAGAGGCTGAGATCCCATTCAAACCACTGACCCTAAAAGCGTGAGGAGGAGGAGGAGGAGGTGGAGGTGGAGGAGGAGGGATGAGTTCAGATCAACCTTTTTTTTTTATCCTCACCGACTATCATTTCTGCACAATGCCCTCTGCTTCCAAACTAATCTCCACAACAAGCAGAATAAGTCCCACAGAATCACGCCGGCGCCTCCCTGTCCTTTAAATTAGGGGCTCTGCAAAATTGGGTTCACAACTCCGGGCCCTCCGTGGAGTTGCGCTGCATTATGAGGCGTGTTCGCTTAAGTCAATGGTAAAAAAAAAAACAAAAAAAAAACATGCTTTTTAAAAAGAGAGATAAGGTAGAAAAATGGCAACAGTGGTTCTATGGATGGCGAACAAAAACAGTCATTCATATCATTCATAAAAGGCAGCAATCTGATTGCAAACATGACAAACAGGCATGAGAATATTTTCAAGCAGGACCTGAACATTACATGTTCACATGTGCAGCGTCTTCTGTATCAGAGCGTAACATAATGTTTGATTGTCATTTCCCCCATCATTGTTTTGCAGGCAGTGTCAAATCACTTTAAAAGCCATTTACACTACAAATAGTCCTTATGTAGATAGTCAGCGTGACAGCATTCATTTATAAAATGCCCATAAATGGCAATAATAATAATCTTTAAAAAAAAAAAAAAAAAGATTCTGTAGAAAATTGCAGAAGCTTGTCATATTATATGCATATTTCAGTGCCATTACTTGCACTGTAAAACAATTTCACTGTTGCAAGTGTATTAGATGGATCGTTAACTGAATGGGATTCAGTGTGTCGTCGTTTACTATATACGATTGGAGAAGGTCTTTTGAGGAAGACAGTTTACGTTGAAACATGTATTGGTACAAAGACAACAGCTGAAATATTTGTCAGTTATAGAATAAAAATAATAACAATCGTGTATTAGACAGAGCTTTTGGTTGTTTGTTTCTGAGTAGATACAACACTGGACATAATTAAAGGGCCCTTATTATGCAAAACAATGTCTGTAACTCTCCTGTCTGCCAGTGAACCTACTCAGGAATTAGAGGTCCATCCTTTACTTCTTTTGCTGTGTGACCTTGCAGTTCTGTGAATCAGCCCTTTGTGATGTCACAAACGACACTAATACTTCTCCCAGATTAGTGACAGCACACCACGCCAATTGCTAAAATTACGTCTTCTTGTTTCTGTCCTTGTTCAAACATGTGACAAACTGTGCTACTTTCTGAAGCTCCATCATGTCCATTGGATAATCAATCATGCTGAGCTGCTCTACTGTGTCACACACAACCAACTTTTAGTCGTTTAAAAAAAATGATAAAGGCCAGAAAATCGCCAGAAAAGAGTTTATTTCCAGCATGACGTCACGTGCTGTCTCAGCTCGTTCTGATTGGTTGCGTCCTGACTTGTCTGTAAGTGACGTTCTTCAGAATCGTTCTGATTGGCCAAATAGATCATGTGAGTTACAGAGGCATGATGGGAAGTGACACTACTGTGCATGCATGCTCTATGGGCCTGGAAGTCAAACTTTTTTGGCGTATGCGCTGCATGAGCAATTTCATTGAAATGAATGGGCCGCCATCTTGGATTCTGGGGGCCTGGACACATCAGGACGCAGCCAATCAGAACGAGCCGAGACACAGCATGCATGGCGCTGTGACGTCATGCTCGGAACACATTCTTTACGTCTTTACAACTCTTTTGTATTGCGGTATGTGGGGGGAAATGCTTTTGGGCCACATGGGATTTTTTTTATTTTTTATTTTTTTAATGCTGCAGTACCTCGAGTGGCCACTGGGGGCGGGGGGGAATAGTAAGTCAACCCCCCCCCAATCCTGGCCACCACGTGTACTCGCAGCTCCAGCTCGCGTACGCAGACACGAGCCCGCCGTAGGGGAGCGCGAGGCGGATCGCTTTACGGCAGCAGCTCAATAACGGCCCTCGGTCCTTGGAGCGCCGTCATCAATCGAGGTATCAATATGGAAATACCACAGTGACCCAGACATTAATCAATCGGGCTCCTCCGGGGAGGCAGAAGGGAAGGGAAGGGAAGGGCAGGGGCACCTAAAAAAAAAAAAAAAAAGGAGAAAAAAAATCATCGATGAGAAGAATCGGCACACGCCCGCGCTCGGACACTCGGTATTGATAGGAGCGTTTCCACCTGTAGCGGCCGGAAGGGAGAGACAGCAGGCCGCATCTAAATTCAATACCCGCCGCCGCAGCTGCGAGCTCCGAGCGGCCCCAGAAAGACACGCTTGAGCGGAGATACGTGCCTCGACTCATCATAAGAGCACTCTGCTGCTCCTCTCCACAGCTTATATATATGCCCTCCACACCACCGCCCCTTCTCTCTCTCTGTCTGCCTTCGGAACTTTTTTATTTTTTCGGTCACGCCTCGTACAAAAAAAGAAAGAAGAAAAAAAGAGAGAAGAGAAGCGCATCGCGCCGTTAATACAGAGCGACAATGACTTCCAATGAACTTCTTTTTGTCTTTATTCCGAGGCTTATACTTTTTTTTTTTTTTTTTTGCCGCTCTCCCTCCCTCCCTCCTCCTTCACCGAGTCTTCCCGAACAATCTGAGGGAGTTCAGCCGAACCCACTTCCTCCTCCCAGACGTGTGCTGATGGTGGAGGTGGGTGGTGGTCTGAGAAAGTCCTCCGCTCACTCACAGCGCAGGATTAAGACGTTCTCCTCGCCGGCTCATACCTAAAGAACCTTGACCCCATCCCGTCGTCTCGCCGCCTCCCTTCAAAGCCCGGATACAGCCGAGCGGAGCGCCGCTGTGCTGCTACTGCGGGGCAAGTCGGCCTCCTAGTGGCGGATCGGTGCAAGCGCAAGGCGAGGCAGCGGGATGTGATTCGCGCACATCGCATCAGATCAGCTTTCCTGCATGTGGAAACATCAGATGTGTCAAAAGATTTCACTTCGGTAAGAGTACGGACACTTTCGTAAAAGAAAAATATTGTTCTAAAAGTACGGATTTAACTCTTTTACCTGAGAAAGAAAGTACGGGTTCCTAAACGTACTCAAGCAAGAGGTAAATGTGTTTCTCTTTTCTTTTTTTTAACCATTGATGAAACTATACACTCGTTGATAATTTTGCAAAAATGAAAAAAAGTTGTGACAGAATATTCTGGACTGAACTGACCTGATGTCTTGATGAGCATCTGCATCATTTTTATCGGCTTTGGTACTCAGCACAATAGTTGTTTTGTTTTGTTTTTTCATTTTGTTTTTTCAGCTCCAGCATAACCAATCTGTTATCAGTGATAGTTATGACCAGTGAGCCATGATTGGATCTTTATGCTTTTAAATTTTCATTTTTCTCTGTACTGAAAACGTACTGAACAGTGACCCCCAAATCCGAGGTACTTTGAAATAATCTCCTAACCTCAGAAACATGATCGGCTTTTAGTTCAGTTGCAGAAAAATCAGCTATAATTTATAATACGTGAATTCCTTTTAACAGAAATTGTATCTTTTAAACACAAAAGTAACAAGCATGCTTTTTTTCAATGTAAGGAGTAGAAATGACAGACATTTGTGTGCAAATGTAGGGAGTAAAAGTAAAAAGTTGTCAGAAAACAACATAGTCGTGTAAAGTACAGGTACCTGAGAAGCACAGCAACAAAGTATTTGTTCTTCGTTTCTCCCCACCGCTGGCAAACACGGCCAGTCAGACTGATGGTGACATATCTTTGAGGGCTTTCACGCCTTGACACTCCACACACTCCGGTCGCTCTCCCTCCCCCATGACTTTGTGAAAGGTTAGAGTTCAAGGGTCGTGTGTCCTGTGCGCACGTGGGCCTGCCCTTTCCATTCCCAATCCTGCTCCCACCCCCCACCGACCGAGCCAGAATGGAGAGATGCGCCGCAAAGGTTATGGGCATGGATTTCCTTTGGTTTGACTCCATGAAAAGGTCAGAGGAGGGCACCACAAAATGGCAGCGAGGCCTTCACGCCGCCCTCTCAGGGACCGGGGTCCTTGCATCGTCCTCAAATGGCACGCAGGTTGGAGCCGGGCGGGGGCCCATCTCAGTGGAGCAACCTGGGCCCTGTGGGGCCCTTGACCGCCCCGACAAATATGACCCTGATGTGAGAGAGAGTAGTTTGTGTGCACCCTTATCAGAATAAAAAGATTAATAACAACAGTTAAATTTTGTAAGGATAACGTGTCTCTAACCTGAGCAAGAAGAAGAAAACCTCCTCTCATCCTGCTCTGCTTTACAGAAAGTAAAAAGAGCCCTCTATGATGTCACAAAGGGCACCATACACTTCGATGTGACTGATGCTGTCCCCTGCAGGAAAAAGGCAGGAGTTGGAGTGTGTGTAGCTCATCCAGCTGCAGCTCAGTGTTAACCAGTACTCTGGTGTTTAGGGATGATGCTTTCATCCATTTGTTTAAGTTCCCTTGCAAAACTTAACAGGGAATTAGCAGTCCAAAAAAACGTTGATGGGAGCATACATACAAAATTAACAATTGGGGGGAAGCAGAACTCTCCTCATGACAATGACGTTAGAAACTGCTGGTCCAGTGGTGCCAAACTAGTCTGAAGATGACTCCATGAAGTTTCAAAATTACTGATGGGTACTAAGTTTAAGATTATTTCAAGAATGTAAAATATAACTATTGGTCTTAAATTGAATAAAGAATATTAATTTCCCCATCGATGGAAAATGGCTGGCACGAAATCGTAATGACATCCAACAACTCAGCAGCGTCTTTGTTTGTGTTGTCTTTTACAGACCAGTGTGCAGTATTTTTACATTTTAACAGTAAACTACAGATTCCAGACAGTGTGATGTTTGAAATTTAGGCTTTTATACGATCGAGACCAGTTGCGTTGTCTCTCTTTAGTGCTCCAAGCTAAAAGCACAAACTCAGCAGCTTTCCCAGCGCTCGGTGAAGCACATATGAAATTATCTCAGAGCTGCTGTGGATCTTTACTGACCCCTGTGTAACAAAGAGACAGGAAGCAGAGGCTTTACAAGATTTGATTTATTAACTATGATAAAGATCACATAAGGCCTTGCTGTATGCACCATTCCCATTGAGACAAATTTCCAACCTTGTCAAACCGATGACAGTTTTTTTTTTCCCCGTTTCACTTTACAGCACTTCATTTTTTTTTTCTCCCTTTATATCTTAATATTTTTGTTATCATCTCTTAAATAGTGAGAGTGGTGGAGCCCTCTTCCCTCGGCCGGGAAAAAATCATGCACTATACTGGGCTAGCCTCTCAATCGTTCACAAAGAAACTTTTCTTTTTGTTTTCCGTTTTTCGTTTAAAAAAAAAGAAAAGAAAAAAAAAGCTTTGCATTTTTTGTCATTATTAAAATAAAACATAAAAGAACTTTTTTTTTTTTTTTATCTATCACCACTGACTAAAGGGCAAAGTGTTAGACCCCTAACAAAAACAAAAGCAAAAAAACAACAGACAACCATTTGAACATCATTTCGCTTGTTTCTCACTTTAACTTAACAGACATCTGTCACCACTGGATGAGAAATTAAAAGTGAAGGGGAGGAGAAAAAAAGGAAAGCAACGCATCCACATATTAGCACTAAACCAAAAAAAAAAAAAAACACATTTTCTTCCCCCCCCCCAAAAAAAATCCCGCTTCTTCTCGTCTTCTTCTCCTCGTCTCTCCGTCCGTCCAGGAAAGTCTTTGGCTGCCTCGCAGTCACGTCAGTATTGACACATTGATATACACAGACGGAGCCGCTGGCTGGCATCGGCACACGAGCACCAGCGCTCCTTCCTCCCCCTCCCCCCGGGCCCCCCCCCCCCGAAAAGAACGACACCATTCACCCACCGCCTTCTGTCCGTCCTCCCCTCCTGCCCTCCCCGTCCCCCGCTCACACTTTCTGTGGGGGATCAGTGTGTGTAATCTGGCCCGGCTAACAGGGTTACACAGCGGGGCCGCTGACCGCCAGAGCTGCATTCCTCCTCCTCCAACTTCTCCTCCTCCGCCTCCTCCTCCTCCTCCACCTCCTCATTCTCCTGCTGCTGCTGCTGCTGCTTCTTCACGTTTCGTTTGAGTGGCGCTGGCATCTGGGCCGTCTGCCAAGCACAGCTAACTAGCACTAGCAACCAACCAACCAACCCGCCCGCCCACCCATCCCAACGCAAACAAACTCATGCATCCAAAACACCGGGTGAACAGATCGTGAGTGAGGCAGAAGGTCAGTTCCAAGGTTGTTGCCGAAGTGGGTGATGGTGCAGACAGGAAACAGAACCAGGTGACCACACGCGCACGCAGACACACAGAAAGCTGCTTGGATGAGCGCACACACACACACACACACACGGTCCCGCCCAGAGCCGCTCTCCGCTTCTTTAGTCGGCTTCTCCGGTAACTGCAGCCTGCGCCGAGGAATTCAGCGATGCTCCTCTCCAGTCACGCAGACGGATGAATGGACTATCTGTTCGGTTCCGCTGCCCTCACAGAGCCAATAGTCCCTCTTGGACCAGACTGAGTGGTGGATGTGCCGGCCTAACAGTGACACCAGGGGGAGTCCGGTGGTGCGTGTTTGAATTTTTCCCTTTTTCAGAGAGGCGCCGCCGGAGACGATTGGAGGAGGAGGGGGGAAAAACCATCATCACCTGCCTCCTGTCACGTTAGTCTGCGCCTCAACGGCTTTAAATCACACTTGCAGCCACCGGGATGCGGCGGCGGCAAGGTGACAAATAACAAGAGGCGGTTTGATCCCCCCCCCCCACCGCAAGCCTGATGTGGCGCTGCAGTTCAACAGCATGGTTTTTCTGGTCGAGGGCCCCGTGTCATCTCCGTTTTTGCCCGATTAAAAATGGTTCTTGTTCTTTCATCTACACTGTTGCCCCTCTGGAGCTCTGCATTTTGTAACAGCTGAGAAACATTAATGAATGAGGGCGGGTGGTGGTGGTGGTGGTGGTGGTAGTGAGGGAGTTTGAGGGGGGGGGTTGACAAATTGCACCTTAGAGAGAATCTGATTTCCTAAGAAGAAGAAAAAAAAGAAAGAAAAACGCAAGAAAATGGTCCTGTGGCCATGTAGCAGTGGAGACAGAGTCACGGCTGCAACGCACATTTCTTCCTCTAGATGTCAGTGGTGTGCTCCCAGAGAAAGAGAGAGCAGGGGTGGACTACAGAATAAAGTGAACTGTGGCCGTCACGTCACGGCAGATCCTCCAATTGAAAAAAGAAAAAGACAAAAAAAAAAAGAAAAAGAGAGAGCCGGTGCCTTCAAAGTGCTCAGAAAAGTGCTTTTTGAACAAGGTCCTTTAGTGTGAAGAGAAAACCCACCCTGGATTCACTCCTGCCGTCCGCCTCGTGCCAGCAAATTCAGATTACACCCTCCCAGGAAAACAGAAAGAACCCCCGCATGGAAACATGTGCACACAGACCAGTTGACAGTCACACAAACACCTGCCAGTTGTCGAGAAAATGCACCCAGAATGTTTGGATATTGTACCGATTGCACTGATGTTCACTGTGTGGACGCTGCGGCGCCAGACTCGAGCATGAACGGTGAGATGGGGGTGGGGGGTGGAGCCTACCCAGAATGCCGTGCGGAGCGGGAGCTCCCAGAATCCTTTGCATCCTGTCCACTGCAGCCTTGCATATCTGGTTGGTTGAGATTCTTTTTTTTTTCCTTCTTTAAAACTGAGCTTGGCATACAGCCTGGACTGAAGCTGAAGGGGTGCGTGTGTGTGTGTGTGTGTGTGTGTGTGTGTGTGTGTGTGTGTGTGTGTGTGTGTGTGTGTGTGTGTGTGACGGCCTGACAGGTGAGAACATGTGAGTGCCAGAGGACAGAGCTTCCAGTCAGGTGAGTTAGCTCGCGTCTCTCTTGCACAGCGGCGACGCAGACCAACGTGTTTGGTGCGTCTGCTTCCGTCTACCTTCAACCTTCGTCCGGGCCACAGTGGGACCAAACCGAAAAAGACGGAAAGGAAAATAATAAAAAAAAAAAAAAAAAGCCCAGCAGGAAGTGGTGGAGGGGGTGAGGAGGCTCACTGACCAGCGGCTGTTTGTGTTACAGGTGTCTCGAGGCCCCCTGCTCAAGTCTCCTCAGAGTTACTGGCAAAGAGTCTTTGTTTGGGTCGAGTGTGTGCCAGTGTGTGTGTGTGTGTGTGTGTGTGTTCTCTGTAAGGCAAGGAGGGCACGTCTACTAGATGGAGCGAGACTGGAGCGACAGTGGAGGGAAGTGGCCAGGAGGGAGAAATGTCACACTGGATTCAGAGGCTCTTCATTGTTCCGCTTCTCTGTCCTTTAAAAAGCAAGAGGGATGGCGGGGGTAGAGGGGTGGGGGGTGGGGGGAGGGTGGGCGCTGTCATCCACCCCTCCTCCACCCCCTCACCCCACCCTCTCCCAAAACGTGTCGTCCTCTCCCTGTACATACTGCATCTCGGTCTCCCGACTCGGCCGCCTCGCTCAGGGCGAAACTCCCAACTCTCTCGACTCCCGTTTGCTCCGTCCTTCTTTTCATCCCCCTCTTTTTTTTGTCTTCCCTTGATCCCTGGGGGAGGGCGGGTGCCTGGTGAGGGGGGGGGGGGTTCACAGTGTGTGTTGTTCCGTAGGCGGGTGGTGGGGGTGCAGGGAGGGCGGCAGCAGCGCGGGGATGGGCGACTGCGGCGTGGCGGGCGGCGAGTGGGGCGGGGACTGTTGGTGGTGTGGGTGGTGCTGTGGGTGGTGTGGGTGGTGGTGGTGCTGGCGGTGGTGGTAGTGGATGGGACGCCCGTAGTGGGGGATGACGGGCGGCGTGGCGGCGAAGACGTAGGGCGTGGGGGACGGAGCGGCGGGCGAGGGCGAGTAGCCGCCGGCCATGCAGGAGTAGGCGGAGGTGGAGGAGGAGGAGGAGGAGAGCGTGGAGGTGGGCGAGCCCGGCAGGCCGTCGGCCAGCGGCTGATTGTAGAAGAAGTAGGCGCACTGGTGGATGAAGCTCTCGATGATTGTCTGGTAGGTGCGGGTGGCCGTCAGCGCGTCCATGGTGGTGAAGTCGGGCCGCATCAGGGTGGGCCAGAAGCAGATGGACAGGTTCTCGCTGGTCATCAGGTTCAGCTTGTTGTTCTGACTCACTCTGGAAAAAACGCAATGAAAAAAAAAAAAAAAAGGGGAGTTAGACAGACAAGACAACAAATCCTTACTTTACTTTGATTACTAAAAGTGATCTACTGGATTCATTCCAGGGCTGCAAGGATTCCGAATACAAAAAAATAATGGAGGAATTTCGTCTGCATCGAGGCGTCGTTCAATTCAATGTAAAGCTCACGTTTCGCACGGACTCTTTTTAGTGTGGCACAACCTGCTTCCGGGCTTTAATTAAGCAAACGTATGTTTTATGGTAATGGCTAGATGGTGTCAAAGATTCGTAAGGAAGTGACGTAGATTCTCACGAAGTCTCGTAGATTCTTTCCAACTCTTGTCGGAAGAGATGGAAAGAATCAACGGTTAGGTTTAGGAACAGGACTCGGGTGGCGGTTAGGTTTAGGATTGGGGTCCGAGTCACGGTTAGGATCAGAATTCAAGTTACGGTGCCGGTCAAGATTACAGTTTTGGAGGCTAAGGATGATAAATAGGGTAAAATCATTGCCGATCTCTGTCGATGTTAGCCACCCTCTTTGGCGTTAGCTTTGTCTTCAAAGGGATTTTTCGAAACTTTCTTAGAATCTACGTCACTTCCTTATGAATCTTTGATGCCATCGAGCCATGACCATGTTTTATCGCTTGGTGAATGGATGGAATATCAGACAGAATAATCGATTACCAAAACATTCGATAGCTGCGGCCCTAATTCATACCGCAGGTCTTGAAGCCTATTTTAAATGTTGTAGCCAACATGTGACCTTTTAATGGTGTGTATGTTTGCATACTTTTCTGCATATTTTATAAGTGATCACGATCTGAATCAACCCACACACGCACACACGCAGAGGCTGGATTTGAGGAAGTACACAGGCGCTAAAAACAGAACACAACAGACAACAACAAAATCAGCAATTAAATCTGCAGTTTTCCAAAACACTTTTATGAACGCACAGAACATTATTAATATATTATCTGAATTGTTGTTTGTATTTGGGATGGATTTTAGAGGAATACTAATCACTAAGTATTGGATGAACCAGACAGATTTGGATGATAACGATATTTTTGGAAACATTCTATTTTTTTTAGTTTATTTTTTTCGAAAATTGCGAGCCATTGCTGAAGCCTGGGCTTCTGCAGGCCGACCTGGTAATGCCAGGCAAAGTCCAACCTGTCTGCTTTGGCCACTGGCACTTTGGCAAACATCCACTTCACCTCTGATTTACATCCACCAGACGGAGGAGGCAGGAATCCGATCAATATCTGAATTCTTTGCGCGTCGGCTGACAAGTTGGTGCTTCAACTCCGGTGTGCGGCAGCGCCAAGGAGGTGCGGCTGAAACCAACCCTGATTACCAAGAGAAGCTGCCCGCGTGCAACCCGGAGCAACGCCGGTCGATACGGCTGCTCAAGTTTCAGAAAGAAAGTTTCTGGGTTGATGTGTCTGTGTTTTTCGCGGAAATCAATCTCAGCGCGCATCACAAACGGCTGGGAGGAAGCTGGCATTTTACATATTTCAAATCATATTCGCAATCATTTTGGAAAACATGAATTTTTATGTGCTGTGATTCTTGCCTGAAAATTGAAAGAGTCTCAGTTTGGAGGTTTACAAATGCAGCTGCAGAAGTTTGGTACAAAAAAAATAATAATTCACTTTTAATACGCTGTGTTTTTATAAATGACTAGCCAGTGTGATCATCACCAATGCTAAAATGCTCACAATTAAATACATTTCTAGATGAAGCATTAAGTGTGACATCAGTCTACTTGACCTTCCCACATTTGCCTACAAGCACTTAATCTTCTAGTAATTTGACACCTAAAACAAAACAAACAAACAAAAAAAAGTCCAATCTGGCTCTGGATTCAAGATTAAATCACAAATTCAGATTTTCCATCACTGAAAGTGCAACAGAAAGCAAAAAAAAAAAGTTCAAAGGGGAAAGAGGAACTTTGCGTGACTGGTCTGCTGCCACAAAAATAACCTCCGCAGCCGTTTGCAGAAGTAACCGCTTCCCCAAAATAGACTGTGAATAAGCCTCTGTCCCGTCGCAGGGGCGGACTTGATGATGTCACGGCGAGGTCGCCGGAGGCCCCGCCCTCGCTCGCTCGCTCGCTCGCTCACTCACTCACTTGCTCAAGTGGCTGGTGACGTATTTGAAGACTTCGTAGTTTTCCTTGGGGAAGCGGCGCAGGATGTCCTTCATGGTCTGGAAGCGCTGCTCCCTGTCGTTGATCTCTGAGCAGAGAGAGAGAGAGACAGCGAGGAAGAGAGAGGGAGAGAGAGAGAGAGAGAGAGTGAGGGAGGGAGGGGGAAAGGTTAGTGGAAGAGGTCGAGTCAGCAGAAGAAAGAATCTGAGGACGAGAGCAAAGAAAGAGGCGAGGTGTCCACGAGAGTGCGGCTGCTGGCACGTCCAGGTGAGGAAAACAAACACCTCCACACAAGGCCGACTACATCCTGGTGTCCACACACACACACACACACACACACACACACACACACACACACACACACACACACACACACACACACCACCCAGGCGTGATTTGCAACGAGGGAGGCGGCCAGTTTGTATTCCCCTGATGAGGTCAGCGCCGATCAAAAACACATTGCAGGCGCAACGACTTCACACGGCCGGCGGCCAGCAGGGGAAAAAAAAACAAAAAAAAAACTCGGCTGAACTTCCGACATCTTGTTTGAATCGCGGCGGAATTCTCGTCACGCCGACGTCCCTCTTCTCCCCGAGCGGGAATCCACTCGCCACAATTTTTGCCACTTTGGTGCTGAATGGAGGCACCTCGCCTGCAGCTTCACCTCGCTTTTCCTTCCCTGACTCCCATTCTCTCTTTTTTTTTTCCCCCCGCTGACTTGCCAGTGCCGGAGTATAATCAGATCCCTGTCACGGCTGAAGGCTCTTGCAGGGGCCACCGAAAAACACACACACACACACACACCCGCAGTGCTGTGAGTGACAGCAGCGCTGCAGCCCCGGGGGTAAATCTTTCTGGCACAGGGCGAGACTAAGCTGCGCTTTAAATCTCTATTCAGACAGATTACGGAGCACAAAGAAATAACAAAAAAATAAAAATCTAGAATGGCGAGAGTGGCGGAGCACCCCGGTATGTCTAACAGGTGGCTGACGGTCTGACACGTCTGCATCCTTCCTGTGACGTGCAATCAAAACCCCGTGTCCTGCGTCCTGCGGTCGGAATAATCTAGCAAACATCGAGTTTTTCCCCTGAAAACTCGGGAGGCCAATCTGTCGCTTTGATTTCAATTGCAAAGCCTTTGCCGGGTTGAGGAAAGGTGACAATGAAGCAGAGGGGATTTCAAGCTAAAGCCAGGATTTTGGCTTGGTGAAAATTTCCCACACACACACACACACACACACACACACACACACACACACACACACACACACACACACACTTACACACACACACACCACACACACACACACCACACACATGCTGTACACACACACACACACACACACACACACACACACACACACACACACACGGGCACCAGAGGTCTCAGGCATGCTGTAGGGCACCAGAGGCTCAGGCAGCTCGGAGAAGAAGGCCTTCATGGCTCCGGCCACCGTGTTCATGGTGAAGTCCTTCTCCACGAGGTCCAGGTTGTGGTCTGTGGGGGAAAGGAAAGGTTTGCTCACCGTCAAGATTAGCTTGTCCGTTCCAAATATGCCAAAACTGTTCGTGGGACGTCAGAGCACTGGAGAACAACTGATCGGATTCTCAGGGCTTTTTTTTTGTTTTGTTCTTTTGAAAAGCTGATGTTTTTAGGATGACGTGGATTTTTATTTGTTTTTTCTTCTGTATTTATAAGAAAAAGGCTATCAAAAAAGACATTTAAGGTTTAAATGGGTAAAATTTAACTCCAAACCATTGTTATTATTAGTATTGTTATTATTATTATTACATTTTTAGATCCACTTTAGGGGTTATTAATTCTGAAGAAAAAAAAATCTGGATTAGAATGCTCTTTTAATGGAACGTCAGCGTCGGAAATACAAAGATAGAGCCACAGACAATTAAAAAGCACACTTGAGCGGAGCTCAGACAGCAGAAACCACAATGGCTGGACTCCGGTGCCCTCGAGAAACTTAATTAAAAAAAAGAAAGAAAGAAAAAAAAGCTATTTTCTGATAACTTTTACTTCACAAAAGGTAGAAAATGGAAAAGAAGGGCGGCGGGAGGAGGAGGAGGAGGAGGAGGAGGAGGGCGATAAAAAAAAAAAAAAAAAGGCGCTGCAAACGCGGTTAGCGAGTTCTTGAACTCTGAATCGGGAGAGTTTTTCAACTTGGAGTGGCCCCTGTGATGCCGGTAGGGGGGTACCCCCCCCCTCCTCGACACAGCGGTGGGATCTCGGGGGAGCTGATTAAATGTCATCCCCGGTGCGCCCGCCAGACGTCCACGTTGTAGCGCCGCCTGTAATTGTCTCGTCCCGTCGGCCCCTCGGGCTCCCGATGATTCAATGCGGCGCTTCAGCTCTGATTACCTGTGTAGGATTTTAACCTCAACCAGGCGCGGACGCACACGCACACACACACCTAGCGCGCGTTCGCGGGGGCCATCTCGCTCTGCTATCTATCTTGGCAGCGACATGCTTCATTAACCAAACCAATCTGGAGGTAATTACCTGCCCGCGCCAGAGAGACACGCGCGCCGCCAGCGCTTGTACAGTACGCGCACGCGCGCGCGCTGAGACGTCGGGGGAGGGGCCGGGGGGAGAAGATTGAGGAGGCGGCGGGAGAGTCTTAAAGGGGGCCGAGGGCGATTCCGGGCAGGAGAATTAATGCTCCCTGGTTAATTAAAGTGATACGGACTTATTATAAAGGAGAGGCTTGGCCTTTTCCCCCAGCGCGGGAGAGCGGGAGTCTGGAAAAACAAGTCACCTTGGTCAAACTGCCGCTGCATGCTCTCCATCTCCGCCTTGTTCCCGCTGACCCTGTAGATGCCCTCGGTGCTCAGGCCTGTTGGAAGGAGGAGAAGGACATTGTGAGCGCAAATTTCGCACATTTGATTCACGACGGGTTCGCAGCAGCAGCGGCGGCAGGTGATGTGCAGTGAGGTTCACGGCTGGTGCGGCAGTGACTCACATCAGACAGATATCAGATTTATAGATATATGAAGCCAATAGGGTGAAGTGGCTAGCGCTGCTGAAAACATTAGAAAAAAACATGCATGTGAGGCGAATTGGGAACTCTAAATTGAATTGAACTAGGTGTGAGTGCGAATGGTTGTTTTTTCTTTGTTTGTCTCTATGTGGCCCTGCAGTGAAGTGGCGATTTGTCGATTGTGTCACCCTGCCTTTGCCCTATGGCAGCTGGGAGAGGCTCCAGCAGACCCAAGTGACCCCGAGTTCAGCAAGAAGAAGGTTTTGAAATTGGATGGATGGATGAACCCAACAGAGTAGATTATCCGCCATTTGACAGCCAGGGTTGGCTCAATTCGTGGCAGCGGCAGCTGGGAGTGGCACTTCCTGCTTTCCACTGTAGCTGCCGCTGTCTGAGGCAGGTACCACTGAGGCAGTGACCACTGCCCTGCCTCGCTACTGCTGCTGTTGGGGACATTTGTTCTTCTTTTTGTTTTCATAAAACAGTCGTCAGTGTTGCATTAGACTCACTAGGTAGCATTTCGCTACATGATTTCTGCATTCATTTGGGGTTTTTTTTTTTCATTAATCTCTCAGTTGCCGGCGTCTACCACACACACACACGCACACACACACACACAGAGTAGCGGCAGCGATTCCGCAGCAACAGTTCTAATGCTACAGCTAATGTAGCAACATTAGCAGTGCCTCTTCACTTCACTGACAATTAGTTCAGTTCAAACAATTTAATACATAAAACCATTTCATTTACTTGTCCATTATATATTTTATTTTTTCCACAATGACCGGTGAGGCTCCCCTGATGGCACGTCACCGGTACGCAGATAGTCTTTGAACATTTAGACCCTCTGAAGAGTTATATGCAAGGCAGGGGCGCCGCAATGGCCCATTCCATTTGAACACACCATTAGCGGCACTTATTAACCCCATAAAGCACTCTCCTGCAGGCCCCACCACCACCAAGACGCCAGTGGAACGCGGTGACAAACTAGGGTCATTTTGTAGCGCGGGCGCTTTACAGCGGCTCGACGAAACCGCAGTCGGCCGACTTTCCGCCTGCGAATGAGCCCTCAGTGAAAACACCACCAAGCTCACCGTTTCGTTAATCATGGCGACGCAATAAAAGAAGGGGCAGTTTGTCCATTTGCTCGTCTTGCCTTCTGCTAAAATACGTTTCTCCAGATTTTAAATACGTCTCAGCAGGTGCAGCCCAGTGCCGCGCGATCGAAGACGGCAATTAAAAACTTATTAAAGACGCCCGCGCTGCTTTTAATCGTCTGCGTGCAGCGATAATCCGCTCAATTATGATGTGATTATTTAACAAAGTCAGTCGGAACGCTTTTCATCGAATCTTGTTCGTTGTTGTTTTCTTTGTTTTGTTTTGTTTTGTTTTTTTTGTTGTTGCCGTTGTTGCACAACCGGAGAAACACAATCACTAATCTTTTTGCGGAGCTGACAAATGGTGAATAGCCGAACATTTCCTCACGCGGGGAGGAAATTACATACCAGCAGAGCGGAGGCAAAATAGCCATTTCAAAAAAAAGTGGCAGCCCTTCATTTCCAAAGTTGGGGCGGCACGCGACTCGATCAAAACATGCCTTCAGCTGCTCGGCGTCGCATTCTCCATTAGCATATCTCAGTGCCACGGCAGTGCTAGCGAACTCTGTTTGCAATTCATTTGGAAAAGTTGGAGCGACGATGCAGGATTGTGCACTTCCGGTACTAGAGGGGTTGAAAAATAACATAAATATATATAAATATATCACCATTCCATGTCCATGTACTCATAAGTCAGGAGACGAGGCACGCTAGCACTTCATTTGATACCATTAATAATTTGTGCAGATGATATGAGATCGGATTACCACCCACACCCACTCCTTCAAATCCCCTTTTGGGGGAGACAAGGGGGTGTGGGGAGATCAATCCTGGGGGAGCAAGGGGGAGCTGGGGAGTGGCAGAAAGAGAAGGAGAGATAGATAGAAAAAAAAGAGAGAGGCGGGGAGGAAATGAGAGAGCTCTCAGTCAAGGCATACACAGCATCGATCGCCTCCTTCCACCAATCAATTATCCACAAAAGCTTTTCTAGCCCGACACTGGGAAAACAGGGACGGGTGGGGAGATGCGGAGAGCGAGAGTGGGCGCAGCAGCAGTGGTGGTGGTGTTAGTGGGGAGGCGCAGAGAGATAGAGGGACAATCAGCCAAGTATGAGGGAGATTGAGTCAGGGGTGAGAGAGGGGGGGCACACAGGTGCGAGGGTCTCACTGATAGAAGGGGAATTGGGGCGGGCTCCGACAAAAGCTCTGGCCTAAAGCGGGATTGATGGGAGGGATCGGGGGGGAGGGACTGAAACAATAAAAAGTGGGGAAGATGGACGATGAGCGGAATGGAAGAGAAGAAGAAAAAAACCCCCAGAGCTCGGAGGGGATAGAAACTCATGGAACCAGGAAGCGCGACGTTTTGCCTTGGCGTCCTCGCCTGCTAAGTAATGGCGGTTCCTTCTTGGCTTGTTTTGTTTTTTTTACGTAACGCAGCTAAAAAGGTGAGCTGTGGAAAACAAGCGGGGGCATCCTTCCTCCGAGGTCAAACAAACGTCCGGCACCTTCCTGCGGCAACGTAAATACCAAGGGCTTCCTGTGGCGGGAGGCCTCTTCTTAACAATGTGTTCCTCGGCCCCGTCGCGCCTCCTGCGCCGCAGGGCACCAGAGGGCAGATAAAACCAGCGCTATTACTCGGTCGCTACACTCCTGCGCCTTAAACAAAAATATGTAATAATCCTTAAAAAAAAAAAAAAAAAGGCATCTTAAGGTCTGCTAGAGTCTAGCAGATCATGAGATGATTTTTTTCCCCCGAAAACATTTTTTTCTACACCACAGCCCCTCAAACAGCATTAGCTTCTAGCAAACCAACAGACCAACAACAATGTTAGAAATGTTTTTAACTTGACTTAACTTATAGAATGTTTTTTTTCCCTTTCTTTTATTTGTGATTCAATAATTGTTATACTTGTTCAGAATAAGAATACCATCAACTAACATGTTGCTAGTCATGGCCATTTTTCTGTATGGTTGTGAAGCCATTCTTAATGTCATATTTTCATACTTTAGTTGGCCAATTCTTCAGGTTTTTTTTTTGCAGCATCTTCCACAGCTGGGCTGTTTGTTTGTTACTTCCGCCTCTTCATTTTGTACTGTACTTTGATAAATAGTACAAACAGACACGACACACATTCAACGCCATGAACGTGAATGTTTTTGACAATCATATGATGTATTATGATACATTATATTTAATAATTAAATTATTATTAATTTCTTTTTTTTTCTATTATATTTCCATTATTTTTCTTATCTTCTCTCCAATTTTCAGCAGGCCCCTTAGCGCCCCCACTTTGAAAACCACTGTGCTGGACCACCAGAAGCCTTGTCTTATTCCATTCCATTCATTTTCCGCTCTCCTCTTCACCTCCGAGGGCCGAGGACGCAGCTGTGAACGTCCAGCCACAAACCCTGGGAGCGCCGTGGCTCCTCTTGCAGCACGTCGCCGTCTGCTCCGCCTGATCCTACATCAGCCGTGACCTCCCTGTCCCCTCCACCCCACGCCCCCACGCCCCCGGCACGTCTACGGGTTTCCACCGGCCCAGAGGCTCATTTCACAGTTCTCCTTGTAAACAGGCTGTCGCCATGCGCTGCCCTTTATGTCGCCACGGGGGCCTGTAAGACCGGCAGATCTACTCGAGCACGCACCATCTCGCTCGCGCTCGTCGTGCCGTGGGGAGATAACAGCCGGCACCGCAGATTGATTTTTTTTTTTTTTTTTTTTGCAAAGTACGCCGCTTTTATCGCAAACAATGCATGAAAACGGCGTAGGACACCGCTTCCGACGGAGCGGCTCTCCGGGACAAAGGAGCGAGAGAAAGAACGTTTTGGTTTCGGAGCTGAAAAGGCGACAAACTGAACGTTTTCTCTGCTGCTGTGCACAAAAAAAACACACAAACTAGGAAAAAAACAGTTTCTTTTCCCCAGCAAATCAATGTATTTTAATAAAAGCAAAAGGCGGCCTGTATATAACTCTTCGCCACTGTTTGACAGACAATATTCTGGACTTTTTCTGGACTCAATGGCAAATATTGCACTAATGGTTCCTAAACCCTTGCTTATCCCTGCTTCGGCACAACTGACTGTCTTGCACATCTTGCTCCTGTTTTTTTGTTGTATACAGACTGACTTGAGTGTATCTTGTAATTACTGTATATTTTGTTTTTGTATTGATTTGAGTGCTGCAACGGTGTAGCTTTCCAATTTGGGATCAATAAAGTACATCTAATCTTTCTATCCTATATTGCAGGGGGATTTTCTTTTAAAAAGAGCAACACATCAGGTGATGACTATGAGGCCACAGACATGACATGTCCCCACAAAGTGCTAATTCAACAACTGTCTAAATGTGGGACATATCACATAAGCACATCCTTTAGGCTACTGCACTTTCTAGGTGTTTCATGCTGTGTCATACTTATTTTGTGGGAATGAAAATTAGTATTTCATGCACACTTTATATCTATTTTGTGGCCACGGTTTATTTTTTCCCCTCCCACGTCCTGTCTCGGGCTCCCGTAGAATACCAATGACGAGAGCAAGAAACCGAGGCGGAGCGTCCCGGTTAAAATTAGCAGTGTGATTTCACTTCTGTTTGTTTGACACGGGGGAAAAAGCAGAGAATGCAGGTCAGAGTCGCAGGTCCGGGGGTCATCCTCCCACCGTCG
Source organism: Thamnaconus septentrionalis (assembly GCA_009823395.1). Lineage (NCBI taxonomy): Eukaryota > Metazoa > Chordata > Actinopteri > Tetraodontiformes > Monacanthidae > Thamnaconus > Thamnaconus septentrionalis. The sequence continues at coordinate 17,655,332 of CM020510.1, read as the reverse complement.
TCGTCAGCAAATGCTGTGCGGGTTTGAATTTGGGCACGACGTGCGCGAAGAGTCCGGGCGAGGATGTGCGCAAATAACCTTCCCCCGGTTCCCTCGGAAAAACTAATTCTTTCGGTGTGTCGTGTAAATTCTGCGCGTTACGCCGGGCAGCCTAATTGGATCCGACTGCGAAAGGAGCGAGGCCGCGCGCCGCGGACGCGGGCAACAGCGCAGCCAGCTAAAACTCACACGGAAAAAGAGCTGAGCACAAACATTCTCCCAATTTCCTAGCCCGCGATATTGATCCGACGGGGGGGGGGGGCGAGGGGTTGTGGAAAGGGGGTTGGGCAATGGGGGAGAACATTACCTGGCAGCCCACTTCGGCTTGACTGAATAAAAAAAAAAAGCAACCGAACCGCACGACCGCCGAGCGCTAATGCTGACGAGGGGGAAGGCGAGGCGGCGCGAGAAAAGTGAATTGGACTGAGAGTTGCGGCGGCAGGACGGGGAGGGAGACGACAGAAATATGGGTTAGCGGCGCGATGAAAGAGATGAAATGTGACAAGGGAAGGTGCGGAGCGAGCGAGGGAGGAAGGAGGGGAGAGAGGGAGGGAGGGAGGGGGGGACAGGGGACGCGGAGGACAGGAGGAAAGTGAGGTGCGGCTGAAAAGCTCAGGGGAGTGAGAGAGCGAGAGCAAGAAAGTGGAAGTGCAAGAGTGTCTGCACAAATCATTGTATCGCCGGTACATCAACACACAGTGCAGCACTTTGATTCCTCCAGAGGGACGAGCTGCCAATGCTGCTCTATGTTCACACTGCAGCTCCTGATATTCAAGTCTGATTTTCTTGCTGAAATATGATTTTTTTTTTTTGCTGTGTGTTTGTTCACACTGTAGTTTAAGTGCGACTGGCCTTTAGCCATGCAGTGACCTGGTCTGAGCACACTGTAATCTCAAAAAATGACCAGCTTATATAAAGGCTAATTTAACACTTCTCCTAAAGGAGAAATCAAACTTTGCTACCTCCTCCACAGACTTGTTCTACAGAGTGAGCAGCAGTGAGACAGGAGACTAAAGTTGACTGCAGTGACGCTGCACTAAAAGCAGCGCCTCACTGGGAACGAGGTGGCAGTGTAGGAGGAGAGCTGGCTGCGTGAGCCAGGGGGCCGGCCAAATATGGGCGGAGGGGAGAAAAGAGGGAGGGGTCTGGCGTCAGAGCAACAGGGTAAGAGGGTTTAGAGTGTCCGTCCCACCACCTCTGTGCTCCGGCAATTCCCAGGGAAGGAGAGGGAAAGTGCGGGACCTGACGCGAGTGTCAATGTGCATTCGTAAAATGAATGTAAAAGGAAAAAAAAACAAAAACACAGCAAAACCCGAAAACCCTGCAGGCTCACAACAACAAGCGCCGGCTCTATTTTTCTAGGTCATCGTAAAAGTGAGTCGACGACGTCGCAACCGGAGTTCCTGTCCCCAGAGACGACCCGGCGCGAGGCCCCGAGCTCAGCCAAACAATGCCATTCATCAAAGACGGAGGAAGGAGACACAAAAGCGAGCACGAGTACACAAACACGCAGACACAACAGGCTGCTGATTTAAGGTGGTGGTGGTGGGGGGTGGAGAGACAGAATCGCACTCCGCCGAGACCGCAGCACGCAGCAATCCCTCCGGGTACGAAGGATTAAGATAAGGACGAAATGCAGCTGAAACCAGAGGGAGATTAATGCGGGCAGGTGAAGGCGGAGCGGGATCCTGCGGAATCATTTCAGACCAGTTGACACCGGAATTAGCTGGATGCTACTGAGCAATGTGGTGTGTGTGTGTGTGTGTGTGTGTGTGCGATACTTGCGAAGAGGACTTTTGGTTACCTGTTGTCTCGATGAAGCGGATGCACTTCTCGATGAAGACCGGGATGGGCCTCTCGGGACTGACCACGGTGGACAGCGGCATCCCGAAGTAGTTGCTCTCGATGGGCTTGGAGATGGAGTGCCTGGGCTTGGCCCGTGGTTTCTACAAGACACGGGTTGAGAAAATGAAATGAAGGTGTGATTTGAAAGGTCCAGTGTGGAGAATACGGCCTGATTGATGATTTTTATATTAGTGAAAGCTCATAAAAACATGAATGAAAGTGTATTATCGCAGTAAAACAAAAGTAATTTGGCCAAGTTAGCTGCCATGTTGCAGCACCATATTTCTAAGGAAGCCTGGTGGGGACAATCCAGCCCGCCTGACAGTGCATTTTGTATTTAGGATGATTGCCTTGTCTTTAAATAAACCAACAAAGAAGAAGGTGGACGAGGTGTCCAGGTTTGTGTTCGAAGGCCACCGTAGTTCACTGGCAAGCTCAGGAGAGGGTGCGGGGTGTAATCCCGCTGCAATCTAAAACGTAACCACGTGATGTCGATGTTTCTTCTCAAAATCTGCAACTATTACACAATTAACCTTGAAGTGTGACTCACACTGCTGACAGGAGAAAACGTTTGGAGCACAGAGACCACAGAGAAGCGCTGCTCCTTGTCTCAGCGTCCTCACTCGGACGCGACGTGACGTACTTCTTGTTGCGTTAGCAGCTGACGGGGGTTGAAAAAAAGTCGACGCCCGTCTCCCGCACATTCCTCAAAACCTTTCACTGATAATCTCACATTCCTCACCCGCAGCCTGGCTGCTCTGTGCACCATCAGATGCCCATCAGCTTCTTCATCGCGGTGCTCTTTTCTTTTTTTTTTCTTCAATCCACGCCTCCGCTTCCCGCTGCACTGCAGCTCTAACATAATTAAACCCTCTTATTGGGTGTTTAATTACTTTTGATCCGCATTACTCTCCCGTTAGGAGACCTCTAATACACCTCCCAAACATTCTGGGCCGGCTTTTTCGGGCTGCCGAGGCGGCTGCAGTAATTGTGCCGCGTTGAGCGGGGATCCAGCGGAGGCCCCCGAGGCCTGGATCTGGAGTAAGCCTGTCAAGCCCCCCGAGGCTCGGCCCCGGCGGGCAGGCTGGTGAGGCAAAGGGGGCACGCTCGGCTGAGCACACACAGCTCGGGCCCTGACAGACAGACACAAGGAGAGGAGCGGTCGGAGTGCTCGTTAAAGAGAAGGAGCCAGCCGTGCCCCGCCGTGCCCCAGATACCGGCCCTGACTGCACTCTGGCAAACATGCTCGATACCACGCAACTGCACTCGCAGCGGTGGGCTGAAGCGCTAATTAAGAGGAGAGCAACAAAGGCTCACCCACCTGAGGACCTCACTGTGTCGCCACAGCAAGGATCAGTTAAATGCACTGAGTAGATGGGGTAGGAGATTGGATTGTGTGTAATAGAGCCCAATATGTGCATTTATATGCATCGTTTTATTAAGTTATGAGGTAGTTTTCTGACAGACACTTGGAGGAGACTGAAGATTGTAGGTAATGCATTTTAAGTAAAAACTGTAACAGGCCATTGGCTGATGCAGGTCAGCCAATGGCCTGTCTACTGTATAATGCAGATAAAACTTTATTTAAATCAGAGATGAACAATAAGAATTGGAATCTGTGATCCTCAGTAGAAGATCAATAATACAGACTCAAAAGAGGATATACTACGTGGGACTCTTATTTTAAATAGAAATGTCAACAAGGTATCTAAACCATAAACATAACTGTAATAAAACAAATTGAAGGCAATGTCTTCACTTAGTGTCATTATGAGAAAACACTAATTTCAAACACATCCAGAGATTTGGCATATTCTTCTTCCTTTGCATTATTTCTTTTATGGGGCCTGTAAGTGCCGATGCCCATTATTCCAAAATGGCATAAATAAAAAAAAATCACTTTGTACAAATTTGTCTTCTCCAACGAACACTGAATAGAACACTTGAGTTATACAAAGTGTGACTGATCCAAACAATCACAGAGTGTTTCTCTGATAAACTGGAGAGGGGAAAGGAGGGGGACAAAAAAAAAAAAAAACCTCTTCTGTCGCTACTTAAATGTGTCAAATGGCTTCTTAAGTGTCAGGAACAACAGAAGGTCAGAGATAACCCGCCAGCACCGGCTGCCTTCACTGGAGGAGCCTCCGCTTTGTTCGGTGGGCGGAGGCTCTTTTCTCGGAGTGCCTCCGCGTTAAGTGACTGCTGACTTTTATGCTCAGGTCGGTAATCCCTCCCCAACCCCCCCAAGCCCCCAAGCCCTCCCCCGCACCCAGGTATCGTTCTATTAAAGGCCCAAACCGGCAGACCCCTGACTGAAACTTCCTTCCACTTATCACTTCCATCTCCCTTCCCACGCTGGCCGAGCTCCTCCGCGACGCTCCGCCATCCAGAGAGTCACGGTTATCATGCCGCACATACATTCCACGGTGAGCGAAATCTTAATCAAAGTGCCGCTGACACACTTGACGCTACAAGACGGCGGCGTAGCGTCTGTTTGTCGCCGAACGCCGTCGTTGGTTCATCGCTCGATGCCAGTTCGCCTCCAAAAAAAAGAGGCGCCTCATTTAGTCGCGTCCCATCGCACCGAGTGGGTCGTGTGTCTGTCCCCCTATCTTAGCTTAGCAGACTGCCATATGCTCACCCTACTCGCTCTTTTCTATTTCCCCCCCCCGTTCTTCCTCCCGCGGCTTTGCCTTCTGGCCACTCCCTCGAGTTGTTGACTGAGACGGGACACGTCGCCAGCCCCGAGAAAGATAAAACAGACCCCTATGACAGGCGACAAACAGAAAACACATTCCCCAATAACAGCGCGCGTGCATCACTCTGAGCCTCGACTCAGAGAGCGCGTGAAAAAACAAAAAGTCACAGCGAGAAGAAAAAAACAAAACATCAAATCCCTTTTTTTTCTTCCCTGGTCTGTTTTTTTCAGTAATTGTGTTTTCTGAAAGACTTTGACTCTCTCCCTCACATTCATGTCTTGCGCGAGGATACCCGACTGCAGCTAGGTGACTGAGGAATTCGAAGCATTTCTCTCCCTGAGCTGGCAGAGCGGGGCTGAAAAGAAAAGGTGCAGCAGGAGTGAGAGAGGAAATGTTTCCGGGCTCTTGCCGCAGAACGACTGGCGCAACAGGGACGGAGCTGCTCACGGCCCGAGGTGAAGGCCGTTGCTGTTCCCATTTAAAAACAAAACTGAAGTTTCTGCTTCCAATTATTTCTCCACACGCCCCACAGTGTCCCCTCAGGCTTTACCTGCGCTCACATGCCGTAACTCAAACTCTTGGCACACAAAAACCAATCACAAAAGTCGTAGTTTTTTTGAAACCACTAATGTTATCGGGTTGAAGAAGTCAACCCAGAGTGGAATTTATTCAAATCCCTGAGCTGAGCAGACACATCACTGTAAAAGTCACATTTTTGGGGGCTGGACCAAAAAAAAAATTGTCCTACGCTCGCAACAACAGCTGCTTGTGAGCAGGTGATGGAAGTTTATTAGTTCATAATGTGAATATCCAGATTTCAGAACAGCTGCAGGGGACAACGCAGAGGCAATAATTTGAGTCAAAATAAGGACATGGATACAGAAGCTGTGTGATTTCTGGCACTGGTGTATAAGTGCAGAGCATATCCACTTGAGAAACTGTGTCTAAATGGAAACATTCTTTAACCACCAATAGCCCATTCTAGTGAGAACCAATGAATCTTGAATGCTAAGTAAAGTGGCTAATAGAAACAGCTAAAAATTAAGAGATAAGGCATTCCCACATATACAGTAATACTAACATATAAAGTAGGATTATTTTTTTATATGAGCCCAGTGTCGGTCACTTTGACTTCTATTTAAATTTAAATTTTTATTTTTGAACAACACCATGCGTGTCATTGTGCAACTTTGTGGTCTGATAAGTCTACCAGTATAAGGTCACAAGTATCGTCATAACATCGGCGAGATAAACGAGAGCAGGCCAGGAGGAGACAAAGGTTGACAAAACACATAAAAGCACAGATTAAACACTAAAAGTATGCAAGGGAAAAAGAAAACCCCTGACATAACCCGGTTATGTGTCTCTGTAAACAAGTCAAATTGTGGTTTCAATTCAGTGTCGGGGGTAATTTAACATGTTGTGAGACCGCTGGGCCCTCTAACACATCTAAGTGATGGTAATGCTACTCTGGCAATTGAATAACAGCGTGGTAATTCCACACGCGGTACAGGAACTTTAATGGAGTTTATAGAAAAGATGTAGATCACGACAAACAGACGTTAATGCTTTTGAACCAACAATCTTCGACGATCTATGAAAGTATTTTATCATGAAATGGCAATTAAGTCAGTGGTAAAACACAGGCGCGCGCACGCACGCACGCACGCACGCACACACACACACACACACTTGTATTACATAGAATCAGATGGTCCACAAATACTAACCTTAGTATTTCTGCGCAGACTTTTCAGGATATTCCTCCTTTTCGGGTCTTCACTTTCCTCTATCAAGTTGTCCTTCTGGGCTCCTCCCTCATCCAGGCTTGCCTTGGGCGGACCTCCCATCTCATCATCACTGCCTATTGAGAAACTGGTCCTAAAACTGCTGAACTTGCCGAGCCGTTTGGATCGGTCTCTGTAAAGTTTGGGCTTCACGCCGAGGGCCGACAACTTTCTCCGGCGCTCCAGAGAGCTGCTGTCAGCCTCACTGTCCGACCCGTTCCCCCCGGCACTCCCATTAGAATGACCTTTGTTGGCGTTGCGGATGGTGATAATTTTGCCCTGCGTGCTGTCATGAGGCACAGAGTAAATGGTTTCCTCTTCTGAGGGTCGGGGCTTGCTCACAGCGTCCATGGGCTCGGCATAGTCCGAGGGGTCATAGCCGCCATCGCTACCGGGCGCCCACGTGACGGCTTGCGGCACGGTGCGACGGTTTGTGCCACCCTGCTGGTCCACGTAGGGGTTGAGGTTGACCTTGCGAACGGGCTTGGGCTTGACTTGCGGCGGAACCTTGTTGTTCAGCTTGCTCTCAAACGTGCTGAGCTCAGAAATGACGGAAAACGTTCACTTGATTCCGAATCGGGTAGCTTGAAGCCTGCGAGACCGCCATCGTCCCTCAGGGAAGGATACGGTGGTGAGGGGTCGATGTCTTCCTCCGAGTCCATGAGAATGTTCACCGGACTGGGGGAACCACAGCGGGGGCTGACGCTTTCATTGGTGCACGCCTCGGCGACATTGTCGTACATGTGTGTTGCTTCGATGAACGTGCGCTTCTCTACCACCTCCTTGAGGAACGGTTGAAAAAGGTCAATCTTGTGAAGCCCCCCTACCACTCCTCCGTGTCCACAAATTACTGTGTTAAATCTGGCCTCTATTTCACGGGCCAAATCCTCCCCCTGACTGACCTGTTCTTTTGCCGACTCAGAGTCTGATAGTTCCATTTGATTCTCACCCACTGCCAGTAACTGGATTGGTATTATGTCTTGGACCTCACACAGGAAGGCGCACAAGGTCTCCATGGAAGCCTTGCGGCGAGCGGAGTACACCAGAATGTAGCCGTGGACCAGTCTGGTCTTACGGAGTGCAAATGAGGAGTGGAAGGAGAGCAGAGACAACTCAATATTCTGCCTCTGGGCTCCTACGGTCAAGTCCAACAGAACAGAGGTGCCACTGCTGAGGCTGGATGCAGGACGACAGTGTTGGGGCGACAGGAAAGGAGCGAGAAGTTGGTCTAAGTCATACGTGTCTCCACACATCAGGCAAACGGCTATCCTCAGGTCTGCCTCTAGACCTTGCTGGGATGGAGAATCTCTGAAGCCCGAGGTTGTGATGGGTAAGGGTGGAGAACTGCTCCCGATGCTTCTCCTCAATTCCAAGACGCCCTTCAGTATCTGGTTGATCTGCCTCTCGTTTACGTTTCGCCCGTAGCCCATGCCTGGAGAGGCAGGGTCTAGGTATGCACACTGCAGCTTTCCTGCCACCTGCTGCCCTTGATGAATAAGAGTCTGAGCCGTCTCCCCGCCAATGTCTCCGATGGACCCCACCCCCCGCTTGGTGACCAGAAGGAGGGACAGTGGGAGTTGGGCTAAGCTGTTTTCCCTTTCCCGCCTGCTTATAGTTGACTCCCTAAGCTTCTCTAAACTCTCGACAACATAAGAGAGGGACTCCTTGGAGTTGTACAAGCACAGGCACCCGTGGGGTGTAAAGGTCGGCGTGTGGAAGGAGTTGACGGGCAGACGTACATTGCCATCTATTGGACGAAGGGCTAACTCATACATCTTTCCATCTAACACGTACCGGTCATCGCTGGAGCACAAGGACCTTATCTCGTTTGCCATCTCCCTGGCGAGCCCGTCTTTGCCTAAAATCACAAGATTTATCCGTTCTGCCCTCCCACAGTCTGATCTTATGGTGTCTGATGTTGCATAGCGGGTAGGGTATTTGGCAGCCAGAATCTGCTCTATCTTGCTGTCGACACAGTGGGGGCTGTTGGGACAGGTGTCCTTTGTGGGGTGGTAGACAAAGTGAATGTGTTTCAACACCAAAGCATCCCTTTCTGCCTGTAGCTTTTGCAGAGCTTTAAACCTTTGCTCATCACCCAGCACCTCCTGGATGGCTCCCATTTTCTCCTTACTAGGCTTGGCATCAACTTCCAGCTCGTAGAAGAGCTCAGAGTATTCGAGAAGCAGCTCCTGGAAGTCCTCTTTGGCTCGGTCAATGATTTCCTTTTGATGTTTGTTGTAGATGTCTAGATATTCAGGCTCTTCTAGCCACTTGTAGAATTCCTCACTCATGATGAAGCTTCGGGCCTCCTCCCATGGTTTCCCAGGTGTAATGAAGGGAGAAACACTGAGCTTCTCTTTGAATTCCCACCTCATCTCTGCACGCTTACGGTCATTGCGGAGCTGCTCCAGGTGAGTCTCATAGATCATTTCAGCCGGGGGAGTCTCTAAGAGATCTTGGGGAATTCGGTCATCTTCCATGTTGTCGATGTGTGGTGTGGTCTCCCAAGGGGTGTCATCCAGCACTACAAACCAATGACAAAAATCTCTTTTTGTCTCCAAGACTTTCTGAACTCCTGACCAGCTCAAGTGGTCAATTTCATCCAACTCGGGTAACAGAACGGACAGGGCTTGTGGCAATGTACTAAGGTAGGCCTTTCTGCGTTTCTCTATATGCTCCTGTTTAAGTCGATGTACATGCTGCTGGAAAAGCTTCTTGGCTTTTGCTGTTCCCTCAAGGAAAACATAATCCTTGTACTCTGTGGCAGACTGCATCCGTTGACAGACAAGGAGCCATTTCTCATTATGATACTGCACAATTCGGCTAACTAGCCACTCATAGCGGTCTTTGGCTAAGGCTATCTGTTGACTCTGTTGCTTCAGCGCCTCAAAGTAAGGGATAATTTTGGGCTTTCCCCTACTTTTATCTATGAGCTGAACTAGTGTGAGAAAAGCTAGCTCAACATTGACATTAGAGCGTGCCGAAGTCTCTACAACTTGTAGGTTTTTCTTGGCTAGGGCAAAAGTGTGTGAATCTTTTATATAGCGCTCAACTCCTTCATCACATTTGGTGAGGACCAGTACCACAGGTTTCTTAGTTTTAGCTAGTTGGTTGTACAGGTTGGTGACAAATTTCATCTGGTCCTCAAAGCTACGGTTCATACCCCTGCTAACATCCACAGAGAGTAAGAAGCCGTCCACCATCAGCTTGCCTTCAGGCATCTGTTTTTGCTCAAAGTCCTGCTCCAGTCCGAGCTGATCTGTGCAAAAGTACATCAACTTTTCTGCCGAAGCCAACTTGGTAGAAGCTGCCCTCTTAATGTAAGGCTGGAGTGCCGTACTTCTGTGTGGCTGAAAAGTCTGATCATCAATAAACTCGGTCTGCTCAACGACATTCATACGGCATTCCGGCCCCTCTTCCATAGTCCGTCCCACCTCTCCCCAGAAAAGGAAGTGGTCATTGTTCACCACACGGCCTCCAAAGTCACTTGTACTGAGAACAGAGGTGTGGTCCAGGTAGAAGTCATCTGCACTTGGCCGCACAAAGCGGTTACACAGGCAGGATTTTCCAATGCCACACTGGCCTTTTTCTTTCTCCGTGCCGGACAGCCCAACCACAACCAGGTTGTAGGTGGGTACCCGGACATCTTGCTTTTTGGCCATCATCATCGCTGGCAGAAGCTCATCCTGCTACGTTAGCCGCTGGCTTTAGGGAGAAGAGAAGGCTTCCAAGGTAGGAGGGTTTCCATGCAAGATGGGATCACTGGGCTGGGGCCTGGACCTGAAAGACAGATGAAATTAATTAATCCTACAGAATAATTACAAAAACAACAATCTAAGCAAATAACAGGCTAAATTAACAGAAACACTTTTGTGCCCGACGTCTGGATTCCTGGTGTGCGCCTGTGTGCTGTTAATAATCTGTGATTCAATTTCCCAACCAAATGTTTCCTGAAAGGATTGAGGTCAGTGGCAAAGCTGAAACAATCCAGCACATTAGTTAACCCTGCTGTAGTTCAGTCAAAGAAACATTTTTAGGATTTTCCACGGCTCATTCATACCGGCAAGGCTGCCTTCAACTCTGAATGTTGATGTTATCGAGTGTTTTTCTTGTTTTCTGCTAAAAAAAAAAAAATAAATAACAACATGATTTGTTGTGTCATTGTCCTCAACATTGGAAAAATGTTTTTTTTTTTTAATTGCACAATTAAAAGATGCACAAAGTTTAACAGCAAACACTGCACTACCACAAAGTTGAGAAGCTCCTTGTACCCACAGTGAAAGACAAATACAAAAGATGAAAGCAGATATGCCTTTCACAGCTAAACTTACTAATTGGCCAACTAGGGAAAGCCATCTGTATTCAAAATGCTGCAACGCCTGTTGGCTGACTCATTTTCCTAGAAGAAGAAAAAATGTTCTGCTACGCTTCTAACGGAATGGCCCATTGCAAACAGATCAAAGAAGGTTCAGCATATATACCACATATGATGAACAAGCATGGACATATGGAAACATGCATAGAGCTAAAGTTAAGCTGCCACTCAGGATTATTTCAAACGGTCCATGAGATACAAAAGAAGACATGAGAGGGTGAAGAACTAGAGATGCTCTCCATGAATTAGCACTCTCTGATGGCATAATTTGTAAAGAAGAAAAATCTTCTCAGACAGCCAGCACACAAACCTTCAGTGTGAGACCACCCCCTCCATGTCTTAACTGTAGTGCTAATGTAGTGAAACAGACATTAAAACCATTATTAAACATGAATAGCTCTTTAGAGAGAGAGCACAAAAGCTGACAAAGCCTTCATGACTGCTGAATTGAGTTTGTCAGACAGCACACAACTGTGAACGCACAAAGAGGAACTTCAAAGTCCAACGGCAGCAAGCCAGAGCAGTAGACGGAGAATAGGAAATGGTAGGAGTGTGACACAGAAGAGCAAAATACATAGCAGACACAAAGTAACTTCAAACCCCAGTGGCTGTCACACTGATTAGTTGTATTTAATGTATGTCCCCCTGTACCTTTTATTTGAACAGCTAAGTACTAAGTTCAAGATATACAATTAAAAGAAATCCTTCCAACCCTGGTTTCAAAGCAGCATATTCCAATTTGGGTGTGATTTCACATTACTGAGGCAACACCTCCTTGTGTTTCTCCAGGTGTATAGTACAGAAACCAGATGCCGGCGTGTCAACATCAAAAAGAATATCTTGTGTTTTGATATTTGCGGGGGAAACGTTTCTGAAAAATGTATAAAGACACCCAGGGTTAGAAACCTGTATTCCTTTTAACGGGGATGGAAAGGAAATGTGGTATGCACTGCTCTCAGTCCGCTTGTTGCTATCTACTTTATTTATATGAACATGGAACGAGAGCTCATTCGAGAATCCTTCTTTCCAAAAATATTTTGCAACTTTGTTTAATGCACATGTACTTTTTTGACTTTGTGTACACTAACTGGAAACATTTCAAGCCGTTATAGGTCCTTGATTAGATGTACAACAGGAAACCTAGCTATGCTCTTAGAATAAACAAGGTGCACCTGTGCCAAGACTTGGAACATGTTTGCAATATAAAAGAGATGACCTCAACAATCCCCTTCCACAAAAACACGACCTGGTGTTTCTGGATATACAGCCAAATAAAACTCATTCTTTATTTATGTGAACAATCCTCCTCCTGCTGGCCAGCCTCACGCCGACACCGACATTTACAGTGCAATCAAATAATCCAGTGGAGCCCATCCATCAGTGGTCGCCTTCTAATTGCTATTGCTATGATTGAGTACTGTTACAGCATACAGCGGATTATGCTGACTATTATTAAACATACATCAAATGATTACCGAATTCTGTACTGCAACTGTAGTGATAAGGCCTTTTTGGACTGCTTGCTGTGCAATAAAGGTTGAAGTGAGCTGCAGCTCAACCCAGAGTGTCCTGCTGCGAGCTGGCTCGACCCAGTAGTGAACAGTTAATAGTCGATATAATAATGATGGACTGTAACAGGAAAAAGCTCCAGCTGTTTCTACTAATTTTGCTTCATGACCCCGACATTGATCATCACCCTATCTGTTGCTGTGGAAAATAGTAATAATATGCACATGCATTTGTGGCACTCATGCTGACGTCACGCTGCTAATCACATCATGTGTGAAATAGGTCATGTTTGTGACCTGTGGTGAGAGTGTCTGGATTAAATGAAGTCAAGCTCTCCCCTTTTATCCCCCTGGGCCTGCAGACCAGCAATGTTCAACACTAACAGACTCATTCGCTGAACATCTGCTTGACTGACCCCACCTCTCTTTTCCAACACTCGGCCAAATGGTGTGTGTGAATATGCAAGTCCGTACACATTTTGTAGCCGTCAACTAAAAACCAAAGCGTGGTTAAAAGTGAGCGCAGGGTTCCCTCTTGTGATAAAAAAATGAGACGTGACCGCAAATGCGACGGCGCACAAAGGAATTGGAATTCTATTTTCTGTCAGACTGACATGCCATTGTGAGAAGTGAACAGACTGTGCAAATGCTCAGCCCTGAGTGATTGGAGGATGCAATGGTTTAGAAATGGCAGCGGCTCACAATGAAAGGAAATAAGACATCTCTTGAGACTGCCCGTTCTTCCCCTGCAAAACTGACAACCACAATATAAGTAGAGTGCTGGCCATAACTGCACAATTCAGCTGTTTGAATAACCTGTCTGCTGGCAGGGTGGCATCTCAAACAATGCATCTGGTCCCGGGAACACATTTCCTCTTGCTACAGTCAGGAACGACACTCCAGCCCGAGCTCCACTGAGCTCAGAGCAGGAGTTGTTGTCAGTCTCCCAGTTCCACCAGGCGCTGGGCCTGGGGGTCTGGTGCACAGATCCAGCGACATACCACTGTCTCGAGGCCAAAGGATGTTTAGGGGTTGCAGATAAAGATAGGATAGGGCCTGCGTTGCATCTGCCCCTGACCCTCGAACATGGTGCGCACGGGGGGTGAGCGGCGGAAGGGAGGATGCAGGAAGGAGTGGAAGGTGTTTGCTGGAGCAGAAGTATACGGCGGTATAGAAAAGAATGGGCAAAGGGGGGGGATGGGAAAGAGGTCAGTGGCCTGGGTCATGTGATCCTCACATTGGAATCCCCTCAGGGGGGTGGGCAGGGGCGTGGTAAGAAATGGATGAGTTCAGGGTCGAGGGTCTGAGCCACCACATCGCTCTCATTCGACCCTGCCGGCCACGAAAACCACCGCAAACTCAATTTCCCCTTTGGTGTCTCCTCCCGTTTTCTCTAATGGCACCGGGCGATCCGTCTCAACAGAGTCAAAACAAGCACAGGCTTTGCACACACTTTGCCTTGGACCGGGCAAATCTTTGCCTTTGTTCGGTCCCCGACTGTCTCAGCGACAGGAGAGGCCGCGGATGGTGGTGCACATCTGCAGGGTGTTTGCAGTCCAGTCAAGCCAACTATTCGCTGCAACCCGTGAAGTTAATCACAACACGTGCTACGTGCAGAGATCATGCAGACTCCACGCGGGTGGGGGTGCTGCATTCCGGTCATTACGCACCGGAGAGGAAAGGTTAGCCAGAGACAGTCACCCAAGAGTTTGGGGTAACTGCAATAGTAACAAAGCGACATGAATCTGTGCAACTTACCCATAGCTTCAAGTAAAAACTTTTTTAACTATTTTTTTTTTGCTGTAGTATTTGGTTGGAACGAGAACATTGTAAATGTTGAAGCCGATCCAATTCAAATTTGACTTTAGGTGCGATGCTGAAATTATTTATTCATCGAATATCTGACAGACTGTGTCCATAAGAATCCATAATACATTCCGCAGTTTCTGAACTGCGAACTGTGCTGCAGGGCAACTCTGAAGACATTCTGCACAAGTGATGCGAGAGTTGCTTAACCGTTGGCTTAACTCGACGCCTCCTTCATGTGGGGATGTTTTACTCTCGAACCTTGCAATTTGCACGGCCGACTGCTCAAGGAGTGAAAGTAATGTGTCATTGAAACAACAATACCAGTTCAGTTAAGCATCTGGAGAACTAATACCGGCAAATCAGCCAAAAAGACAAGTTGGCCGCCGCGAACGCTTCAATTAAGCCGTTGACGGCCGTTCAACTAATTTTAAAAACACGTTGCAACACGCTGCACTGAGCCGTTCTCCGACGCTACGTGATTTGGCGGCAGCGGGCCGCATGCATGGCCAGTGGCCTATTCCGAGACACTGGCTCACACCTGGCAAAACTATCAGGTTCTCACTGAGAGCAACGCTGCTCATGTTGAAAACAGGAAAACAAGGATAAACGAGGTGGCTCGCTCGCCTGGTTTCCCAGCAAGCCCTCCGGTTGTACAGTATTATACACTCAGGAAGGCTGGGAGTTGACAGAAACAAAGGTCATGAAATAGTCATGAAACAGCACGACGGTGGGTGATAATGATGACAGAGAGGCGAGCGGGGAAGCACTCCTGCTCGGCCGTATTTTCTAAAATCTAATACCAGCTGACCGGTCCCCCCCCGCCCCCTAGGAAGGAGAAAGAAAGTTCCCCCCTCGCAATTCGTCTTCGGCATGATTCCGAAAATCTGCGACCGGCTTTATTCGCGCCGCCGAACCCTTTCAAGGGTCTTCGCTCTCAACATTATACTCAGCGTATAGATTTTCCACCTCCAGCTGCTCACATGTTTTCATTCTTAACTCTTGCCTCTCCATCACTCCCTCTCACGCCCCTTCTCCAGAGACTCATTGTCCATTAGCGAGGAACTCGGGTTGCGGGCAAAAGAATGGGGTTTTGTGTTGCGGATGGGGGGCAGCGCTCGCGCAGATAATACCTTCTTCCCTGGGCGTGTTCCCCGCTCCGCAAGTACGAGGACACACAGACAACTGTGTGGATGTGTGACGGCTCAAATTCACTTTGAGAGGATGATGATTGAATAAGTTTTGGATAAATTCCAGAGCCACACTATTAGCATTACGTTTCCGCTCTATTCTATCAATTTACACTTCTGTCATTTGTTCACTAACGGGCATGAGTGTTAAACAATGACAAAAATATAGATATAAAAACATTATAATCCACCTTTAAAGCCGCTTTTACGCACTCTATATGAGAAGTACTCTCTGGTGCACTCCGCCCACCCACGAGTCATTTTCTTTCAACGCTAATGCAACACAGATCGCCACAGGATGTACAGTGGATATGTATGCGCAGATCAAAAGAGCAGCTAAACACTTGCAATCGCACTGCTAATACTTCATCTCACATCTGGCCGGGCGCGTCAGACGCGGCGGCGAAAAAGAGAAAACTCCAACTGCAATTAACGATCTGTATTGTAAGCACTTAGATCTTGCTCCTGCTACTTACAAGTCATGTACGTAGCTTAGCAACATTAATGCAGAACAGCTGGTCATTACATATCATCCAGGGCCTGAACGATGCAGTGGAACTGGTCGGCGGTGACGGGGATTATGTATCCGTTGTATCTGTGTCTTTCCATTTGCAGGATCACATGTGGTCATTAGTGTCTCATAATCGTGTGACGTAAGCGCTGGAGAAGGCAAGAAAAACATGTCAACCTGGCCGACTGCTGCGAAACCCTGCTATGCTATAGGTTGTCTATTGACCTGAACAGAAACGACCTTGCAGTGAAATAATGCATGATATCTGTTCCACACCCATCCTCTATCGCATTATCTCACAACTGAAAGTGTGACTGCCAAGTAGCCAGACTTTTTATTCTTCGCCCGACTCACTCGCAACCATGGGGCTGAGAGGGTAGAGAAGACCAAGCCTGCAGATTTCCTGACCTGAAATCCCGCTCTCTGACTGAGGAGTTCAAGGGTTGGAGGAAGAGGAAACAGAAACGTTAAGTGCAATTAGAAGAGTGGGGGGAGGGGGGAGGGGGATCTCGAGGGGTGGATGACCTCTTCAAAGAGTGAGAGCAAAACGAACGAGGACGCAAAAAGGGGCTGAGGAATATTTTACTCCATGGTCTAACCTCTTCAACTGCACCAGAAGGCCTTGGCTGATAGCTCGGCTAAATATAATCTGCTGGAAACAAACAATGATAGCCAGAAGTTTATGCTACGTCCACATAAATCAGACCAAACACACACACACACACACACACACACACAAAATGTGGTGCTGCCCTTTTTCTCAAAGATGACAGTGAGCCTCAAGTGCACTTGGGATCTGCCTTCACATGCTTCACAATATAGAATAAAACTAAGACAAAGGCAAGAGCAAATTGTGGAATTAACAACTGTTTGGTAGAATGAATATGCGCACCAAAGCAAGCCCTTGGTTTCCTGTTATTTTAATTGGGCATCAATGATCTGTAAATTCCTGTTCGCACACATCGAGCAATTAAAGACCTTTTGGGCGTTTCAATAAAGTGCATTGTTTGTTTTATTTCTGACGCTTTACAGTATGTGGCTGCACCAAGTAACAGGGAGAGACGTTGGTGCCAGTATCAGGCTTAGATGTTTTGAACTACAGAGGGATAGTCTGGAATATATATATATATATGGAAGCCATCACCTTTGGACATGTTCTTTGGTTGAAGAAGGGATTAGTTTAAGTGCTTTAAACAAGCTCAACTGCTGCCTTTGCCTTTTCAGAAATTCACACTCCATCCATCCACGCCACCAGGTACCGTGCGCCGCCTGCGACTCTGAAGTGGCCCACTGGCTCTGCACCGCACGGTTGCTGGAGCGCAATATCATTGGAGAACTAAGAAAGCTCACATGGGAAGTGGCGACAAGTGATTTCCCGGGGCAAACAACAGTTTAATTTGAGGTGGCTTTGCTGTTCATGTCAGCATTACTCGACCGCAGACTTTTCACTCCTTCTCCATCGCTGACGACAAGAAGCACCGAAAAGCTTTTTTTTTTCTCAGTGCTTTTAATCATCTCCAGCTGTGTTTTATCATGTTCGTGTGTAACTTCTAATTGAAAGTAAATTGTTTCAAGTTCCTGTTGCGAACCACGCAGACCAAAACCTCGACGGCGTCGAGTCCGTGCCTTCTGTTGCGTTGAGAAATTTGCCGTACGCTTGTGTGTGCGTGCGTCTAATTTCCTGCTCGGGGGCACCTCGATCCACGCACGCGAAAAAACCGGAATCGAGGTCGCCGAAAATAGACTCAGCGGGTATCTCGAGTGTTGCCGATTGAAGTGGCGCGTCGAGGACGCAACGGGGTCGTTTTTGCAGCACGTGCTCTGGAAGGGAAACGAACGACTGGAATGGGGGTGGGGTGGGGGTGTTGTTGGGGGAAACTCTTGAAACAGAGAGTCTCAAGCGCGGTGGAAACCAAGAGACCAGAGGAGGGAGTTCGCTCGGCCGGCCGGCGCATGAGCTCATCACTGAGCTTCCACTTCCTTCCCCACTTGATTCTCTTCTGCCAGGAATGAACTGACCGACTCTTCGATTCTATCAGCCTTCCCTCAGGCCCTCGTCTGATTCTCTTTTCATATTTCCCGTCCCTGTTCTTACAATATTCCTACCCTCCTGCATTAGTGCCGTACCTCGCGGCTCGGCCCGTGTCGGAGGAGCAGACTCGTCTCGTGCTCTTCCCATCCAGCCAGACCCCCTGCTTCCCTACTCGAAAGCCTGGCAGCCTTGGCGTAGCCGTACACACATAGACACAAACACTCAGACATTCACACTCGGCACTTCCAGCCAAATTCCACACAACGGAAGAAACAAACTGTGGCCCTCGGAGACAGATACACACCGTATGCAAAAATGTCCGACACTCTCGAGAGGAGGCGGGAGCTGCTTGCATACTTTGTCCAGTGAGCACTCAGGAGTTTTCAGGAGCGGCATTGTAGCTTATTCCGGGTTCTGGGGGTCTCAATTCAAGCCTCTAGTCTTCCACCTGGTTGAGTCTATGATTATAACGACTATTTCCAAAGACAGCTATTGGAGCTTTTAGAAAAAGTACAGAACTGCCTACTTTTTTTCATGTTGCCATTCTAGGGAGCAATATTTATGTCTCAGCTTTTCAAAGGCAACATCTGCCCCTGTCAATGCACAATGTTTAATTGCAAAGTGCAAATAATAATCTGCTTCGACCACATTCTTTGAGTTGGCAGGCAAAATGTGTATAATATGGATTTTCTAAGGGGGGTGAAAACACCACAAAATGATTTGTGTCTTCCTTCTTGCAGTCGATGCAACAAAGAAGCGGCACAACAGCCACTGAAAGGACGGACGGCAAATTTTGCAGGAGCTGTGTAACGCCGTCAGATGATGATGGGGGTCTTTGATTTCTGCAGTCAAAGGATCGTGGGCTGAATCACAGAGTTGGGAAACAAAAAAAAAAAAATTCACTGTTAAACGCACCAAAAATCTGATTTTCAGGAGAAAGACAAACATTTATATAGGAAGAAAATTCTTCGGGGTTTGCTAACGAGTGGGTCCACCTAAATGTCACTTCACAAACACTACCCCTCCCAAACGTGTCACTTACACCAAAACAGAGAGCTGAGTTTTCAGAGTGTCTGGATACCCAGTGAGGAGGCTCAGGATTCGGCCAAAAACAAATGGGGCTGTTAAAGAGATCGTAAATTCCCAATAACTCAGACAGGGCACTTGACTGGATTTGTTTTATTCCACGGCTGAAATAGTAATAAAAAAAAAAAAAACCCATCTGGTTGCAGTGCTACGTGCTGAGAATGTCAGCAATCAGCCGGGAAACGTAACCTTTAGTTGAGTTGCAATATTAACCCATTTTCAACGGAGTGCTCATCCTGAGCTGGAGTGGTGGTGGTGGTGGTGGAGCTGGTGGTGGAGGTGGTGGGGGGCAGGGTGGGGGCTTTATAGATGGGCTGGAGCTGTTTTCCAGATGGTGACCAAGACTGAAATCTGTGCACACTCACCCCCAGAGTTTTTAATCACTTCCTCCCGTGCCGCGGAGATTGGAACGGCCCCGAATGAAGTCGCACGTCTCGACTGCAACAATCACTTCGCTGAACCGCTTCTCCTTATTAGGACATTAACTTTCAATTATGCAGCAAATGGGCGACAGCAGTGCGCGCCGCATCCCTCGCTTATTGTAAATTTGGAGGATAGAAGAAGAGGAGAAAGTGGCGGCCGATAAAAATAACAAATGCATGCAATCATATTTTATTAGTTTTTTTTAAATATATAAATACAGTCCAGATGAAAATTTCCCATTTTCAATGCTCTCTCGTAGTAGCAGCATTTCCATGACAGTTTTTCGCAAAATAAAAGCGATGTTTCTAAAATTTCGACAAAGTGCAATTGCGTTTTGCCGGTGTTTCCATTGAATGGTGTGAAGCGCAGGAGCCGTAATTCTCGCGGGATGAGAGTTTACGAGAATTACATTTGCTTTTGTTTGCATACGTTAGTCTGCTGTCAAGAATTGTTTTTGTATTTTTCTCTTTGATTATATAAGTATTCCACCTCCTCCTCCGTCCAAACATAATGCGCCAGTTTCACTTGAAGTGAACTGGTCACGTGACCGCGTCCGGTGACGCGTAAATGCGAAAAAAGTGTTTCCATGACACCAAGATCAACCTCTATATCGATACGTCTGAAAAACCACCGCATGAGGGCGTCAAAACCTTTTAGCGACATTTAAGAGTTGTTTTTTTTTTTAATTTAGGCGTTTCCGTTACCAGTTTTTTTATTGCGATATTTAGATTTTGCGCAATTGTAGCTGTAATGGAAACGCAGCGACAGTAGTGGCTAACGAACTACCACATCCCTAATGGAGCTCCGTTGACAAACTGCAGGGTCAGGTGACGGCGGGCGGTTCGCGAGTGCAATTACCGCAGCAGCATTTTAAAATTGCTACGTCTAAGCGACAGCCTCTTAATAACAATCTGCCTTCTGATCAGCGCTCTTCTGGTGTGGATGTTGCTGCTTGAGCCTTTCCATCTGGACTTGTAACCTGCGGGCTTTGTGTATAATCAGGTCCGCAGGGAGATCTTACATCATCCAAAGATCACCCAAACTGTTACTAGGTGACAGATGGTCGTTCTCACACACACACACACACACACACACACACACACAAACAGTCACCCAACACCTCCGCCATATGCCCCGACGCGCATACAGCACGTTCTCCTCCACCACATCCCCAATGCCCTGCAACATCCTTGATCTCTCTCTCTCTCTCTCTCTCTCTTTGTTAATGTTTTATAATTATTTTTTTCAGTAGCTGCTGAGCTGGAGATCAATTAAATCTGAAAAGAAGAGACAAGGAGGAGCCAAGAAGAAAAACACAAACCTATTTACACGCTTTCCCGGGAAGCTCAACATGAAGCTCAACCGCCGGCGTGTACGGCGGCGGCCCTGAGGACGTCGCCACACGTCCGACTGTTCTTGTCACGTACTCGTGTTCCGCCGCCGAGGTGCTAATGGGGCGTCGGCAGCAGTGTCCTTACAGCCGTGGCGACGGCCGGCGGGGAGCGCAAGGCAAGCCAGTCGATAGGCGCCACGTCCACTCGCATTACAAGTCGACTCCCCTCCTCTGCGACAGGCTAATAAAGCAGGCAGAAGTAATAAAATGTCCAGCTCGGACGCGGCGCCGCCAACTTGCTTCAACACGCTTGAGGCGAAGCCTTCGCTCAACCGTTTGCTTAAGCGAATTCGTATAATTGCTTTTTTTTCTCCTTCTTCTCCTAAAATCAACCACTCGCGTGCGCTCACAAACTAATCAACTGACAGGGAGAAACTATTTATTTTGAGCAAAATGGATGAGAGAAACAAGAAAGGTCTCCATTGTTTGTTGACAAAGGGGGAAAATTGTGTTTCGGACAACGACAGAGCAGATGATAGGTGGCAAAAATAAACAGTAGCTGTGTCCTAAATGCCGTGCTCGTGTTGGTAAACTTCAATGCAGTCCACTTATCGCTCTGACAAAATCACACGTTGCAACTTTGCACCGACTGGACGCGTCAATAGTTTTGTAAAACTTCTGTCGATTCTTCAAGGTTGAGACGGCAAAGACAAGCCCGGCTGACGGTTTATCGCTGAATCAAAGCGAACGGTAGCTAGCGTGGACAGCGAGGACACACTTCGTAAAAATCACAAACTATCATCCGCCGTTTATTTTTAGAAGAAGGCGACGCATGCAGCGGACTGCGCCGGATTGTCTGCTGCATGTCAGACGTGTTGTCAGGCAGAGAGAGAGAGAGAGAGAGAGACAACGAGAAAGCACCTTGATCGTTACCTGAGAAAAGTTCGGGAAAGTTTGCGTTGACGACGAGGGCTGGAGGACGCGGAGTGCGCTGGCGTCGGTGTGGGGGGGTGGGGTGGGGGGTGAGGTGGTTAACGCGAGCGTCTTCTGGTAAGTGCTCAGCATTTTGTGGTTGGCTAATGGCGGACGGACTTTACGACCTGCACCTCATCCTGCCGTTGCTGCCAGGACATGCCTTAACATGTACACACACACACACACACACACACACACACACACACACACATGAAGTAGCAACATCCGCTGCGGACATTTTCCTGCTTTCACTTGTTGTTTTCATCTTTAATTGTCATCCATCAACCTCTCCCAACCATCTAGAGACATAGCAGCAGCCATGCACACGCAGAGACACACAAGGCCACTTAAAGACACAGACGGGGGAAAAACAATGAAAATCCCCTGGATGAAGTGGGTGACGGCTGCCA
This sequence comes from Thamnaconus septentrionalis, assembly GCA_009823395.1. Taxonomy (NCBI): domain Eukaryota; kingdom Metazoa; phylum Chordata; class Actinopteri; order Tetraodontiformes; family Monacanthidae; genus Thamnaconus; species Thamnaconus septentrionalis. Next base: position 17,633,313 of record CM020510.1, on the reverse strand, counting down.
AAGATGGGGTGAGTCACGGCGAGGAGGAAAAAAAAGGAAGCTAATGACAGAACTGAGAAACACCTGAACCTGCCAAAGTGTAAACTGCAGGTAATGACTTTTTACCGGTTGCCACAGTAACCTACCGTTGGCACAAAGACAGATGGCAACAGAGGCTTTTTTCCCCCCTCCGTGACATTCCTACCGCCTCATCCTCTACCGCGCTCCGTCTATTTTTCCGCCGGGAGCCTCGCTCGCATTATTGTCAACTCAGCCGGCGGGGCGGATCCGCGGCGGAGCAACGCCATGCCAGATTAAACTATTTCATGCTTTGCATCTCGCCCATTTATTTCCGGGTGCGCGGCAAAGGGCCTAATCAGATTCAGGTGCGGAGATTAAGCAGCCGGGGAGAAAATTAAGCATTAATAAAGTTGATTTGCAGAGTGCACACGCGGAGACAACGTCGCCTTTTAGCAAGTCTGAAAGCAGGCAGGCAAGCAGGCAGGGCGTCACCCACCCCAAACCCCCCCTACCCCCCACACACACACACACACACACTCGACTCCCTCGCCTTCACCAAGCTGCTGCTGCAGCTCCACCGAGTGGAGGAAGCAGACAGGCTCCGGGGCAGATTGTCCAGAGGTTACAGGGGTTATGCTTGGTCATCCATTTTAAATCAGTCTCCAGACAGCTAGTGGAGCGCCATTACGCCTCCAAAAAAAAAAAAAAAAAAAGCCGCTCTGCACCGCCGATCAGCCGTCGCAGCTCGAGGCCAAGTTCTCACTCCGCAGCCGGTGCCGTCCACATAGCAGCGAGGAAACGGGCGGCATTCACCGACAAAGAGGCAGCGAAAGCGAAGCAAAACCGAACATTAACGTTCTGGCGCAATGGCTTATGAATTCCTGTTGAGAGTCATTAAGCGGTCAAAGTTTGGAGAACCAGGTTTGAATGGTGAAGCGCGTCGTCCTGAGGAGTTCTGACATGACTGACACACGAACTGGGAAGGTTTGTCTCCCTGCGGTCACATGACCCGAGCCCGGACCACACCTGTTCACACCTGCTTTATGTTGCCTTAATGACTGGCAATAGCGTGGATCAGCTTGTCAACGCTACAGTGGCTGCACAGAATCTATTTATAAATGACAAATATTTTGCGAGGGAATCTAAAGTGGGACAGTAAAGTGGATTCCCGTACAATTAAAACTGAGATGGGAGGAGAGGCCGACGACGGACAGGCGGCGCCGTTATCTGCTCCATCCAGCGGGTGAACAATTTATTCCCCGCCAATATCATAAATGCAGACGGAAGTATGTAAAATGAATGCTTTTATTAACAACTGCTCCCCCTTTTGTCCGCCACTTGCCCGAAACAAAGGGGAGAACAAAACAGATGCAGCGTCGCCGCCCCTCTACTCATTCCGACCATCATTCCACCATTAATGCCTCTGCACACGGTGGCAGATGGAAATGAGTGAAGACTTCTGATGAAGAGCTGACATATACAGAGACGGCAATAGTGGGGGAGAAAGTGAAGTTTTGTTGACGAGGAATAAAGAGGAATTTGGGAATTTGAATGCTTCCCACCCATCATTACGAATCCCATTCTAGCCAAACCTCATGGAGGTCCTCAGGCAAAACGTGACCATGTTTATTATTCTACCATTGATCTAAGTGACCTCTTATAAGTGGAATAAAGTGGGAGTGGGAAATTTCTTTTTTTTTAACGAGACGTAGTACTTCTCTAAAAGTAAGTCTTGTTAACTTTCAATTGTTCGATGTTAGCAAAGTGTAGCAAGAGTCTCTGCACCTTCCAGCGGTACCGCACGTCTGTTCAGATGCAATAAATGCAATGGGAGACCACAATAACAGATGGCACCAAGGGGAAGGAGGGAAAAAAAATCAATCTTGACTTATGCTGAACTTGCCCTCATCTTCCTTTCTGAAAGTTACATTGTACGTTTTTTTTCCTCGCTTTTCTTGCGCTAGTTTCTTTTGACTTCATGTGCAGTTCCCCTGCCAGGCCCAGAGGAAGAGACCATCTCAGAAAAAAGGCAGGGAGGTTGGGGTTGGAGTGGGAGGGGGCAAGACTCAGACTATTCTCTCTCCCGGCCGGTCTCGGGAAACAGGAAAGGAACCAGGTCGGATTTTAAAGCCGCTGTCCTGGCTGCAATCCCAGCGTTAACCCTCCTCGACCTGAGCGCTCACATACCCGCCGCTCCGTTTCTCCGCTGGTCAGCCGTGCCAGTTCCACCCCTCCATCGCTCCTTCCTTCTTTTTTGACTGGCACTGTCGCTCTTCGCTACCTCCTGAGCCGTTCGTGTGAGGGAGGTCGGCTGCTCCAGGAGCGTCTTTCACGAAGCTCCCATTTACTTTTCTCAAAAATACCGGCGCAGGTTTCAGTAGGACGTCGAGATCTTTCACAAACAGAGCAGTTTCATGCTGAGAGAATTAACAAACTGTCTTTTCTACCGAATCTGATATTTATAGACAATGATAGCCTGGAGCAGGAATGCCTCTGTGCTCTCGGTCACAAAAATAAGAGACTCCAGAACGCCAGTTGTGTTTGTTTTACAAAGCCGCCTAAAATTAGTCGCCAAAACAAGTAGGGACTGCATTGTTGTTGAAATGTGCGACACAAATAAATCTGACTGGCGCTGCCAAAACACACATGACACAAGAACAAGGTTTTTTTCCACAAAGAGGGAGACATAAGAACCTCTGAGAGGCCCGGGTAAAGTTTTGTCCTTGGTAATCTGCAAGGACTTTGAGTGTGAGTCGCTAAAATTTTTTCTGACACCGTCAAAAAACTGAAATAGTAAATGTAGGGTTTATGGAGGTATTTTGTCATTAATGAAACCCAGATCAAACAACAAAATTATCTCCAAATTATACAATGCCATAAAACTATCTAAACAAGGAAACACAGAATACATAAAGAAGAAATGGGAAGAAGAAATACAGATAAAGATAACGCAGGAGAGCTGGGAGAAAATATGCCAGCTACAATGGGTTTCAACTGGTTCAAATACTTGGCGGGAATTCTGTTGGAAAAACATCACTAGATTTTTTATTACACCCATTCAGAAACATCACCAAGGCAGTGGAGACGCTTGTTGGAGACTTTGTGGATCTAATGGAGCCCACCATGTTCATGTTTTTTGGGACTGCAAGACAATAAGAAACTACTGGGTGGAGATCCATAAACATATAAAAAATGTATTTAATGTAAACTTCCCTTTTAATTGTGAAAACATGGAACACCAAAGACAAAAAACTACTGACTATATTATTGGCAGCCAGTAAGAAATCTGTGACAAGGAAATGGTTGAAAGTAGAACCACCCACCATTGATGACTGGATTGACATTGTATATGATATATATATGTTATGGAAAAGATATCCTATTGTCTTAAGGTTGAAAAAGAAAAGTTTCATAGTATCTGGTTCAAATGGACTGAGTACGTCAAACCAATTCGATCTGATTTCATATGAAAGTGCTTTTGCTTTGTTTTATATATCCTCCTTTCTTTTGTGATACTTGGATGTTCTGAGGTGGTGCGCTCCCCAGTTCTGTTATGTTTTGTTATCGTTATTGTTTTCAACAAAAACAAGTGATCGTCCGGGAAAAAACAAAAACCAGATAGGCAAAATGGACAAATTCCTCTGAACATTATGTAATTGTTTTTCTATATATTTTTGACCGACTAAGTCTGTATTGAATGTATGCAATGAAAATTTGCCTTTCTAAATAAAAAGATCATTTCAAAAAAAAAGAAATAGTAAACGTAGCTAAAGGAGCAAAGTACAGCAAATTGGAAAAAAAACAAAAACATTTCAATTATCTATACAATAGAACCACAAAATAGCATACTTCCAAAATTGAGAACTTAGAGGTCAACCACCGTCTCTTCTACCGAGGCAGGCCGAAGAATGTGGCAACTACTGGCTGCTGAAACACACAGCTACCATTATCTGGATGGGTGCGACTATGCACCTCACCACGGGGAGCTCCACGCTTAATCACACAAAGGACTTTGCTCAAATATGTGGTCTTTAAGTCTGGCCCAGGGCGCATTTACACGCAAAAAAGGCAAAACGTAATAACAGTCATACGTGTCCCAAACCGCCTCTTAAAAGCGGGCAGAGGAAACATGTTTTAATGAGGCCGGGAAGGAACCACCGTGCATTTACAGCTGTACTTGGGAGACGTTTACATCGTGCCGACACGGGAACACGCAGTTTTGCTTTTAAAAAGACATCCGACTCCTGACAGCGCTGCCGCCGCCTCCTCCCGCGTCCGTGTTTCCCAATTGGCCACTTACGCTGCGACATTCTGATGGAGCTAATTAAGGGGCCGTGACCACAGTTTCATCCCGACGACGCCTGACTGTATCTGATAGCCGGTCCTGGGAGCTGTAAACACGGAGCAGTGAACCCTTTGAACCGTCGTTCCCGCTTTCTTCCTGGCTCTTCAGTCCACCATACTGACATCAAGAGGCTTTGAGAGGAGAGTCCAACCTCCTCCCTTCAAAGCGTCAAAGCGAGTTAATGGTCTTCATTTAATAATCTGGTTTTTATTGATCTCTGCCCCTTTGGGGGATACTATGTCTGCAATTAACCCGTCCTGATTCATAGTTAACCTTAACTATACCCGCTAGGAGCAGTGGCCCGCCGCAGTGCAGTGCCCAGGGGGCAGCCAGGGCCTTGGGAGCCTTGCTCATGGGTGGAGACAAGTAGTGGCCAAATCTCCTGTTAGTCTGGGGATTCGTACCGGCGACCTTCCGATCTTGAGTTTGACTCAATGAACTTCCAGCGCAGCGAAGTTACAGATATGTTTTCATCGGGGAAGACAGACGTCCAGGATGCTCTTTATTCCAATCTCTTGTCACATTCAACTTGGCATCCTGGTTAGACGCGTTAATGAGGAAAACAATGCATTTTTCATCAATTGTGTTCATGATGTTTTGGTTTTAAATGCTTTCATATCTCTCCTTTAATCAAACATGTTTTCCCCTACCTTTCTATCTTCCTGCCCTAAAGGTAAGAAAAACATCTCTCTGATTAAAAGAGAGATAGAAATCCAGCGCAGTTTTACATTCAGGCTGTACAGCAGTTGTGAAATTCTTCTACTTTTGAAATTTCGCTCGTTCGGAATTGAGTTGGGTAAACGGCTCTCTGAAGTGAGAAATACCCCCGCATCAACGTCATAACTTTAAAGCATCGTGACGAAATGAAAGGGAAAGATGCTGTGTGCGAGTGTCCCGGTGCTCCCTGAGTTTTAAATGCAGCACCATCCTCTCTGAGCGCCAGCGTCATCGCTGATAAGGCCAACCCCGCTGAGACACGCAGATGAGAGGCGGTGCCATCCTTAAACCGCTTTAATCCTCCATCTCAGACAGAAAAGGGGAGGGCACGCTCGCAGACACACACACACACACACACACCTGGCAGACAGCAGCACGTAGCCGTGACAGGCGCCCGCTAAGGTCGTCGCACCCCTCCGATTTGTCGCGAGAAGGTGGGAGGGGATTAGTTCGCCACCGTCCACTCGACAAACACCGGCGAGACTTTGGCCTCTGTTCGATTCTCTCCATCTTTCACTTGCTTCTCTCCCCTCCGCTCCCGTCTCCGTGAAGATCAGAGCGCAGACAGCCGGGGGGGAGGAGGTGGCGAGGCGAGGCGTGCCGGGGCTAACACGTCCCTCCGCCCTCCCCTCCATTGTTATGATGACAAGAGATAAAGAAACTATGTGTGATCGGCGTGTACAAAGCCGCGGCGGGTGGGTACAGTGGCCAAATAACCGTGAGGCAGCTCACTGGCAAGAAAAAAGAAAAAAAAACCTCAAACTACCGAGCTGGCTGGCGCAAAAAAAACAATCCCCCAACGATAAGAATCAGGCCAGGAAGGGAGGGTGGGAAGAAAAAGGAATAAACGAATTAAGGCAGATAAAGCCGTGTTCCTATTGCACTCTGGAGACTGGCTGCCATGGCGGTAGGAGGGGGAGCGGAGGGGAGTGCAGAGAGGCAGAGGAGGGATTTTAAAGGTCTCCGAAAGTGAAAGAGAGGCAAAGCCGAGAGCGCTGAGTCATACCCCTCCGAAACGTGCCGACGCAGCCTTTTATCACAGAAGCGAGATTATTTCACGGAGAGACAAGAGACAATTCCCGTAACTCCCGCGCCGGGATTTTTGGGACGACGGCCGCGCCTCCAAGTCTCTCGGAGACGGCAGACCACTTCCTGGCTGGCGGCCCTCCCGCTGTCCGTCGCCCGTGTTTAGCCCTTCGCGCGAGGCCCTCGGCAGAAGCAACTTACGCCGGAGGCTTTATCAAACTCCTGGCACAATCAGGAGGGGGGGGCGGGTAATGAACAGGCCGAATTAAACGAGACAAACCTCAAAGAGGAACGACGCTGGAAGGAGCCGCCGGGCCAATTTAAACACAATCTGACGCTGTCCAGGCTGGTAAATATTGCCCTGTTTGAATAAATCTGCTATTCCCTCCCGCCGCCCATTAAAACCCCTATCCCTTCATCTCCCCATTAAAGCAGTCTGTCGGCCTGTCTGTTTGCAGGGGCCGCGCCAAACACTGACATGTTTGCCCCCAGTCAGATTCCCATTTAGATCGCTAAAGAATCCCCACAAGGGTGCGAGAGGGCGCGCGTCGCCGCCGCCGCCGAGACAAAAGCGCCAAGGCCTCGCGGTGATTTGCGTTATTATCACCTGTCGTGGAATCATCCTGCGGAATAAACCGAGCGACGACCTCGCCGTCCTTGAAAGTTAATAAGATTTGTGAAGTGAAAGGTGAACGAAAATTACAATGCCGAGCCTGCGTCTTTCGAGCCAGTAACGGAATCCGCCCAAGAGAGGCAAAGGCTGACGTGCGACGTGAAAATGCCACAGTTGGCCATTTATTGCGCCGCGTACATAAATGACTCGCATATAAAGAAAAGGGCAGCCAAGCTTTTCTTATATACATGCAAAGCTTCACAAGCATATTTTGCTCTGCTACTAGATGTGCATAAGCAAGCAAAGCAGTGCGCGGAGGACGATGGGCGTGCACGAGCTAACAGTAACTGTGGTAACAGTGAATCCTCCACTGCTAACTTTGGAACGCTAACTTTGTGCAAGCTAATTTTGGCCCCGGAATCCATGTTGTTTGACGCACGTCGACAACAACATCGAGACATTTATACCACCGCAGTGTCGTCAAAGTGACAATACTGTTGCATCACATACACGACAAAGCAGACACCACCCCCCACCACCACCACCACACACACGCAAACACACACCGCTGAAGTGACACAAAAGAATGCAAGACTCGTCCCGCTTAACTTGGCAATTACAAAGGTTTATAACGAGTTGCATCACCGTGCACCGCGACATCAAAAACAAGATTGTTGTTTGCAAACGCAGGCCTTTGCGAAAACGTCACTGTTCGCCTTCGCTTCCCCAGTGAGATGGAAGGCAGTCGCTTGGCAGACAGAGGCTGGTAATCTCTCAAAAACCTCCCACTGTGGAGCAAGTGATGCCTTCCAGAAAATAAAGGCAACCGTTTATGCAAAGTCATGTCAAGCCCGTCAACTCGGAGTCAATACAATAACGACCACACAGTGTCAGCCAAGCAATGTCCAGAGATGGCGGAGGCTTTGCCGAGGCTTTCATAGAAAACTGCCAATTTGTGTATTTTGTTTGCCCCTCGGATGCAGAGAGCAACAGCTGGGAAAGGGAAAATATAATAAGCCAGGATGCTAATGACCGACTGGTGACTGGCGCTCGGTTGGTTAAAATCCGCCCCAACAGACATCTGGAGCGGCGGCAATCACGATCCAAAAAAAACGGCAAAACACTGGAGGGGGCAAGCGAGGAATGATGGGCAAACAATCCCGACTACAGTGTGTCCATGTCAAAATGAGGAAGAAGGCAAGGCCGTCTTTGAAGCTCACACAGCAGAGGGAAATTTCTTCTTGGTACTGACGGTGAATGTGCCGCGCGATGATGTCCTTTGTTTTATGACAGTGAAATGTCTCTCTCACAGATACTTTGTTGTGTTAGCTGCACATTAGAAACAAAATGTACACTCAGAAGACAAATTCATACATATCCCAGCTGTCTTGGTGTGGAGGCGGGGCTACAACCTGGACAAGTGGCCAGTTTATTGTAAGGCCACAATGAAAGACATTTGGCTCTCGCACTCACTCCTATGAACCATTTAGAATTCCTTTTTACTTCTTTTTGAGAGAAATACTCATGCAGACTAAAACCTTTATTTAAAATTTGGCACATCCTATTTTAATTTTTCCCATATTGTTTTTTCATTTCTTGAAAAAGTATTTTGACATAGTATTTCATTGTTTTGTTTTGTATAATTTTATCATTAGCGTGAGCATCGTAAGTGTTTTCTGTGTTTTAAATGAGCTTTGAACTGAAGTGGTATTTGCACGTTTTCACGTCGTTTCCAAACAACTTTACAATGACAGAATTAGTGACCTGCAATGGACGGGGTCACGGTAACTGCATTCTGAAGGCTTGGTTGGGAGGGAGGAGTCCTACAAGTAACACAGAAGGATCAGTCAAGCGATGTAGTTGTCAGCGTTGACGCAGGGAGACGCACTGTAAAGTCTCCCATATTCCTGGACGGCCGCTTTCACACTGTTCTTATCGCTAAAATCACAGGGCCCTAAAGGCGCGGTAGGTCTTCCGGGTCCCTATATTAACTCTATGCGCCTCCCGCTTTAGCACTCGACACAAATCAACACCATGTGTTTTGCAAAAAAAGCATGAAGGCATTAATTCTCTATAACTCTTCACATAAATTACAAGCCAGCGTCTGCAGGGAGTGAGCCGTCCTGGTCTTCTGAAGGAGACTCCGGCGGGACCGAGCATCCGTGGCGGGGAACGGTCGGCAGAAGACTGTGGGTTTTCCAATTTCACACACCGGCCCGTAAATCACGCAGCTGGTCTACCGAGAGGCTAATTTATGTGGGCCGTCACCACATCATGAACGTGTGGAAAATCATTTAGCTCCCGCCTTGACAGCATTTTCTCAGAGCCCCGCGGCCCTCGATGCCGACGTATCTAAAACGGCGGGGCGGGAGACAAGCTATCTCGCCGTCTGCGAGTCAAAAGGCAAGCTCGACGCATTAATCAAATAAAAAGGTGACAGGGCAGAGTTGAAGACCGGTTGTGCGCGACTGTGTTACTTGCACAACGTCACTCAAAAAGATATTTCACTATAAGGCTTTTTTTTTATTACGCATCTACTTGGGCTAATGTACTCACTTTTAAATCCTGTGTGTCCATTGTTTGATAAATGAAGTCCTGAGGGGTCTGTCATTTCTCTGTACGTTACTTTAGGAATTACTTCCGGGCAGTTAGATATGACTCAAATTACTGTGCGTCTTCAGCGTTAGCTAGCAAAGTAAAATATCGCTAGCAAAGATTTGAGCTTTGGCTGTAGCTTCTTGATCGTTCTTTGAAAATACCTTATTGAACAACAACAGACGCCTTTAGGATTTAGAACTTCATCCATTACGCGACGGACGGACGCGTCTCGAAAGCGAGTCCGACGTGAAGTTTTGACGTCGAACGCGCTCACGCGGCGCCCCGCGGTGTCAAGGAGAGGCGCGCTAGCCGAGAGACCACGCAAAAAAAGAAAGAAAGGAAAAAAAAAAAAAAAACGACGCAGCTGGACCTGGCTCGTGACAACACTCCCATTCATTCATCCCGGCTCCACACCGAGACTCCGCATCGCTCCACAGAGACGGCAGTCACACGCACGACACGCCGCTACAAAGAGTACAGGCGCAAATGCACACAACAACCCATGTCAGTTACCAAGCAGTTACTGTGCGTGTGTGTTTGTGCGCGTGCGCGCTCTCACGCTCATATCCACATATATTATTCATCTACATGCGAGCGTGTGAACAGTGTCTGGCAGGAGAGATAAGGGGCTTCTTTATTTCAGTCCTTTTGCTCGGGTGTGAATGGATGCGCGTTCTTCCAGTTGTCTATCAAACAGACCATTTGTTAGTCGGGGGGGTGAGTGGGGAGGGTGGAGGCACGTGTACTCACCAATAAAAGAAGCGAGAGCGTCTCTGAGACAAGGCAAAAATGAAGAGGACAGAAAGAGGAAGCACTCAGTGGACGGAGGAAGAGAGAGGAGTGAGGCGGTGAGGGAGGGAGGGATAAGTGACGGGAGGGTTGAAGCTGGGGGGGGGGGCTTTTCGTTGTCATACTTTCATTTTGGCCGCACACAACCTTGAATTTGTCAAGAGAGATTTGGCGGAATTGAGAGACGCGTGGTCGAAGGGAGGGAGGGAGGAGAAGAACCATGTAAATCCACCTTTCCTCTGAAAGCCTACAGCACTCAAGAGTCCATCCGACAAGTCGGGACTGTCAACACTCTTTATTTCACCCACAATGCACTCCGCTGTTACAGGAGCGTACGCACAGTAGGCGCAGGTACACAAAATTCTGCGCATTCTGGAGCGCCAAGACGTGTCTGGAGGAAATGCCTGGACGGCACGCCGACCGACGCCTTCATTTTTTTTTTTCTTTTAACTGTGAAATCTACAATCGACAATCTACAAGCTAGACAAAGAGCTGGGTGGAGGACGGGTGAAGGAAGCTCTGACGGGTGGCTTGTTGGCGTGAGTTTTGTTTCGCCGTTGATTTTGTCAAGTGGCTTGAAACGCGACCCTGCCGGCTTGAAATTATGGGGTTGAACGACGCGCGGCGTCAGTACGAGGCTTCCTGGGGCGCGGCGAAGCGTCGGGAAGCGTCGTCTGTCCTGATGCAACAATACTGCAAACTACTGTTTGCATCTGCTTAAAAACACGGCCCTCTTTTTTTCTACTAGCGTCGAAAGTAAAAGTCGTTAATCTTATATCGTTAGATACGCAGTGATGATGAAGTTGGAAGATTTTTTTTTTTTGTGTAGGGTGGCTAGCTTGCAGTTGCTGTTAACCTCACATACATAAAACAGGAGCAAAGACACTAACGCCATAGATTAGAAGGTGCCATTGTACCATTGAAGCCTACGTTAGATTCTCTCTCTATATATATATACTCTATATACACACACATATATATATACACACACACACACACACACACACATATATATTTATATACATATACATATATATACATGTATATGCATACATATATATGTTACTGTTGAACATTAATGATGAAGTGAATCTTGCATGGATGGGGACCTTTAAAACCGATTAAACGCATTGACTAAAACATTCTTTCAGACTTTTCCGTACAGTCACCGCTTTTAATCTTCCGACTCTCAACGGGAGCCACACCCAGTTCATCCCAGTGCGAGTGCAGTGTCACCATCCCAGCGTTCAGCTCGGCTGCGCCCGCAAGCTTCACGCCGCGAGCGCGCGCCCGGTGCCGTGTGCGGAACGAGGGAGCCGCAGCCACGGCGGCAGAACACGCTCTCTGTATTTTTTTTTTTTTCAATAAAAAAAACGCGAGCAAAGCGCATGAGCTAAGGTGGTGCAGTGCGGGGACTCTGGGATTTGCTGCGCGAGTATTAACACGTTCCCGGACGCAATCTCGGGCTGCTGCACGGGCTGAAATAGCAAAAAGAGAGAAAGAGAGAGAGAAAAAAATCCATGCCCGCGCATAATAATGTGTTTGCAGATGGTTCCGCAGGCAGGGGACTTGCAAATAAGCCCACAAATAGCCACAATAGAAAGTCGGTCAATGGACGGGAGGGTGGTGGGTGGTGGGTGGGGTGTGTGCAGGAGGAGCGAACAGGTCCGTGCCGGTGGGAGATATGGCTTCTGTCCACCTCAGCATTTCTAAACACTGGCAGTTATCTTCCCTCTCCACCGGAGGAGAGGTCATTCCCTTTTTTTCCCTCTTCTCCTCTGCGTCGCCCTGCTCTCAGCCTCTCCTCGTCACCCCCCCCCAACCCCACTCCTCCCACCCCGCCTCCACCTCCGTCCCCTTCTGCCGTTCCATTTATCCACCACCCTACTCTACCTTTTATACACTCCCCTCCCTTTATCTCTGTTTTTGTTTTCCAGCATTCCCGCATCTTCGCCCTCCGCTCCCTCCCTCCACCTCCCATCTCCCAGGCTCTCAATGGAACGGCCCATTCAGCAACAAAACAAAGCTGCCTACAGCATCACACGCTGGCTAATCAAGCAGGACCAGAATTCAGCAGCCCTCAGATCCACTCGACAACGCTATGATACCGCGCCGCAACGGCGGGGAGGAGGCTTCTCTCTCGTGTGGAGGACCGGAAGGGGGCGGGGGGGTGGCGAGGCAGCGCGGAGAATTCTGACACGGACGCAGGACGATAAAAAAAAGACGGCCGAGGTTCCGCTGCCGAATGCACAGAATGCAATAATGTTTTGCAGCGAGGTTGCACGGAGCTCGTTAAAGTCGCCTCGTTGTGCATCTTTCTTTTCACGGTAATAACAACTGGGCCGACTGTACGAAATCCCTGGCGGCGCCGGAGGTAAACGAGGCAGGAAGACGGTCAACCAGGGCGCGAGGGAGACGCGACAGGACGAGTCTCAGAAGGGCTAACGGTGGTGACTCCGCTGGCGAAACCCAACGGGGGACATCCGCAATACTCGGCCACACGGAGGCCCGAGCGTGCATCCAACATAGCATGCTAGCTGCCCCTTCTTAAGTGCTGCTGCTGCTGCGGTTGGGCTTCAGGGAGGGAAAAAAAACAACAACCTCAAAACACACACATAAAAGCCGGTCCTGCAAGATGCAGAGATATGAGGGATATGTAAACACAGGCAAAGCAACATCAGCATCAAAGGCTGGAGCGCCAACAAAGAGTCTCGGGACGCTGCCGGCAAAAGTTGGAGTCGGAGCTCGGAAGTAAACCGGGGTAAAAGTTTCATGCGCTGCCCGTAAGCCACGGCTACGCGTCTCTTGGAAGCCGGTTAGCAACGCCGGGGCGATAGATCTTCTTCCTTCTGCAGAAGAAGGAGAGAAACGCAGCAACTGCCAAACAAACAGAAGCCAGGCAGGACAGACGGACAGATGAATGGACGGATAGATATCCTTATTCTTTTAGATCCCTTGCGCTTCATGTGCCATGTTTTCGAGGGAAGAGGCTCACATTTTTGCAAGATCTTCATCTGTCGAGCAGTATGCTGCACCCCGTCAAAGCAGGCGGTCTTCCCCAGCCCGCCTCTGATGTGCTGCTTTAAGATGCGTTTCCGTCCGATTTCTCAGTCGTCCTACGTCGATCCAATCCGACCGAAAAAGGGGCGTCGCAACGCCCCGATTCACAAAGACCGAACTGCCTAGCTCGTCATTTGCCACATCTGTCCGCGACGTCTCATCTCAGCGTCTGATTCGCGCTGCGCTAATTACACGGCTCGGAACTCGCCCGTCGAGTTCAGTTCCAGCGTGAGCAATTTGCACCCCCTTTGCATCAGACCGCAGCCGTCTCGCTGGCTAAATAAAAGCATGGCCTTCTGCTACAAACACGGCAGGTATAGAAATGGCAGATGCCGCTCAACGCCGTGGAGCAATTTGGAAAACCTCGGAGATGTGTGTTTGCACTTCCTCGGAAAGACGTCACCGACTCGGGGAAATAGCCGGTTATAGCAGCGTCACGTCAGCTGATTATAACTCTGTTCCTGCTGCGCTTCGGAAAGGCTTGGAGGCTCTGACGCAGACCGGCGGGCAGACGGGCGGGCAGGTTGGACGGGCAGACAGGCGGGCAGGTTGGGCGGGCAGGCGGCCGGTCTGGGTGCGACTGAGGACGTCCATCCGTCGGCGGGGGTGAAAGTCTAACGTTGTGGGGTGAAGAAAGGGAAGCGGGAGCCCGAGTGGTGAGCCGAGGGGCGCGAGCGAGGGCTGCTGGGTAGAAGGGAGAGTGTGATGGCGGGACGGGATTTGGAGTCTTTAACTTCATTAGTTCCGCCTCAGTCTGGGGTCTGTAGATTATGTCTAATTAAGCAGCTTAACGCGGCTTAAAAAGCACCGCGCCGAACGCACAAGGGCCTTATCTGTCAACCTGCTCAAACGATTCCCCGCTCCTGCCTTTCTTCCTGTGGCAGCCCAACACAAATTCCCTTTCGCGTGGCCTTTATGCCGGGGAGATTAGAGGCGCCGACACTGGCACGGGAGCCCGGGTAGCTAGCAGGCGCGGCGATAACGGCGGCGGGCGTGTGGGAAGGGGAGAGCGCGTGTGGCGAGCGGTGGGAGGCAGACGCTTCCTTGACTGCAGGGGGGCGGAGGAGGGGGAGGGGTTAATCTAACCCATCAATTTCAATTCCAAGTAGAACACAACTGTGAGGATTACCAGTCAGGCTATTGGGTGCCTCAGCCAGCATCATGACTTAGTGGACAATGCGCACTTTTTAATTAAAAGGTTTAGTGTGTAATATTTGGAGGTTTTGAGACGAAGCAGCGACATCAAGTGGTTACATTTTAGATTGCCCTCTCCCGAGCTTGCCGGTGAACTACGGTGGCCTGTGCACACAAACCTGGACCACTTCTTCTTCATTGGTTTATTTGAAGACACAAGCGTTATATAAAGCCTAAATACAAAGCGTGCAGTCTAGGTGGCTGGATTGTCCACGCCGGGCTTCCTTAGAAATATGACAGTGCAAGATGGCAGCTATATGTATATTCTTACATGATTAAAGGTATTGTTCTAAGGGTAGGAAAACCAAATTACTTTTATTGTACTGCGATTATACACTTTCATTAATGTATTTATGGCCAGTATATTGAGCTTTTACCAATATAAAAAAAAAAATCATGAACCAAGCCAAATATTACACACTGGACCTTTAAATTGTGACAAACAATGTTCTTGACGAATATTGAGCGGACTGGAAGAATTGTGGTCGTGACATTTAAAAGGAGATTTGAAACTGTAATTATGGCATCCTGGCAAAGGATGATACACGAGTGGAGGGTGAAGTCGGCCTGATAAGTGAAGCTTGCTTGTGAACTCCAAAAGAGTCAATAACAGATGATGCGGGAAAGGAAAATGATAAGCCTGGAATTTAACTGCAATTAAACTGTCAAACTGATTTCAAAAATAGCAGCTCAACAGTCCAAATGGGTTTGAAAAGGCAACTTTTAAAACCATCTCAAACAAAACACCCCCACCCTCAAAACAAACAAAAAAATCAATTATCTTTTTAACAAAACTTTAGAAAAACAAACTTGAATGCCACCAAGTCACTTTCCATTTTATTCACTCTCTCTTGTTGCAAAGTGATCCATTTGCATCAGTCTCCCGGCTTTCCAGAATGTTTGGAAATTGAAATTTGGAGGTTCGCAATCAGGAAAACAGCGGGAAGAACGAATTATTCAACCACGCAGCTCCGCCCCCTGATGAAAAGAACACGACACATTTTTAAATTCTACTGCTACTCGTCTCATCTTTTGTTGACGCCGAGACGCGAGTGGTGAACAGCGAAACCGTGACCTGAACCGTTAAAGCGAATAGACGAAGCATTAAAGCGTTGCAATAAAACGGTAAAACAGAAATCATGCGAGGAAAACTGCAATAAAACGGTGGCAGCGACAACAACGGCCTCGGTCAAACAGGTATTTCTGCCGCTCGGCCTCCGTTCCACCTGTTCGGTGGGGTGAGCGCGTGTGCGACGCCTCTCCGACACAACGGCTGTTGATAATTAGCGGGACGCGGCATCGCGACAGCTTTGGCCCGACGGTGTGTTGGAAGGAGAGTTCGGGGGGAGGGGTCGAAAGTATTCCACGTACCTCAGGCGAGAACGCACACACGGAGACACACTCACACAGGGGCAGGTCGGTGTAAAAACAAAAAACAAAAAAACAACTCCTCTCAGTCTCCTGTAAAGTATCTCTGTCCCTAATCTCCTTTATTCCTGCCGCGGCTCCATCCAGCCCTAATCCGGAAAACACCATCTCTCAGGTAGCTCAGGTCGGGTGGGGGCGGGGGGGTGCGGTATAATCTGTGTGTGTGTGCGTGTGTGTGGTTTCTCCAAGACGGCTGGGCTCGGAACCGGTCCTTCTTGTTGACATGCACAAACACAGCAGGTTACAGAGAAAGCGGTTGTGAGGACCCGGCTCTGGCGCGATCAGATCAGCAGCCCAGGGGCAAGAAGTGCACCGAGTTTGAGTTTTTTATGTTTTTTACTGTTGTGTTGTTGTTTTTCCTCCCACTCCAGGTGCGAGGCCCCTAGGGACAGAGTGAGGTGGAGAAAAAAACCCAACACAAGACAGCATGATGAATTCAAAGTTTTCTTCTTCCTTGTTTTTTTTTGGGGAAAACACAACAAAGGCTGGAGGAAGAAAACCGAGGGGGGGGGACGAGCCGGCGGCTCCGGCCAAGGTGGAGAGCGAGCTGGGGTAGCAACAAAGAGATAAAGCCAAAGCCCGACTGATGCAGTGAAGAGAGAGAGGGGGGGAGCGAGGGAGGGAGGGAGAGAGAGAGACGGACTTGGAAGCGGAGGGAGAGATGAAGAGCCGCTATCTGAGAGCAGGGATTTGGCCCTTCGCTGGAACAGTCATTTACTAAAGCCATTCTACAAACGGCCATCAGCGGCGATCTGCCCGCAGATTACAAGACAAAACCTCCATCCCCTCTCTTCTCCTCCTACCTCACCCCCCCGCCGCCACCTCCCCCAACTCCACCCCCAGCCAATCAGCAGCGGCCAGCCGGGCGCAGGGCAGAGGATGAAGGGAGGATGGAAACGGAGGAGGAGGCAAATTTCCTGTCTCCTCATCAGTGGAGTTTTGGGAGGCCACATATGCAAGCACGGTGGGAGGAGGGAGAGGAGGAGCCGGGATGGAGCTGCCGTTGTTACGTTCGCCACTTCACAAAAATAAAACCCCACCTGGTGATAAATCCACTTCACTAATATTCCTCGAAGTCATCTCCCTCTTTATTTCTGCTAGCTTCACTTCTTGTGAGGAAGCGCTTCCAAAAACACTCGGCTAAGAGTGATGTCACAAAGGGCGCCGGTACCTCTTCGGGTTCAGTGGCAGCTGGGTGTTCTTAATGGCTGCCGAGGTTTCTGTCTCCTTTTCAAACCGTGTGAGACGTTCAACGCAGCATCAGTTTTAGCAAAATGCTAATTTTAGCAAAGCTAGGCTGCGAAAAAAAAAGAGCTTTTCACTGTGCGAGGCTGTTTCACCAGCATCCTGGGTGAGAAGTTGATGTGCGTAAAAGTAAGAGTGTCCTAGTACACCTTTTGGATTTGACAGATAACACCCAGGCTCACAGGAACTCAGACACTGGGATTAAGAACCATTGTTGCGTTATTTTTCCCTCCTCACTTTCCATCCTGGCCCCCAGAAGGTCGCGTCCAGTTCAATTTGCTCTCCGCCTTTTCTCTTCTCTCCGTGCCTCCACTCGCCGCAGAGTGCGGCCCCAGCTGCGCAAGCAGTGGGAGCTGTTTGCCACGCTGCGTCATCGGTGGGTGGGGCCCCTTTGTATCCCCCCGGGAGCGCCGCCCAGCTCGCTTTCACAACTTCTGCGAGCACGACGCGGGACGTTACTTGGCCCTCGGAAAGACCGACGCACAAATCCTGAATTATTGCGCCGATCCGAACCGCGAGGATGAGACGGAAGAAACTCAAAAAAAAAAAAAAGCAACGGCGCAAAAAGACATCTGCGTCCCTTTGACGGCTTCCTGCATCCTCTTTGGCCAAACACTCACGAGCCCAGTTCCTCAAGGGTCACCACCCAGCCGTGCCTCCCGTCACCTCTGACCTCCGGAGAGGGCGGCGGAGAGCGCAAGAGCCCAAAAATCTGCTCTTTCTGCTTTGTGTTGGAAACGCTGCGTGAGAGACTCTCACATTGTAACCGGGCGAGTCGCCTCGACTCACCCGAAGGCCAAACAGCACAAAACTACTGAAGCCAGTAGAAAAAAATACCTCCACGCATATTTAACAAGGAAAAATTCTGACATGCTGCGGTTGTGAATTTGTGTGATAAATGGGTTTATCGCAGAGATCTGGAAAAAAAAAACAATTCAAAAGAAGATGTAGCTTGTTGTTTGGTAAGATTTGCCAATGTGCGACTCCTTGAGCTGCGGTTCAAGGGCAGGTTGAACTAGTCTCACGGACCTGTTTGGCTCTTTTTTTTTCCTAGCCAAGAAATACACAAACAAGAGGCGTACTGCAATCAAACCGGCATGACTCAAACGATAGGACATGTTTGCGGCAACACCTAAACAGTAATACGGGCATAGTTCTGTTTTGTAACCTCGCTGTGCCCTCACTTTGCACTGAATGTCCACAACTTTCAACCACGTACACACGAGTTGGCAGAAATAACACAAACGCATTAACAGCAACAGCACATTGTTGATTTTTTTTTTCCACTTCACAGTTGGCAGAAACTTGCGAAAGCAGTGCAACTGACAAACCCTGAAACTTGGCTTTGCCTCAGGTCAGCTTCACAGATTGAACGAGGCGTAAACACGCTTCCACTTTCTTGTCAATTCGCTTTAGATTGCTGTTCTAAAAGATTAAATACTGGATGCAAGTGCTTTGCAAAACCGCCCAACTGATCAATGCTACAGTATCATATAACATTGTTACTTGTGGTTTTATGAAATTGATGGTTTTCCCCAATTAGCTTAGCTCTCCAAACATTTTTGAACATTTACCCATTTTAATGGAATTAGCAAACTTATTAATATACTAATTATCTCGGTCACACTGCGTTGGCTACGATGACAACAAAAAATGACGATTCACGTTCATCCTGCGAATCGTCGTTTGCGTGGCGAACGTAAGACGCCGTCACTCCTTTGTTGTCCTGTCAGGTCTGAGAGCGGATGCAGTCGTTCCATAGACGAGGCTTCGCTATTAGACGCCACTTCGATAGACACGCTGCAATTGATTTCTCTTATCCACTTAGACGTCCTAGCTCAGCTCAAGCAAATTCACTGTATTTGTAATGTGCTCCCTGGTGTGCAGACCCGAGGCTACCTGAGGAGATCATACATCTACAGGTCGCGTGATTATTAAGCGAGTCAACGTTTTCTCGATCGCCAAACATCATCTGGGATCTCCAACAAAGAAGGTTCTATTTACCGCAGTCTGTACGAAACTTCCTTCAGTGGTCCAGATTTGTTTGTGATACTGGCAGAGAAAACAAAACAAAAACAAACTTGTATACAGATTTTCTGTACTGATGTCCTAATAATCTGTATAATGCATGAAGTCATAGGAAGTTTTAGACATACATCCCTGAGGAAATTGTTATCAAAGGCTAAGTGTCTAAGTTTTTATAGGGATCTACTGGCATGAATCTGAAGAAATAATATACATATTATTTAAAGTAAGTAAAACCTAAAAGAATCCATTAGATAACAATAATTGCAATATTTTATTGGTATAATTATGATTAGATTGCGCACTCATTGGGGTTTTCCAGGAATTTATTTTGACAACGCAGCTGCCAAAAGGAAGTGATGCGAGGTGAGGTGTCAAAACAGGGATTAACATTTACAGTTTACAATTTTCTTACTTATAATTAGATGCAACTAAATCTAAACCCACACTGTGGAACTTTCAAAAAGAATAGATCATCTTAAACGGATCTAAAGCATTTTTCTATTTCTATTCTATCAATTTCTGTTGGAGGAAGTG
The DNA here is from genome assembly GCA_009823395.1 of Thamnaconus septentrionalis. Classification (NCBI taxonomy): domain Eukaryota; kingdom Metazoa; phylum Chordata; class Actinopteri; order Tetraodontiformes; family Monacanthidae; genus Thamnaconus; species Thamnaconus septentrionalis. The sequence continues at coordinate 17,613,736 of CM020510.1, read as the reverse complement.
TGGATGCAACTCCCGAGTGTAAAGAGCAAAACACTCTAAAAATCATAAAGTGATTCAGGTTTTACAATGGCAAGAGAGGTTGTTTCTCGCCATTGCAGCGAAACTTCAACTGAAATAAAAATTAACTTCCAGTAAGTCATCCAGGACGACACGCGAGCGGCGCAGACATAAATGATCTACCCGGGTTTTGACAATCGCGTCCAGGCCCTGGTTTACCTCCGTGCACCTCGCCTCTCTCTGGCTGTCACGTGGATTTGGGCCACAACAGGCCGGGCTCGTCCTGACCTGACTAACTACATTCCCACCGACCTTTTCCCTCATTGGGCAAAAAAGGTCTGCATTCTGTTCTCTCCGACGAGTGTGACTAATAGGAGCCGTGATGTGGTGAGGCGGTCTTTCTCCCTCTCTCTCTCTCTCCCTCTCTCGCTTAGCGAGACCCAAACCACCAGCTTGGTGAAATGTTTACATTCTTCACCCCCGTCTCCCTCACTTTTATCTTCTCAACTCATTACATACATGGGAGTCGGCGTTCAGGCTCACCACAGCGCGGGCTATTTGCACCCGACAATGATGTATGAGATGCGTTGCGAGAAATAAAAACATTAGCATAAAGTCAATGCCCATGATTTCACACTTCACATTTTTTTTTTTTTTTTTTTTTTTGATTTCCCGCAACTTTCTCCATTCGGAGCTCTGAAAGAAAAATGCAAAGTATGAAAAAAAAAAAAAAAAAACAGTAAATGAAAGGTTAAAGAAAATGACCCGTGGCCAGCGCGAATTGAGACACATTTCTCCCGTCCTCATCAGGAATGTTACAAAATGGTGGATCCTCAGGAGTCGCGCGCTGCAACAGGAAATGAACTCTGACTTAAGAGCTATGGACCTTGGGGCCCCTACTGCATCCTGGGAAATTATTTGACTGAGAAGATAAATGACCCATGTCACTTCCATTAGACCCCAGCTCGGAGCTAAATCTATTTACAATCATCTAAAATGGCCCAAGTCTGTGCGTCAGTGTGTGTGTGTGTGTGTATATATTTGCATGGATCTAATGTATATCTTTACAGAACGGGAGGCTGCTCCGGTACACAAGCAGGAACAGGTGATCCATGGCTGCGCGTGTTTGTTTAGTGCATGGGACAACAATAACAGCCAGTGTAACGCCGTCCAACCAGGCCAACGCAGGACTGGCAGACTGTCAAGAATCATGGCCTGCTTTCTCTCCGGCAGATGGACACTCCCATTATGACAGAACACAGACAGCGAGGGAACACATGTAGGGGGAAAAAAAGCTTCCTCTTTTTTTTTTCTTTTCTTCTATCATTCCACTTCTATCATTCCACGATAGCAAAAACACCGTATTGACCGAATGAGGCCGCTTTAGGCGTGTCCACCGCCAGATCCGTCTTTCTTTTCGCCGCTTTGTGTTTCCCGTGTTCATCCCCCTCTCTGCCTCCACCCCCCCCACCACCCCCAGCCCCGACCGTGAGACAATAACACGGACATCATTAGCTAAGTGGTGGCCGTGTGTGACAGGCGGTGGCGCTGCGATCGATAACGCAAGGGCCTCGGCCATCTGCGCGCTGAGCAATGCTTACTCATCAGCCGTCAAGCGACATACGTTTTGAGCCCTAAGGCGAGGCGGCTCCTGGAGGAAGCCGGGACGAGGCCAGAAAGGCAAGAAGCGGGACGAGCAGGTGTCCGAGGCGACTGGCGTTCCGCGATGACTACTGGTTACCAGGAGCCACGTTATCTGCCACACCTCAAACTGTACATGATGTCAACTGCCACGCAGCTGCACAACGGCCACAGTCGGCTCTGGCGGTTGTGCCGTGAGGGTGAGTAGTGGTCGGACACTGCTAGTCACAGTGTGGAGCTGTGTTTACTTTCTTTCTTTATTTTTTATTTAACCATCTTTAAAGGTCCATTACCCTTGTATACTTCTTTGGGTTCTACTCTGAAACACAAGTCTTCCATCCTGCCAACCCCCCTGTGGTAAGCATTTTAAATCTGTGAATAACTTTCATAGCATTCCATCATAAATTAACCACCACGGACGCATAAAGCAGCAGGGGGGACGGTGAAATCATAATGTGTAATTTATTTATTGCTGAAGTGGGCCTTTCACCCTGTTTCTTTACAGACTGAGTGATGGATTCCTCCAGGAAGTTGGTTTACAATTAATAATATTCCACTGTAAATGTTTCTTGAGGTCAACGTAGGAAAAAATAAAGTTTTCCTACAAGTTCAGAACAACTTTACAATAACTATAAGGTCAACATCTGGAACACAGACGTCCTCCAAAACGCAAACGAGTTTTATGATCCATTTCTTTTATTACTCTGAAACATCATTTGCAATACAAAACAACATCAACAACACAAAGAAACATACAGGCAGACGTCATTTGCTTCATAATCTGTTGAACATCTGTTGTTACAACAAACCTTTAGCGCCAGGGAGTCACCAGTTACCATGATCGCGACACGATCCAAAACTCCACCGACAACACTAGCTTGACAATGCTTGGGCTAAATAGCTAATCTGGTCTATGTTGGACTATGCTCAAACTTGGAAACCCCCAAACAGCAGACACCAGCAAGACCTGGTCCTCTCTGTGCCACAGTTTCTTTATCATCCTCCTGTTTTCAGAGCCTCCTCTTCCAACCTGCCCATATTAGGCGTCCCCGTGATCGAAACATCCAACTTTCCAAAGTTGCATTCATCAAGAATAAATAGTCAACATGAGCAGCGTAGTAATCACTCAGAAATGTTCAGATGCCCGAAGGCAGCTCAAACATTGGAATACCTAATTACTAATGTGTTAAAAAAAAAAATAAAACAAACTTCCCTGACAGAATCTTGTGCGTTTATGAGTGTAGGCACGAGACGGGGCTAGCTCGATCGCTGCAGAGATGGCAAAGACCACCACAGGGCCGTCCCCACGGCCCTGGAGTGCTCTCTGAAACAAACATCTAGTGACAACACGGCGTCCTTCCTGTGTCCTTAACCGCAGCTCAGGGTAACAGTGCAGCATGGTCAGGAGGCGCGACAAAATGAGAAAAAAAAGATATAACATACAAACAGAAATAAGAGATGTAAACCAGAGTGCACGCACTCGGCTAAAATGAGAAGTTTGGGGAGCAAAAGAGGATGTGTTCTGGCTCTGTTGGCCCTCTTTCCTTCCTCCCTCCTTCCTTCTCTCGACTTCCTTCACCGTCTCTCCTCGCTGATGCTCATCGGTTTGTGATTAAACCTGCCAACTCTGATCACGGTATGTTAATACACGTGTCTCCTCTCTGGACGGCTGCTGAAGGTGGACCGGGGCACCTCTAATAGACTCGTCCCAATGCTGGGCAGGAGAAGATTATTATGAAAAGTAGGACTCACGGGAACTGAGGTTAAAACACATTTTTCCTTAATGATGAGATACTCATACATACTTGTCAATGTAGATTATCGACTGTGACAGGCAGTTCACCACCCACTGCTTTCAGCAAACCAGAGCACCTTGCGTTGATGCATCATTAGTCATCAGCATGGAAATACATTCAATAAATAAATATTTCCTTCTTTCCTTCCATTGGTTGACAAAGCTAGGTAGCTCTGCTTTCTTTCAAGTCTTAGTATATCATTGCAAACTGCCTGTGAATCGTGATTGCCGGTTATGCTAGCCTTTTTATTTTGCGTTTCTTCTGAGAGCAACTAAAAAAACAAGGAAAACACCTGACGGATTGCCGCTGTTTTCACGCGGCGGTCTGCTGTGAAGCGGGCGGCCAATCGCCCCGGTAACAGCGTGGCTAATCTTCGAGGGGACCGAGTAATAAGGCGGCCAACGTTTAGTCACACGGCCGATTAATTTCAATTACAGTGTTTGCAAAGCACTCGGAGAGGTTAGAGAAGTCCGGAGGTTATTTTAGTAAGTAATATTACACCTGCCAGCGGCAGCTCACGAGCGAACGCAGCCGCCGCTGCGGAAAAAACACCCGGAGCCCTGACAGTTTTTAGTCGCACTCGAGTTGCTGTTACGGAAAGTGTCAATTCAATTCCTCCACATGGTTTCCTGTTGGCTCATTCCTCGGGACGCAATCGGGAGGAAACATCCGATGACACGCAGAACACAAAACCTGCACCCGCCTCTCACTACACTTGTTAGGGTTTTGGATAGACTGCCGTGTTGTGTTGTGTTGTGTTGTGGGCGGACGACTGAAACAGCAATAAACCCTTCAGGTGAGCCGACAATGGTGCCATACCTGAGGAGGACGCAGAGAATGCTCTCTATTGCTCTCGAGTGGTATAACGGACCATACTGGGTGACAACTGATTTGGATTGAATGAACACGTCCGTTTTTTCAGATCAACGAGTGACTTTCAGCATCTTTTCCGCTGTGGTTGTGGTCGAAGGAACAGATATTCATCACCTGGAGGAGATGGTGGTCCTGTGCCCACCAGCAGTATATTTATCACAGATCACAGCCACAGCACTTCTGGACTAATATTAAAGGATGAGTCCAATCACTCAGTCGTCCTTGTTTTGGACAATGACGTAAAGGAAATAGGGGGAATTTTTTTGTAATGAAGCGGTTGGACTTTTTTCTCAAAGCTTATTTTTCACAATAGAATATAAAAACAGATTTAGCATTTCAATATCAAGATGATTAATTCATTGAAGCCAATATAGGAGGAGTCAACCTATTCAACCACTGGAGAAAAATCCATAATACACTAAAAAATCTTCTTCAGACCATCATATTTCACTGCACTCCCCCCACACACACACAAACTTTAGGTTCTGACCTAGTCGCATTACACAGCAATCTCTAGACATATTAATAAAAAACACTCAGGTCAACTCGTGCCAGAGATAATACCTGCAGCTAACCGAGGTATCAAAAACATTGTTGGCCGTGCACATGTTAAAAGTTGCGTGGCTGTGGGGCCGAAGCCTTTCAGACCAGACGATCTAGATAATAAGCCCCTATTTTAGGGCTAAATGGCTTCTGATATTTCCTGACAGCTCTTCCACAAAAAGCTGAATTAATATGGGAAAAGGGTCATTTCTAAAGGGAATTATTTCCAATCCCGCAGACTGTTTTCTTTTCCCACATCAAATTGGCGACGCCATCGGATTCGGCTGCAATTCCCACCTTTATTCAAACACAAAGAGTTCACCTCTGCCTCACTCTTGATCCATCGATCATTTCCACCTCAGCAGAGACACACACCCGCTCAGTGGATAAAAATCTCCAGAGAAAAAGTGAAACAAAACTGCCCCGGCTTCCCCCCAGTTTCGACGCCAAAGACTAGGAAATTAGGTCACGCTGACAGGTTAAGACAAAACGAGGTGTCACGCCGGTGTGGGAAATGTGCTGAGATATTTACAGTCATCCTTTAATTTCTGCGTGGGTGGATTTCAGGGCTGTTTGTCTTTGTTTTGAGGCTAAGAGATTCTGGCGTGATTAGCCTTTTCAAAACCCGAGTACAGTCTGCAAATACTGACTCACTGCAAAGCCATCAACCCCTGTAGAACATTGAACAACAACATGGAATGTACAACAATAAACTTGTGAGAGCGCTGGCCACCCATAAAATAATAACCTTATCTTTTGGCGAACTTTGGCTCGCAGCCTCCGCCATTTTCTACGGAATCGAAACTTTTCATGTGCGAGTACAACGGCGACGGCAGTCCAACCTACTGGACGACAGGCACTGGCCTCATTTCATAGGCTGTGTGACTCAATCATAACATCTTATCTGTGGATGTGCTGAGTCATGGAATTTAACTGTGGCCAATAGCCAAGCGGCAGGGTTACTTCTGGCTGTCATTGATTGGTTGATCCCTGAGCACAAAGCTGAAAGGGCACATACCAGGAACACAGCCTAGAGCAAAAAAGAAAAAGAAAAACCTGGCTGCCGTTTGTTTGTGCCTTACTTTTGCAGACTGACATTTTTTTTTGTAGCCTCCGTTTTGCTTTCAGCGTAGTTTGCCGCCTCCCAAACCCACATGTTCTCTCTCTGCAGCTCTTTTAAATTACCATAGTGCCCTGACCCTTGTCCCTGGGTTGTGTAATTGTATCTGAAATAGCAAAGCAGCGGCGCTCACTACCAGAGGTCACCATTCCTCTGTGGCTTACATCCTGCTCCTTTGTCTCCATGGCCACTGGTCTTCCCAACTGTCTCACCCTCTCGCTCACCCAGAAATAGGCAAAAACCATCTCTGCGTCACCGCCGTTTAAGCCATTAATCATAACTAAAGCCTTGCTTTCCAACAGCACTGTCCATTAATAATGCATTAGTATTGGAAAAGCAATACCATAATAACACAGACCTGGGATACAGAGCAAAGGCAATCTTTACAACTGATTGATCACGTGAAAAATAATATTTAGGGGTCCTGGGTGAACATATGTCATAAAAATGCACTGAAATAATGTAGACATATTCATTTTTTATTTATTTTCAGCCCGCAGGCATCGAACAAGAGCTAAATGCCGCCACCCTGATAGGTTGGCTCATACATAACCCGCCTATTCAAGATATGTAGTGAGACTGGCTCTGAAACAGAATAGGGGCATAGCACAGGAGGCCTTTAGATGGAGCAAACCCCATCTGCAAAATCAGTAATGAGCAAGGGAGCTGACATGGGGGAGAAGAGACCCTCAGTTCAACTGAGGCAGGCACACTTTCTAATGGAAATTCAGATACAATCATCCCAGAATGCACTTCTCCCTGCCTAATAATCGGCCACTAGAACAAGGCAGCCATTGAGCGGAGAGTGACTGTAATCTGGTCCACCAAACTCCAAAGCTGCCCGCTATAATTAGCTCCTTTCTCCATCAAACGCAGACTTACAGTGGCTCACAGGCGGGCCTCTCCTGTACAACAAGAAAGAGGACGAGATCTGGCAAGTGGCTCATTTTCAACATATATATATATATATATATATATATATATATATATATATATATATATATATATATATATTTATATATTTATATATTTATATATATTCCCCATGCCGGGCGTTTCAGTGGTGTGAAAGGAATACGAGGGTCCACCAATCCATTTCATCACCAGCAGGTTTGTGCAAATGGCAAAAGGTTTTTTTTTTTTTTTTTTTTGGGGGGGGGTGCAGCGCTATTATACGCTTGAAGCAAATTGCCCCCTTAACTTAAAAAGCCTGACCGCGACGTTTCAAACTAAAGGCCTCAAGTACATTCCAATTACCTTTCTCATTTGATTACCAAAAAGTCAAGTGGGGACTATCAGTGTTAGGCTCGATGCAGGGAGAAGAAGTATGTATGTCAAGAGGCTGCTTATCTGTTCATGTAACAAGAGGACTGACTCCCTCTCCCTCGCTGACCTCGACAAAGGATGAATCTGCATTTCTGGCCTACATCCCGACAAACAAAAGCCCACTCTCTGGTCTAATCCCGGGAACATGTTCCGGCCCGGGGACTCGCAACGCGATCGACTGCCCGGAGGCGGACACGCGGGGACTAAAGGGTGCGACGCTAGCCAGCCTGCTGCCCGGCCAAATGGCACAGCTATTAGGGGTAAGAAGGAGCTTCCTGGAGAGGTGTGACTACACTGCAAAGGGTCTGATCAAGCGGTGGAACAGAAGTGCTGACAGCGGCTAATGCGTTTACCTGAGCGCACGGAGGGCGTCTCGTACCGAGGTAAGCGCGTGTTCGAGTCGCCTCGCAGCTCATCAAAAACTTAGCAGACGCTGGTGGGAAACGTGGGGTTATGAATCACCTGAAACGGACAAACAACCTGCGACAGCACACTGTGTTCATGATAAGATAGCCAAGTTCCTGTTTTGTTTGCCAAGTCAAAAAAGTCCCCTATTTCTGGTCATGCTTTTGGTCAGTATTATATACAGCCCTCATGTCATGAAAGTGAATCATCACTTTGCCCCCCATCTTCATGGTCTTCCGTCTTTCATGGTAAATTTGACCGTTATGCCCTAAAAGTAAAGTTGTTGTTTTTAAATAAACGAAGTCCTCAAGTTTACTGGGGGGACTCTTGGGAGAAAGAAAAGGGAGTGGCTGGCAGGGCAATGACCACTTTGCAGTGGCAGGCGTGATTACGCCTCGACACACCGGTGGCTAGTTGGTATCAGGTCACTTGTATCAGCCTATCTGCGCAATAAAAAGGAAACACGGGACGGCAAATGCAGCACTCAGGAGTGAGACATCCCTACCTCAGTGGCTCATTTGTCGGAGGGAAAAGGAAGAAGAAGAAGAAAAAAAACAGCAGCCAAGACCTTCGCTGTACATCCTGTAAGGGAGCCGAGCAGAGTTACCTCCCCGCAGGGTGTGCACACATTAGCTCAGAGTGTCACCAGGGAGCCCCGTTCATGCAGCTTTGATGTCTCCCAAAGTTAGTGAGGCAATTAATAACGAAATAGAAAATAATTAGTGGTTGGCTTGGGTTTCTCGTAACCCGGATGACGAGTGGCAGGATGGGCTAGATTAAATATATATATGTATATGTGACATCACAGATTTCACAGAGGGATTACCCATACAGACATAACATCCACCAAACATCAAGCTAGACCGTGACGACCCTTGACATCATAATCCCAATCTCTCCCAATCTCAATCCTTGAATGCGAGGCACAAGTGGAGGCCTGACTGACATTCCAAGTGCTGCGAGACATTTTCAGACATTTTTTTTAACGATCCCTCCTTTCTCCTCTGCAAACTTCCCATTCCCATGCTCCTGACAACTATGACCTCATGTTACATTATGACATGTTTCTGTTTTTTAAACATGCCCACGCGTCGCTGCGAGAATAATCATTACCACAACCATGAAGGCTTTATAGAAAAAAAATATATCATAATAATTACATTTTTTTTTAAAAAAAAAAGAAGAAGAAGAAGAAGAAGAAGAAGAAGAAGAAGGGGGTCACACCAGCCCTCAGGGGTGGTGGTGGTAGTTGTACTGGTGATGGTGGAGGAACTGGGGTTGACTCCCAGTTTTTTTTTGTTGTTCCCAGCTCTACCAAACGCGCCGTCAGGGAAACCAAACGCCTTCAAACTGTCCCTTCCTGCGTCATCCAGCAGCCCCGATCTGCTGTCCTTTCGCGTACATTATTTGCCGTAACAACAAAAAAAAAAAACTCGAGGAGAAGAAGAAGAAGAAGAAGATTATCCGGTGCGGTCTTACATACCATAGCATTCCTCCTCGGTCGGTCGGCTCTGCTCCGCTGCTTCCTCTCCGCCGGGGTGAAAGACTTGTTGGAAAGACGACCCAAAAAAAATAAAAGCCCCACACTTTCCTGCGAGCACTCGCATCGATGATTTTGTGATTATTCTCTCGTCGCTCCGAGTTGACAGGCTAGCAGTGCAGCAGCAGCAGCAGCTCCCAGCACCATGCGCCCATTTTCCACAAGTCTGAAGTTTTCACACATGGAAGATGCGTATCTCGCCTCTCCTTCTTCCGAAGAGGAGGGGGAGGAGTAGGGGGGGAAGAAAAACCAGGAAAAACAACTCAATTCTCGCCAAGCAATGAGCGGAGGAAATGCGGTCCGAACTCCGCTCCGTGTCGCCGCGGCTGTAAAAAAAAAAAAAAAAAAAAGGAAAGAAAGGGGGAGGCGTCGGCGAAAAGCGCTGTTTCAGTGTGTGTGTGTGTGTGTGTTTTTTCCTTTCCTCCCCGGGGCTGGTGGGGCCACCACGTTGTTTTGACCAAATATTATTTCCTTTGTTGTGTCAAAAAGAGGGAGAGAAAAAAATAAATAAAATAAAGCAGCCCGTCGCTCACGCGAGGACAAGCGGAAGCGTCTGTTAACCGTCAGCACGCCGGTTCTTCAGAACAAAAGCTCGTCGGTCGACCGCAGTGTTTTCCCTTCCTAATGTTCAAGCCCCTCGGCTCGCGCAGGCGAAATGCGTGACGGTGAGTGTGTGCGTTTGTGTGTTTGCGCGCGCGCGCGTGTTTTTCTTTTTTTTCTTTCAGCTTCCCAATAATGGCGGACCCTTCTCCCGAATCCAGCATCTCCCCTCCTATTGAGAGAGAGAGAGAGACACACACACACACACACACACACACACACACACACATGCAGGCAGAGAGCGAGAGGGAGGGAGAGAGAGAGAGGAGAGTCTCGCCCAGCGGTTCAGGGACACAATTACAGCAGCACACTGTGTTAGTGGACATGGAACTGTTAGTGAGTCAAGTCGAGCATTTTTATGCATACATGCATACATATATAGTGGTATATATTGAAAGTGATTTTAAATATGCCGTGTTATACACATTTTCAATTCAAATCTATTTTTTTTTTTCTTTTTTTTTTTTTTATCCAAGACTACAGTGGCACAGTCCACACAATGAACTATCTCAAAAAAAAATTGCATTCGGTTTACTGTAAAACTGAGGCTGTGTAATACCTTTCACATTTGAGAGGAGACAAGAACAAGGCAGCCACAGGGTGGTCTCGGAGAATGGAGCGAAAAACTATAGCTTGGGTGTTGTAACTAATCTCTGAGATATATCGCGCAGGTATCGCTGACCTTTGTGACAACAAGAAAGTGTCAATTTCCTACACCGTGTGTTTTAGAACATTTATTTTCCTCAAAAGTGAAACATGCAAAATATTCTGAGGAATTTTGTTGAGAAAACATTGATGATAATAATAATATATTTTGTATGGTATGGGTCTTTTCACAATAAAAAATATACACCCATTTAAATATTGTATTTGTTGTATCTTATTGCATCTTAATATCAAGATGTCACATCATTATTAATGATATTAATTAGCAGACCTTACTGTCAGGAAGATTTGTAGTGCCTTTCACAAACGGGTAAATACTGCACACAATAATATTCCAGTACCAGTCTCTGTAATGATGTAAGATTCTATTAATCCACAATGCTTCATTTTTATTTGCTCAAACTGTAGAAGATGTATTTTTTTAAGAGTTGTTTTTACTCAGACTGACGGCAAGAAAAAATTGCAAGGAAAACTTCTGTTTATAGATATTTCCGAGCCAAACAAAAGCAGATCGCAAAATAATTACAATATTGAGTTACTCACAGAGGGTGCCAGTACAAACTTTTCATAAAAACATTTGTCATCATGTAATAGATTTTGTCACTCAGTAGCTTTATGTTTATGGCTGGCAATAAATTTCTTGTGCATCCACTGGAGCTCTGCTTTTTAAAGCCATACTCACAGTGCTCAGTGAAATATTCAACAGCTCTCTATAGAAAATCAATTATCTCAAAGAATTGTCCTTGGGCTATGCTCTGTTTAAGAGAGTTACTGTGAGGATGTGAGAGCTTTTATTACTACAGAGCCTGATACGAATTTGTTGGGCCCTAAAGTAGATTTCATGCCTTTAGTCATACTGGAAAACAATACGCCAACATCCATGTTATGATTCAATGAATTGTCGGCAGTGCTGAACAAGAAAACACTTGTACGAACAGATGTTCATGGCGTCATGCATGCAAATTGAAAATCCCGCATTCTCCCGCAAATACTTCTTCCTGTACATTGACAGTACTAAACTTTCAAATGTGGACGTGAAAATCTGGTAACCGGCACAAAAGAGACAACACAAATGTGTCAGGTGGCACTCAAGTCGCAAATGCGAAAATGAAACAACCATCACGAAAAGTATCACTGCGCACATAAGTTGTAAATGTGTGCTGACAGCTCTTGAATTTTGATCGACCGAGGGGAAACCACGTCAGCTCGGTTCAAGGTGCAAAGTTCTCCGTTTGAAAAAGTCCACAGGCTTCTATCCAATCACTTTCGCCACTGTGTTCTTTGCAATATTTACATAACCCCAGTCGCACAGAGACGGATGATTAGGGGTCAAGGTTTCTGTAGGCTCATGTACACCGCTATGCACACCACTCTCTCCACTCGTAGACTGGGCCTCTTCGGAAAACATTGTTATTTTAGCTCATATATCATGACACATCCACTTTTGTCATGCTTATCCTGGACGCAGTTCATAAGACAGACAGACTCAGCAACACAGCTGTCGGCGTTACATGGAAAAAGAGAACCACAGTTTTGTTTCATTTGGTTTTCTTTTCTTCCTTTCTACCTCGACGCTTATTTGCAGCTGAAATATTTCTGGGTCCCGGGGGTGAGCACATTCCTCCACTCACAGTTGTGCAATCCCTGACAATCGCAGATCCCCCATCCCCCCTCCGGCTCCCCAGATTCAGTGAACGCTCTGAAAGGCAAGCTGTCCAAACTGTCTGGACAATGTTCTGTGGTGAATCAGCTGCCCTACCAGAGCAGTTTATCAACTCTACTCTAAAGAGTCTTGACTCGGCACAGAAGAACAACGTGACCCACACACATCAATAGCCATATTATCAATCTTTTGGGTGCGTGGATGCATAGAAACTCTTGTGGTTTATTCCCTTTAGTTAGGATTCAAAGTAAGGAACAGGTATAAAGAACTATATCGTATTAAACTACTTGCTTCACAAAAAAAAAAAAAACTTAACTGTTTGCAACAGACACCCGGTAATTAAAGCTACAACAAACAAAGGCAATGGTCGGGAATTTGAGAAGGTGTCATATCTAATTTCGTAATCATGTTCACATTGAGTTAAAAAATGAATAAATAAATAGTGTGGTTGTTTTACTAACAGGAAAATCAGCGCGCTGACGCCTTTTCGCTCTCATGTGACCGAACGCGCGACTCATCGCGACACGTCGTAAAGGAACGCTGGTCTTTGTAGTAACTAGAGCCAAGCTTCGTGTTCAAAATGCCCCAGCAAAAACTACATTGCCCAGAATGCAAGCGGGGTAGGCGAAATTTACGCTTCCTGTCAGATTGAGGAAGATAGCGGACGAACCGTCGAAGAAAATTACTAATGTATCGCTATCAGACTGTAGCCTAATTGTTAAGGAGCGTGCTGATTGTGGAGCCTCAAAGGTCCTCACTCGTCCGAACACAATGGTAAACTGTCACATTTCTTTGTTTCATCGATTGTTTCTTCGTAGCCTTGCTAGCATGTCAGAGTTCGCCGGATAACCTCTTCATTGAGCCTGTGGTCAACGGTAGCTAGCTAGAAAGCTATTTTATCTTGGCGCACTGTGAATGCAATAGGTTGTTTCAACGTAGACACACAACCCCGGGGTTAGTGCGAATGTTGTTCTTGTGAACGGCTCCCCAGTCGGATGTTAAAATCGATGGGTGTGGTTCAATTAAGGTTTAACGTACATAGTGGCTAATGCTAATGCCGGCGGTGTTCTTTTAACTTTCTAATGTGTCAGAGTGACCCAGATTCCTAGAAAATGTTGCTGGATATAGTCGTTTACCAAGGGTACGTTATTACAATTTCTTGAAGGTTATTACAAATTCCTAGCGTTATGTTTAAGAAATAATGGTCAGAAAGACTTGTGGCAATAGCCGCCTATTAAATGTTGTGTCTGCTTCTTTCTTGTGTGTCCTCTAGATCCGCTTCATCCTCATTCAGAACCGAGCAGGCAAGACGCGACTGGCCAAATGGTACATGCAGTTCGATGACGACGAGAAACAGAAGTTGATAGAGGAGGTCCACGCTGTGGTCACGGTCAGGGATGCCAAACACACCAACTTTGTCGAGGTAAGGGACGAGTCAGGGTTTGATGAGACGGGATCAAAAACTGAACATTCTAGTACATCACCTGGGTAACAGGTCCAACTCCAAGGAATACATACACATAATGAAATCAGCTAGAGTGCTTCACATAGGATGTGTTTCACGTATTGTAGAGAGATGCATTTTTTCTGTCTGCTGTTCTTTTGATTTAAGTTGTAATATATATGGTGAATAAATGAAATCAATATGGTGTTTTCTGTTGCTAAAGACATTAAATCTCTTTCCCGTGCATCAACCAACAGCCAAGCTTTTTGATGACTTATTTGTGTTGCCCAGCCTTGATTGATAGTTTGTCTTGTAGTGTGACTGTATTTTGCAGCTTTTGCTGTTGATGCATCAACAGCCGTGCAGTGTAAATCGTGTAAATCTCAAATTGTCATAATGGCACTGACAGCATTTTCAAAAAATGTTTTCTGTTTTCACAGTTCAGGAACTTCAAGATCATCTACAGACGTTATGCCGGTCTGTACTTCTGTATTTGCGTGGACGTGACCGACAACAACTTGGCATACCTCGAAGGAATCCACAACTTTGTCGAGGTAAATCATTTTACTTTAGTTTATTTGGTCATAATTGTACGCATACAAACAAACAGATAACAAAGGATACAGCGACAACAACTTTATATTGACCAAAAAGGTGTAGGCTGGAGCTTAAGTTTATGTTACCTACCCTTTTTACATATCATGTAAGCGGCTCATTTTTAAACAGTCCATGCATGAACAAAACATTAAAAACAAAAGGTTCTAAATAATTTTCCTAAACGGGCTCATCATTCCTGAGTTTTATATTTGTTTACCACCTTGTTGTGAAACATTCTTTTTAATACGCAAAGTGAACAACACATTTTTAATTCCTCGTCACAATCATTCCACAGGTTGACCCTAAATGACACAAGCACTAATAATATTTAGACCTAATAAGGTTAACGTCTTGTCAACCAATTTACTATTATGATTGAAAAGTAAATTGCGCTCCGCGGGATGAAAGTCAGAATACAACTTGTCAAATGTGAAATGGCATGTTAATAGGCTTTTCCTTTGGTGTACTACCACAGTTCAGAAAAATGGTTTTCAAAGAATACACGTCTTAAAACTAATACTTTACCCACAGGCATTGTGGACTCTAACATCTATTTTGTTTGTCTGTACATGAATCTTGAGATGTTTTGGAAAACAGGTTTGAAGCCCCTTATTAAAGCAAACATTGGTTATCTTGTTGATATTGGCTGCGACAGAAAAACAAGTTTCAGTTTGTTTGTGTTGAAAATACTTTAATTGTGCCGCCCAGAAATCTTTAATGCCATGTTATATTGTTTAGCCTCTGCTCTGAAAGAGACACAGGAGTGAGAAACAGAACTGATAGAATCTGAACTGCAGTACAAAATAATTTAGAACAAAGCACTAGAGTAAGTTATTTAGTTATTATGTTTGGAGTTATGGACTTCCATAGCGGTGCTGGAGACGGGATTTCTGCAATGAAATAGCAAATTGCTGACTGATAACACATTAGAGACTCAGCAGTGGTGGAAAACACCAAAATTACAACGGCAGCCAATAAAGGGTCAAAGGTTTTTTGATGTCATGATTATAAGGGACTAAGTTCAGTGAAACCTGCTGGAACTCATTACAGAGTTACAGAGACAACTAGACACAAAAATAGATGAAAAGAAAAACATATGTACATTTCAAATCAGAAGAAATGAAAATAAAATACAAATTTAATTCATATATCTTATGTATTTGTTTTTTCATTGATGTCATTTATCAAAGTAAAGTAGGAATATCCGTTCTTTATTTTGCTATCTTAGATGTTTATTAATCACACGTCCTCTTTGGCTCTCAAGGTGCTGAATGAGTATTTCCACAACGTGTGTGAATTGGACCTCGTGTTCAACTTCTACAAGGTAGGTTCACGAATTACTTCAACCATGACAGATTGTTCCACTTGATGTTCCTGTTACGTCAAATTAGACTCAAAAGAATGTTAAAAGAAATAAATATTAATTTTCAGTTGTTTTTTTTTTATCTGCACGTGTACCAAAAGGAAGTCTTAGGCTGTAGTGTGACATTTCATTTTAATAAAATTTGCTTTTTAACTTTTTTTTTTGTACTGCTTTAAGCTCCTGTTTAACAGGTGGTCAATGCTGCTGTTAATAAATTGCACCAGAATTCTTTACCTCAACAAGTTCTTTTTACCTGTGGTCCAGAAAATATTCCGATCACTTAGCTTTGTGTTATTCACTGACTCCTAACTAA
Source organism: Thamnaconus septentrionalis (assembly GCA_009823395.1). Taxonomy (NCBI): domain Eukaryota; kingdom Metazoa; phylum Chordata; class Actinopteri; order Tetraodontiformes; family Monacanthidae; genus Thamnaconus; species Thamnaconus septentrionalis. The sequence continues at coordinate 17,597,849 of CM020510.1, read as the reverse complement.
GTGGGAACACAGAAGCAGCGTTCTGCCACTATCTCAGCCATTTGATCTGCGCTTTAAAAAAATCACGACTTGACGTAATTATAAAATACCCTGTTTAATTTGAGTCACGGCTGTGGTGCTTTCTCTCGGTCAAGCCTATTTAACGCACCCGACGTGCCTTTTGTCTTTGTCTGTGTCAGCACAGACTGATTCACGCCACAGCGCAACACATCGCTCCATGTGTAGCAATCTCAGCCTGTATATTTAGTGCCTTGGTGGCTATTTTTAGCCCGGGATGACTCAAACGCGGGCTCGGCTAATGGTGACCACAGGCTACATGATGACTGCCATTGTCGAGCACATTTTTCCAGGAAACCCAACCCCTCCTAACCCTGTGCGGTTGAGGAAACAAAGCCATGTGTGTGCCCGCGCTGCGGCGCTCCAGCCCTGCTTCACCGCCGTCTTCTCATTTCCTGCCCTCGATAACGCACTTCCTGTGTCCCAAGGTGTACACGGTGGTGGACGAGATGTTCCTGGCCGGGGAGATCAGGGAGACCAGTCAGACCAAGGTCCTCAAGCAGCTCCTCATGCTCCAGTCGCTGGAGTAGAAACGCCGGCCATCTTCTCCCTCCACCTGCCCGCCCGCCACTCGGCTGCCCTGGCACCCCAATCTCAATCCTACCGCCCCCCCCCTGCCCACCCACCCACATGTTACCATCACTCAGGAGGGCCCGCACCCTGCTGAGGGTTTTTAGAAGTAGAAATACGCAATATTGTTTACATATGGATATTAAAAGCAGAAGTTCGGTCTGTTTGTCATAGCAGCTATCCACGGCTCGACATTTCAATGTTTTAACAACTTATTTGCAGCCAGTATGGAAGTTAAAAGAATTGAGGTTTTCCATGTAGTAACCCTTTGTACCCTCCCTCTGTCCCATCCTTCCCCATTCATCAGTCATCCCTCGTTTCATGGCACTACTGTAACCAACAAGCACCACGTTAAGAGTGAAGGGAGCGCACCGATAACAAGCAATCAAGCACTCGCCGCAGCCTCGCAGCCAGCCCCAGAAATCCACATCAACAGCTGCCGACACCTTGCGCTCGTCTCTCTACATCAGGGTGGGCGGGCGGGCCCAGCGCTGGAAAGCCCTCCGGAGCAGTTGACCCGCTGCGGCAGGTTCACACGGGACGCAGCGTGCTCAGGACGAGTGCAGTTTTTGGCAATGTGCTATGGCGACCCGGCCCAGGTCGGGCCGCCTCTCAGCAGAGCGCGACGAATTAGCCGAGTGGGATCGCACGCTCTCTGCCCCGTTGTGATTGTGTTTTAGCTATTGTACCATTTGGCAAAGGGTTGCAGTACGTGCATTTATTGGTGCTTGTTGGTGACACTAAACGGCAACTACGCCCCAGACGTAAAGCCCTAAAGAAACAATACCGTGTATGTTTGACGTGTAGCAGTACTGTGAAGTTTGCTTCATGTGGTGTTTCATACAGTGCATCACGCCTATGTTGAATATTGTGGGAGTAACTTGCTCATTCCAGACGGAGTGCGTCTTGCCCAGTACGTACGTACGTGTGTGTGTGTGTGTGTGTGTGTGTGGTCTCATCACTAAATCTATTTGGCGTCACGTTAATGAACTTTTAACTCTCTCTCTCAAAATAAATAAAAATAAATCGCAAAACCCACGAACTTTAAACATTCTGGTGCTCATTTCACCAGGCAGCAGTTCAACTTGACACTGTTGCAGAACTTTTTTATTGTTTTTCTTTTCTTTTCTTTTTAAAAATGCAAATGAAATACTTACTCATTCCTTCAATGTCAATGTGAGTTTGATTTGAAAATAATTGTTTCTGTCAGTCACCTGCAATTAAAGGACCCATTGTATGTAAATAAAAAGGAACAGAAATATGACTCACTTGTGTGTTCATAATAATAATATATATCTAATAGTCTTACCTAGTGAGGGCAGTAACATGAAAAGTAGAACCTACTGTCAATATTTATAGACAAGGACTTTAAGCATTTGTAATCTTGAAGTGAAATATTCTACGGCTTTGCATAATGACTTCATATGGACTCGAGCCACACCCAGTGGTAATGTGGCAGGTCTAGCAGACCATATTAATGCTGGCCTTCCTAATCCGTGACAATATGCGCCCTGAAACACTGCAAAGCATAGACGCATATCAAGTTCGTGACTATATTACACTGTGGAGTCGCTAAATATTGACATACATCTGATGTGACGAGATGTGCATGTCAACTAAACATCACAAAACCTACTCACTCTGCAGCACAGGGTTGGCGTTGTCTTTTAAGCACTTTGCCGCCATCTAGTGGCGAAACGCTAGATCAATAGGAAGTCACTCTTAAGTGGCTGCCCAGAATCAATACATCAGTCCATGTATCCACTTCAGCTACATTGAGGCACTCCGGCCGCTGCTCCATCGACCAGGGAACATTAATCCACACGATTGGACGCGGAGGGCATTTACTCTTCATCATACCAGCCTTCAGATATCCTAACCTCACCCTGACTGGCCGGCTGAGGAGTGACTGGACCGTAGAGAGGAAAGAGCACTGAATAAATCAGAGCCCATGGTTCGATTTCAGGGTTCCGTTATGTCAGCTGTTCCGTATAAACCGGATACGTTCCGACTTGTGGCTGAGGGGAATAAAAAAAAAGGTTGAAATAACTGAAATCTATATTCAGTTTAGACTGCGGTTGAACAAAAGCGTGTTAGACACAAGGTAGCAGCAACAAAGTCCACAAGACGAGGACTTAACTGAAAAAACAAGCAGTTTACTGGGAATTGCATATTCATGACAATCGATGAGCAACAGTCACTCTTGACAATAGACAAATCTTATTTACAGTGAGGATGTACAGTGGGATTTGGGCGAATGATTGAACAATTTATTACCAAGTAACAACTGAGTTGGCGAGACTGAGTTGAAATGGCCACTTCGAGGAGCGAGTGCCCACCATAGACTGTACAGTAAATACAAGGAGCTGAACGTGAGCTCACTCTGCCTCCTCGCAAGGGTCCTGCAGGCTGAACGCAATATTGTCAGGTTGTTTAACGTGAGTCGCTGCTCAAAGTGTCCCGGGAGCTCAGCGAGTCAAACTGTCGCTACGTTTTCAGCGAGGAGCGCAAACAAGTCGCGCAAATATCAAATGGAGAGAGACCTCAGTTGTTATTTGGTAAGAAATCTGCAATACCTGCAGTTAAAGTTGTTGTTGTTTTTTAAAAAATATTTTAATCAAATCAAATTTTATCAAAGCTGGGGTGAAATAAAACCGACAATATGCAGTTGCAGCGTATGAACAAAAACATGAAAATTCCAAAGTAAAAGTGCACTTGCAGAAAGAGGCAAACGGTAACATGATGCCATTTGTTTTCATGAAAACTACTTTTTTTTTTTTAATGTACCATTTATATATATATATCATATCATATGTATATATTTGATCACTGTCATTTCCCCCACTTTAACGTGATGTTTCACTCGCCCCTCTGACAGATAAAGAGTTTACACTCGAGGACGTCCTGTAACGCTGCAGGAGACTGAGGGAGGGTTTTTTTTTTTTTTTTGGTTTGTTTGGATCTCGTGCTCGGGTCGACGCCGCCTCCTCTCAGTGCTTCACACAGAAACAGTGCCATCGACTCAACAGCAGGGCGGGAGTTCAAACTTTATTTTCTCTCTTTAAAAAAAAAACAAAAAAAAAAATCTCGTGACCCAGTTCTCCATCCGATGCGCGACCAACCGAGCTGTCAGTGTTTACAAACACAAAAAAAGGGAAACTCCCCGTTTGTCCCTGCGGCCCACGCAGAGCTGCGCTCTGCTCCGAGGAGAAAACATCTCCGGCTCGCAGCGTCTGCCTCGGCCAGGAAGACTGAACGTCCCGGAGCAAAGATGTCAGACTTTTTTTTTTCCTCCAAGGCAATCACACTTGTTTTGACGTCCAAATGAACGAACAAGGGGATAAGGAGAAAATGGGAGAGGAGCCCAGTCAGTCAGCCAAGGACACGGTGGTTTTGGACAGACTGAAAACACATTTTTGACCTGAACACGTCGACAGGGCCACACTTGATCACATGACAGCGAAAATGTTATTTTTTTTGTTTTTTTTTGTGCTTTAAATCCACTCTGAGTGGATGTAGAGTGAAGGCCGACCAACGCTTTTGGTCATAACAAAAAAACCGTGGTTCTTCAACTGTTTTACATTAATGCCCCCTAATGGACAAAAAGTAGAACATCAGAACCCAGAGTTCGAAGATTCCATACCAGGGACCAATAGCCTATTGACTTCTTATGATGGGACTTAAAATAATAGCCGTTTTTTTTTTCTGGTCCTCTGGAATCTTCTTCTTCGTCTTCGTCTTTCTTTTTACACGACTGGACATAGATTGCTCTGACTTCGATTGTATTTTGTCCCTCTTTCCCCCCCATTTATTTACAGTAATTCTAATCACTCCATGTTTACCAGGAACGACCAGCTGGACGCAGTTTAAATAATCCATAATAAAAAAATAGACATCGGGGCGTTAAAGGTCGAACGGCAGATCAAACGAACGATTGGAAACACCTGCAGAGGCTGACGTACGCGCGGGAGCGGCACACTGATCATTTGGAAACAGAGATGCGGAGAAATAGGAAGCGTTGTGCGTCTAAAATCCAGGGTGAGGGAGCGGAGATAAAACGGCGGCGGCGGGGGGTGGGGGGGGGAGGGGCGGCCCGAGCGCAGCCTTCGTCTCGTAAGGCACCGAGAGGACCACCTTCCTTCGGCGCGGGGAGGAGAGGGTTCCCTCCTCTTCGTGCTCCCGCCGTCTTCACGCCGAGGGGCTTCCCGTGCCCAGACGCAGGGGGGCTGAAGGCGCTGCGGGCGGTCCGATCTCGCCGACCACTTGGCGCAGGTGATCCGAGGGTGTGTGAGACTGCGGAGAGAGAGAACGGTCTCACACACCCTGAGGCACCTGGAGCTGCAGTTCGGGGGAGAGAAACAACAGGAACAACTGAGCTCTCCAGCAGCACTGAGGACGTAGACGCGCTCAAGTTCGCCTGCTATGGAGCTAGCGCCGAGCTAATGCCAGTGTATGTTCAGGAGGTAATAACCACACGGGCAGCACTGGATATTCGCCTTCTTGCCCAAGTGTGCAACATTTGTCAACTGACAGAGCAGCGCTTCCTGTTGCAGCCGGGGGGCTGATCCCAGGTCAGTTACCTGCAGTCGGGGGTCCTGGCTGTGTGGGCAGGGGGTGTGGCTCGGGCCCCCCCCCCCTCCGGACCCTAGCAGTTACACTGCTGCTTGTTCTGTGTGCTGGTGCCGCGGGGCTGTCGCAGCTGCCTCAGGGAGGCGTCTCCGTACTGGATGCCTGAGCCCATCCTCTCTGGGTCCAGCTCACCTGTGTGACACACACACACACACACACACACACACACACACACACACACACACACACACACACACACACACACACACACACACACACACACAGTTATACAGATAACTGTAAATAGTCCAACTGTTTATAACATGTAAATATCTTATTCCTCCTTCCTAAGGTCCTTACACACCGGAAGCAAATTTGCGAGGCCAATAATATTTTGCTTTTTTAAAAACAACTTCCTGGAGTCGGTGCAACCTTCCACACCGGCAGCGAATTCCACAGAGCGACAAAGCCGCTGTTACTTCTTCGCTCGTGTCGAATTTTGCGGAGGCCAAAAGGCGAACGCCGGAACTCCGACCAATCAAAATGATGTTGGATGATCGATGACGTCACATCAAAACTTCTGCAATTTGTTCTCTCCCTCTGCAAACGTGGAGCCAGTTGACGGAGCAGTCCTTCAAATTTTTCCGACAGACATTCTGAAGTACTGGCAAAATTTCACTGGTTCGTTTTCCGCACGTAAAACAAAACTTCTCTGTCGCCACACTTCCAAAAAAAAAAAAAAATCATATATTTCATTCTTTTGTTTAAATCTGTTCCGAAAATCTCTCTAAATGAACAGCACATCCAAAAGATTATTATTTTTTTTTTATGGCAACAGGAGCTTAAATAACGTGTTCAAAAACACTGTAACCACCGCTTGTTCTTCAAATATTATTGGGTGAACCCAAAGACTTCTGTTCTTTTTCTTTTTTAATTCAACCATCACCAGGACGTCATCACTTGAGGATGTAGTCCACTCCATTGTTTCTCCCTTGGCGCGAAAGAAAGAGCCCCGAACTTCATTTACCTAGCAAATTTTATACGCATGTTGGCCTTGCGGTTTAGTGAGTCCAGGAAAAAAATTGCCTGAAAAAAAATTTGCATGTCGCATCTCTTCGCCTGTTGAACTCCTAAGTTCTTCATACTCCCAACGACTGAGAAGGTGCGAGCGAAGACGTGCGTGTGGAGGGCAGCAAACGCAGTACCTGACTCTATCTTGTTGAGGATGGTGCGGGCACACTTGAGGAAACCCTCCTCCACGTTCTCTCCGGTCAGGGCGCTGGTCTCCAGGAACATCAGCTCTGCGCGGAACGACGTACGGCGAAAGATTAAAAACACACACGCATGCACGCACAGTGGGGGTGTGGGGGGGGAGGGGTCATGCATAATGCAAGGCGAGCACGCGGGATGACAGGGAGAAAATATGAAAGGGAAAGATTTGAAAAGCGGGGCGGCGGTTTGACATCAGTTACCGTTCTCCTGGGCGAAGCGCGACGCCTCCAGGAAGGTCACCTCCCTGTCCGCGTCCAGGTCTTTCTTGTTGCCACAAAGGATAATGATGATGTTGGGGCTCGCCAGCGTGCGCGCGTCCGTCAGCCAGTTGGTGAGGGCGTTGTACGTCTCCCGGCTAGGAGACGGGAGGGTGCGGAGGCAGGCAAAGCTAGTTATCGCTATAATTGAACTTCTATCTTATTTCACTCGGCGAGTCAACGAGTAGGTTAGTATTGAAACCACAGAACACAACACAAGGTAGCCAGGAGGGAATTTTCAGAAGGTGGAATAAACACCAGGCAGAGTAGAGTTGTCAGTGCCATTTGTGACATCACAAAGGGCCGAGCACAAGCTCTGAAAACAAAAGGTTGTGTTTTTCCTTTTTGGGGAGTGCACTGACAGGCTGGAGACACGCACTGAGGAAAAATGCTGGTTAAACTTACTTTGCATTCCAACAGATAAATAACTGCATAAAGCAAAACATCAGGGCTGGGTTTAACACTACGCAAGTCTAAGGTGACAGAGTTTGTGAACTTGTCATGATTGTAGGGAATCTTTACCAATCACCTCAGGTTTTTACAGGTTACATTTAAGTTCTGCAGATTGAACGACATCCAAAACTAAATCATCGCCTCACACTTGTGTGTGTGAACAAACTCAGATTTAGCTTGAAAAAAAAAGAAAAAAACCCTCCAGTGAGAATGACATTGCGTTTCTCGAGGTGACGGATCGGATTCATGATGGGGTTTATAGGAGCGATTTAGGCCGTGATGTCACCTCAGAGGTTTAAGCCATGGAGACAGAGGCAGGGCAGGGCAGGGCAGGGGGAGGTGAACAGCAGGGTGTGGGTCCGCAGGATAATAGCTAACAGCTGCTCCAGCTAACAGCCAAGCATGGCGTCACTCTTGCTCGTGTTGCCTCGGCTTCAGTGCGGTCACGTCCGCCGTCCTGCTTCTCCTGCTGAGACGCCCACGTCTCCATCTCCCCCTTCCTCCCGTTACCCACTCTCTCTTCTACCACTTCCTTCTCTGATCTACTTTCTCTTCGACCACTTCCTCCCGTTACCCACCTCCTCTTCGCCTACTTCCCTCTACACTTGCCTGGCGTCACTTCCTGTTACGAGCTGCTACTCTCTGGATTTCTACCTGCCCTCACGTCTCATCTTGTGCTTCAAAAACGGAGGAAGTGCCGCCGCGACTGGTTTACCTGGTAATGTCGTAAACCAGCAGTGCTCCAGCGGCTCCTCGGTAGTAGCTGCGTGTGACGGAGCTGTTGGCAGAGACCCAGGGGTTAGACCGACCCGAGACCCGCTGCCTCTGAACACAGTGGTAGTGCACAGGGGTCGCGATCCTACCGGAATCGCTCCTGCCCGGCGGTGTCCCAGATCTGCAGTTTGACCGTCTTCCCGCCGACGTTGACCACCCGGGAGCCAAACTCCACGCCGATAGTGTGGTTGGAGTCCTGTTTGACTGCACACGCACAGACAGACAGACAGACAGACAGAGGCGGGGCACACTGACTCATTAACATGCTTCCATCGTCTTCTACTGACAGAGGAGATTTAAAAAAAAAAAAAAAGTTAAGCATGTTTACATAGCTGTAGCTTAGCTGACTAGTTGTGGCCTGAGGTTATACATCAACATCTTCTGTTTAGAGTTGATGAAATGACTCAACGTTTTGGAGAAGCTAAATGACTGAATTGCAGGTCTAAAAAAAAGCTAAGAATTCTAGTTTGGCAATAATTTACTTTTTGAAATGTTTCATTTTTGTCAGAGGTAAACAGACCGACATCAACTTTCAAAGCCATTGTTACATTTTGGTGTTTTAATTCCATTTGCCAGGAAACAAGAGGAGAAAACACAACAGAGCCAAACTGTTTTAATAAAATATAAACTGGCTTTAAACAATGCGGGACGTCTGCTTCTACGTCAGACTGCAGAGCGCAGGCTTTACAGTTTTTTGAGCTTAATAATTAGCTACCCCAGAATGTGAAAATATTGACATTCTTTTCCGTTTCGCCTTCAGCTTGCCAGCTCAAACAGGTTCATCCATCACTTTGAAGAGCGAAAGCCTTTCCCGCTGATACAACTTTCCGCTGCGTGTCGAACACATGGAGGCGTGGGAGGGGGAACTCACACTTGTTCTCGATGAACTGATGGAGGAGGCAGGACTTCCCCGTCCCGGCGCTGCCGATCACGAGGAACTTGAACAGGAAGTCTGAAAGCGGTTGGAGAGGGGCGACAGAGAGAAATGTCAACAACACCGGCGTCGAGGTGAAATCCTCAGTTTTCCTCTCAATGCTATTTTATTTCCACATTCACTTTATCCAACGGGGATGAAGCAGCAAATCGGACAACAACCCTGATCCGTCATCAGCGTGCCGAGTCGACGGCTCCTGACTTTGAGCGTCATCGAGTGCGCCTGCGTCGACGGGTCGTGCGCAGAAACGGTGGAACTCTGGGAAATGTTGGGCATTTGAATGCGCTTCCTCGGCCGCGACGGAGTGAGCCATCGTTTGCCTCGGCCCTGGAATTTGGGCTGTGTTCAGACTGCGGGCGAATCCGATTCAAATCAGATTCCTTCTCAAATCCGCACTGGTTTTTAGCAAGTGTCCAAATGGGATCTGGCGCCGTAGCAACGACGTCGGAGCAGAGGCGTCGTCCAGCATGCGTAGTGTGTGACGTCTAGCTACATTATCTCCCCACAGACTGATGAGCCGATGAGTTTCCTCCTCTGTCCAGGGACTGCTGATTTCTACTTCTTCTGTCTGCTCCATTACGTTACAGCTCCGCACCTGGAATGCTGCCCTCTGTCGCATTGAGTGATGTCACGGACAGTCAAAAGCCATCGGTGTGTTTGGAGCCGTTCAGACTGAGACGCATCCGTCCGAATGCGATGAAACTGCCTCCAGAAGGTGGTTTCCAATCCGATTTGATGTGGTTTGTGACTGTTCAGACTACAAAAGAGCCATCCGGTTTCAATCTGGATGGGCTCAAAATCGGATTTTGGCTGCCAGTCTGAACGCGGCCTCAAGGTCAGGCTGCTGCGACTGCTGCGGCTGAGGGGTAAAAACGGCGACCTGGCAAATGATTAGTGACAAGTGTGGAGATTAGCGGCGAGGTGAACACGCTGTGCTGCTTCACTCGGGTCAGTGAGTGAGACTGATCTCTGCGAGATCTTTGGTTACGTGGCACCGGGATCTGTTGTGACGGCGCTGGCGGTGTCACACGCCACGGCAGCGGCATCATCCTACGCCCTTGTTTGACCAAGCCACTGTTTTCTCAAGCAGCACACATTGGAGGTCAGGTTCAAGGTAACAGCGGCAGAAGCGGCAGCGGCAAAAGCGGAGCGAGGCTGTTAAAAGTCAAACGGCGGTGACGGGACAGCCGGCGGGATCAAACGGCTGCGCTCGGCCACTATCGCCACTATCAAGCTGTCAATACGTCTCCTCTTCACCTTTACGGGGCGGAGAGGGAACTCGGCGGCTACCCTCAGCCCGCTGCTCAACCTCAGCCCTTTCATGCTGTTGTATTCTTTACAGCATACAATATTAAATAGCCCAGGGGCTGCGCGCGCTAACGCCTCTTATCGGCGTTGGCTTGCGCCGCGCGCACCGCTCCGACACGCTCGGGGTCCAGGAGTTCAGGCCTGACGTGTCTTCTAATCTGGCGGCGGAGTGCACAGGGCACCTGAAGATGTGAGAGACGCGCTCCAGGAACGCAGCGCCAGACCCACAGAAGGCCGCGTAGACTGAGGGGATTAGACGCGCTTCGCTGGGAATCAAATCCGTCATGTGTGATACGAACACACACACAAAAATCATTGTTGAGACTGAGACAAGAGCTTTATTTTTTTTTTCTTTTTGAAATAACAGATTGGCTTGATATTCAAAGAAATAAAATAGAAAATACAGAAATCAATTGCCAACCTTATGCGCTTTATTAAAAGCTAATTATTTTGCTGCAGCAGCAGCAGCAGCAGCAGCAGCATATCACATCAGGGTCACATGGGAGAATGTCTGAGACGAATGAAGTAGCGTGACTTAAACATGGATGACAGGCAGGGCAGAGGGAACATTTACTGATTGCTTGCACCTCATATCCATCTATCGGCTGCCATGGAACTTTGGAAGTCTTGCCAGAGTCTGTAAAGTGAATCGATGCTCTCCAGACCCAAAAATTGGTGCTGCTTCAGGTTATTGTTTGAGTGGGAAAACACCATCTAGACTGACTGGCACAAAGGAAGTTGAGTTGGCTCAGAAATTCAATTACAATTTTAAGACAGACTAAAAAAAAAACTGTTGTTGGGGTTTGTTTGATGGATGAGAGAGAGTTCAAAAGTCAACTTCCTGTCATTCATGGTTAAAACTAAATGAAATTGAATATATATAATTTACACATATGTGTGTATATATATATATATATATATATATATATACATATATATATATATATATATATATATATATATATATATATATATATATATACACACACACACATATATATATATATATATATATATATATATAGACATACATATACATATATATATATATATATGTATACATATGTATATATGTGTATGTATATATATGTAACTAAAACATTTCATGATACCAAATCACAATATAAATCAAGGATTACACCAACACTTTCACTGCATCCCATCGGAGACCACTTAACCTGCGCTCACAGTGTTGCCAATGTTTTGTGCCACTACTACTGCTGCTGCTGCTGCTACAGAGGACAGCAGCAGTGGAGACAGAAATCGATGAAAGGTTATTATAGCTCCCATTAGCCCTCGAACTTGTAGGCAGAGACGGCGCACAGGGATCAAGTTTCATATGAGGACCAGGAGGAGAGGGCATGGGAGGAAACAGATGGAGGGAGAGAGCAGCAGCAGCAGCAGCAGAGGAGGAGGAAGATGGAAGTGAGCAATTTCATAACGACTGGTACGAGGGTGTCGGGACCCATTGTGCTGCTGATGCCATCAGGCACAGTCATGTTAGAGGAATTTGTGCTGATTGCTATGACTCGTCTGTCTGAGACCATGGTGACTGGTTATAGCAGTGGTTCCCAAACCTATTGAAGCCAAGGGTCTCTTAAATCTACCTCCCGTGACCATCAAATACTGTGGTTAGTTCCGGGGCCTACCACCTAGAAAGATTGGGCATAATCCATGACCAAATCTGTCAAAGGCTACGTCCTCATATGACTTATTACATTTTTTTATTTTTTTTTTTTAAATGAAACTGAACATCTCTCGAAATCTCTCAACCACTTGTCATTCCTGGACACACTTTGAAAACCACTGGACCACTGTGCGTCAAAGCTATTTATGCAGCAAGTCTCCAGGTGTATCTGAAACGCAAAAAGCAAAAAGTTGTAGTCTGCTTTGGTGGGATTAGAAGCGTTTTCCGACAGCAGTGCATTCGAGCAGCTGCTGTTCCACAGGTGACAGAGACACTGCCTGGTGACGTGCCCAAAGCTGCCCAACTTCCTCCTTCGAGGCCTAGAGGTTGGCAACTATCCTCAAAGTAAACACAAACTCCACCAAACCTGAATGTGAAACTGCAGAGGCAGGAGAAGTCACCAGACCTGCTCTAACACAAAGCCCAAATCAACAGCACAGTCTGGCGGGCGTCTATGGCCAATATTTGACTAACGAGCTACCTGAAAACGCAACGCTGACACCATCTTCTAATCGGAAGCGTGAGAAGCCGCGCCACAGTGACATTCTCGGAAGTGAGAAGTGTCACTTAAAACACCCGACACGAAGCAGCTCAGCGGGACTGTCGCGCAGCTAACGTGCGTTTATCACCCATTAACCGCTCGCAGCCGAGGCTGAGGTGGCAGCTCCTGCCTGCGGGGCTAGCGGCGTTAGCCTAGCCAGCAAAGACGGCTTGTCACATCACGGCGGTGTGTGTGTGTGTGTGTGTGTGTGTGTAGAACCGACTTCCAGGGTGTCCCTCCGCTTAAACATACCGTATGTCTCAGACATGTCGACCCTCGCCGTGTGAAGGACTCAAGTCGGCTCTTTCTGACTGCTCTCTGCCCGCCGTGACAGCCGTGTGCTCGCCGCGTTCACACCTCTCCGGCGGGGTGTTTATCTGCGATGCTACCAGAGCTTTCCTCCTTGATCCCTTCCTACTAGCTTTCTTTGCTCCGAGCGACCGCACAACCGAACACGGCTGCTGCTGCTGCTGCGTCTTACGTCATCCGTCCTCTCGCGGTGCATTCGGGTGTCACTGCCCGGGTGGGATATTTGTCGCGAGGAGGAGACGTGCAGGACGTGACCTACCCGGAAAAAGGGTCTTTTTGGGGGAAGAGACGTGGTCAAAACTAGCTTTTCATTCTGTCAATCAACAAATAATTTGTGATGGCGACAGAAGCTTGTAAAGTTGGTCATTTATGCATATTTGCAAGCGTTAGCACAACTGTCAATTATGAAAACAAATGTAGCCATATTTATTTATTTATTTAGATTAAATTTGTATTTTTATCAATGTCGTCAAGAATGAAGACCGTATAGAATAATGTATTTGAATTTGCATATCTGCAATATGCAAAATACACAACATTGTTTTGAAGTCAAAAGGGGAAAACAGAGAGAGAAAACGATAGCTTATAGATTAAACGGCTCTCCTCTATTGCTTCGATCCAGAGTTGATGATTTCATAACTTCGTCTTGAAAAAATGTCGCTCATTAGTCCTCCCCCCGACCCCCATGACCTGAGGCTATACATTTTACAACGCATCTCTGTAAGTGCAACGATAAACCACCAGGTGGCGGCAGAAGCTCAAGCAGCTAGAGTACTTGGCTACTTGAGAGACAAATTTGAAGGCAGCAGCATGGTTCGAAATAAAACCCTCGACATGAAATTAAGGTTCTGAAGAGGCACTTTTGCTCCATTTTCAAGTTATTCTAATCTATTTTTTTCTAAGAATAATTAATTACTCAATTAATTGTTTGATTGGTTGGTTTGTTTCATTCCAAGGATATAAATACACGTCATTATCAGGTGTGCATTTCCACGGGTACCAACCTTAATCTTTGCATTTACAAAATAGAAACTTTTGCATTTGACTGTACATTTAGGCTGGACATATTCCATTTATGCAAAGTGGAACTAATTTCCACTCTGGGTGTTGTCTTCCATGTTGTTGTTTTTTTTTTTTTGTAATTTGGAACATCTGCGTGTTCCTTTGTTTATACCTTTAACATGCACGCACGGGTCACTGTCAGAAACAAGAATCAAGGGCGTTAGAGTGCTGGGCTGCTGGAGGGCAACAGGTGATAAATTATAGAGCCTTCCACTCTGCTAGCGTCTCCCCCTAGTTCCTCCCTGCCTTTGTTCTGCTTTGGCAGATCCACTTATCCACCACCGCCTTGTTTAAAGCTTTTTTCACTAAGATTAAAGACAGAAGGGAAACGCGAGGCTCAGCGTCGTGTGGGGGCACGGATGTTTTCCTAAGGTGGGCTACAAAAAAAAGGGGGGGCTGGCCTCAAAGGTGTGCTACAGGCTGAAAGGAAAGACGGAGGGGCTTCATCCCTTTTTTCCCTCTCTCTCTCTCTCTCTCTCTCTCTCTCTCGCTTCCGTTGCTGCTCTTCTTACCTTTGAGGTTGTCTCAGGGTGTCTTTGTTTGTCTTATCCTTTTTTCGTGCCCTCCCATGCGTGGCAGGAGTCATTATAGCGGCGTACATTCTGCCGGGCCTGTAGTACAAACACTGCGTGTTGTGTGTGTTTGTGTGTGTGTCAATTGATCGTTGCGCTCTGCCAGCAGCAGAGAGGCAAGACAAAAAAAAAAAACATGGCTGGCAGAAAATACCTTTGAGGAGAGGGTGGGGGGTCCCATCCAGACAGCCTCCGCCCAAGATCAAAACAAACATGTTCACAGTGAGCTCATACGGGGAAGCCCACATAAAAAAAAAACCCAACATTCCAGTGTTTACAACAAACAATGAGTCATTTTGGATCATTTCACGTGAGTCACGACTCGAGGCAGGTGATCTTTTTTGCGGGCCGGCTGGTCTCACCGTAGATAAATAACGTGCAGCCCTGGTCACGAGTCATGAGGCGTACGTACCCTGAACCTGACGAGCGAGGGGCCGCCTGCTGTTTTATACGCGTACGCAAACGGCTCTCCGTCGAAGTGGTGCTTTGAAGACGGCATGTTGTAAACACAGTGAAATGGCGCAGCACGTTAATGAACAAAGAAAAACATCAATTACTTGGCTAATAGACGGCGCTGTAAGAGGTGTGACGGAGCCCAGGTCTGATTCAAAACTCCTCAGGTCCTCGAGGGAGGCGCCGGTGCACAAACAAAGTTCCCAGTGTTTGCATGCCACCCAATGCAGTGAGGCAGCTGGTTGTTTGCACATCACGCAGGACAGTCACATGCGCAGCCAGGTTTTACCGTGCCCTGAATAAATATGGCCGTCCTGTGTTTCAGATCAGGGACCCCAGGCTATTTCAATTACAGTGAATGGGAGCCAAATGTTAACAAAGGATGACGGCCGTCTTTGTGTCGCATATACAGTAGAAGAAGAAGACTGGCTTATCCAGCTCCTTCTAACGTTCATCATTCACATCTCTGGACATAAAGCGCAGGGCAGCTCACATATGGCCCTAAATAGACTGTGACCTTCTGTCCTTCACCTAAAGTGTAAAAATAGGAAACTGAAACATCAGAGTGGCAAACGTAGCAAACCCACATTAACTTATCTTTCTGACTGGTGGCTTCTGTGTTGAAATGCCCTCAATGTGCTGCTTTTGCTGAAGTGCATCTGTGCACAAGTTGCGTGAACTAACACGGATCAACAACAGCAACACTGGATGATACAGAGTGACCACTTCATTAGCCTGCTACAGCCCCGCCCACAACTCACTTTGCAAATGTATTTGCCTTGCATATCAGTCTCCAGGGTCTATTGTGCCAGTGTGGTTTTGCAGGACCAACATCATCTCAGCCAGTCGCACCTGTGCGTTTTATATCTCAGCTTCGTTCTTCCGACTAATGTTGGTTGGTTGATGCTTTGTCTTCAGTTTTGACTTCACCTTTGGCTATTTTCCCCTGAAATGAAATTACTGAAAAAGGCAGCGGTACAATCATCACTTTTAAATTGTTAATTATTCTGTTCCGCTTGATTAGCCTACTTCCCTTTATAGGCAAGATTATGCAGATTAGAAAATGTCACTCGTCGTGGCAAGTCCTATTTGAAATGGTGATTTTGGCTGAAGTATTTTCTTTGTGTCTACAGGTCTGGCATGTTGGCCTCA
Organism: Thamnaconus septentrionalis; assembly: GCA_009823395.1. NCBI lineage: Eukaryota > Metazoa > Chordata > Actinopteri > Tetraodontiformes > Monacanthidae > Thamnaconus > Thamnaconus septentrionalis. The sequence continues at coordinate 17,581,879 of CM020510.1, read as the reverse complement.
CACACGTCTGCAGCTTCTTCCAATAGAAATGCCCCACTGCTTGGGGGCCGCAGGAGATTGGGTTGCAGTGGAGAGATGGCCTAAAATAGATATCACAACTCACCCAGATTCCCCTGAGAACTGTTGATTTTAAACCAACGCACGTGTTTTCCTTTAACAGGATAGTAAAAAAGTCATGTGTGTTTACTTTTTTCCATATAGCTTTCCGCACACCAAACAATCTGAGTGATAAAACAGCGCCTCAAGGAAGACGGCAGAGACCCTGCTGAAAGGGAATTCTGTTGGCGGTAAACACAACGAGCGACTCAGCTGAGGACACAGAGGAGCATTCAGCCTCTCCTGCACTCCGCTTATTATTGTGAGATCGCTCCGTAGGTGGCTGTGAAGGGCCGCTGGCATGAAACCAAGACCCGGAGACACAAAAGAATGTCAGTGAGTTCAAGAGTCCATGCGAAGCCGTGACCATTGACAACCTCAGCTCCCGGGAGCCCAAAGCTGCTGCAGGAGGGTTGAGGTGGAACGGAGCGAGGCCTGCAAAAACCCAATCAGGCAGGGATCTTTTGCTGCTGCATTCACACACGGAAGGTTCTTCTTGCTTAAACGCATGCACACAATGGTGCTGTGCGATAATACATTCATTCGCCGCGCTACAAAGTCTTCATCGTGATGAGTATCTCCCCGTGTCCAGGAAAATAGCCGACACTTTTAGCCGGAGATACGATCAGGGCCAGATCAGAGGTTAAGAGCGTGGACTTTACGTTAGTGGAAGGAATCCCGCTGACCTCCCCGCTGATGGCTATCTTTAGCCCCCCCCCGGCAGCCTCCCCCATACATCTTCTGCTGCTCACCTGCCTCACCCGTAACTGCACACGGCTTCCGCTCTTCGCGCTGTCACGCCGCAGCCTGGAGGAGGAAAGAGGAGCGGGCGGAAGCTGCTTCCCGTCAGGTGCCTCTGGTGGTGGCCTATTGTTTGTTGCACAGTGTATTTATTTAACATCGAGATGAAATGTGAGAGTTAGACAGTAAAATGAGCCCGTATAAGAGGACAATCTGTGACCTTTCACAATAAGGATCAGCTGCAAGAAAAAACAAGTAGTTGTTTTCAGAAAATCTAACACTGTGTTTTTTTTAGTATTCAGTTGATTTGTTTTTACCTTAACTTTTCAAAAATTGCCAACTGTCACTTTTTCTTCATACAAAAACTCTTTATGTTGCAACAAAGGCAGCATAGAAAGCAGAATGCTGAAGAGCTTTCACAGTAAAACAACAAAGAACAGTAAAGTTTTAGCTGTGCATTGCAAGTATGCTAACTTTTGATGGTGCGCTTAGCAGTATCACAAGGGAGCACTAATTTCAACATTTAGCAAAGTTTTCCCACAGTTCACTATGCTGCCACCTCTCTTCCACCAGAAGACTTGCAAACCCGAGTTACAAAGGGTAAACACAGTGAAGGCAATCAAATGCAACATTACTGCCTGATTAAAATGTTCCGCCCGGGCTAAGAGCATGTTATGCAATATCTTGGAGTCATTGGCCAGAGTTTACTGCCGCAATCAGGAGCGAGGAAAAAAAAATATCATCTAGTATTGCTGTAATAATCGCGTCTCGATGCGGCAAGCAGTTTTTTCGTAATCGTTTTTTTCCACTTTGTGTTATGCCGCATACCGCCAAGCTTTTACTGCTGGAAGCAACTTGTTCAAGATTTCGGTTTTTTTCGCATCGGGTCCTTCACAAAGAGTGGAATTCATCCGCGGTATCTGCCACGAGGGTCACCTCGCAGCCCCCCGAGGGGATGAAAAGTGAAACAGTAGCCCAAGGCCTCGCGTCTTCCTTCCGCGGCCCACGACTGTCAGTCAGCGCTCGTTTCCAACTCGGGCTCTGCAAACAAGAAGTCAGGCTTCTTCATTCGGGGGGTGGGGGTCGACTCCGCCATTGTGACGGTCGCCTCTTTCAACACGCGCTTAACTGAAAAGACCCCTCGAGAAAACATCAAGAGCCATGCCAGACTGCACGTGCACAAAGGCCTGTGTTTGCTGCGAGGAAAGGCTCTTTGCTCCACATTGTATCTGTGCGTGTGTGTGTGTGTGTGTGAATGTGTATGCGCATGCACACACACGCAAGGAGGGAGGAAATCCCTGCTGCCCAAGGAGCCTTATAAGCCATATCCTGCATTCCCGACTCCGTACATTATCCGCTGTATATGGAACAAACACATGGCTGAGGACATCAAAAACCTAATTATTAGTTACTCCGACCGCCATCCGTCTTTGATTTCCCTCCCCGGTCTGCCCTCTTTACCTCCGAGGATGCTATCTCAGGGGTTATCTCTCACGTTTTCACAGGGGGCTCAGATGTCTGCCAGAGGCACAAACATACACCGAGCCCTGTGCTATCTTCCCCTGCTCCTTTCTCTCTCTCACACAACTGCCAAAAGGGAAGGAGAAAAGAAGTCTCACCCCTCCACATAACGAATCTCCTAGGGTCTTCTTGAACTTTTTGGAACTTAAAAGACACCTTTCACCTCCAGCGTTTAAGAGGAGGTAGAAAGCATTCATCTTTTGTACCGGCATATTGAAGATGGATGAATGAACAAGACAACTTTCATCTCTGTTTCTAATCTGTCGGTGTAAGTTTGTCTAAACTAAAAAATACATAGTAAAGATCACCTCACCTGATTCTACTATGTTGTATGTATGTACAGGATGTATGTGTGTGTCTGTGTGGCTTCCCTCCTGGCACTCCGGCTTCTTCCTACACTCCAAAGACATGCATATTAATTAGTTGTATAATTCATTATAATGGCACATGCAGTAAAAAAGAAAATGATTTCTTACTTTATACTGAGGGACATTTCAGAACATGAATTTTCTTTATTTTACTTGAGTAATGGTGTTGACTCAGTACTTTTACTTTTACCAGAGAACATTTTACTTCTTTACTTCTTAATACTTTTTCCACCTCCATTGGTGGCCAATTTAAAATTGTCAAAATAAAATATTAAATGTTAAGAACAACTACACTTGTTCATGAGTTGCCCTAACTCAACCGTCCTACTTTAAGATGACCTGGATGACTGAGAACCTTCACAGACATGTCCATGATAAGAAATGAGCGCGAGTGACACGTGGAAGAGAGCAGCAGTCAATCAGAAAGCCAGCTGGCGGAAGCCGAAGCGCAGTGGTTTTCCGTCGAGGCTTTTTCAAATGTTTTCCGACGCCATCTCTGACTGACTTCCTTGCAACGGCTGCTCTTGTCGTCTCGCCACTGCGCCAGAAAACAAAACCATAAATCAGCCGTTATCTGTGGCCGTGCGCGGCGTCACGCTGGAACCTCTCGGTGTGCTCTGCTCTGCTCGACGTCGATCCAAGCAGTTGCAGTCGGGACTGGAGGACAGAAAAACTGGTCTGCATGGGACCCAAGGAAGCCCCTCTGCATTCTGGAGTGTGTCCATGCATGTACGTGCATGCCCTCCCCAGCCTGCCCCTGCAGCTCGGTGTCAGTCATCTCCTGGGGAAGATGTCAGGCGCCGTGATGGATGACATCATTGACCGCAGCAGCCGTGAACTCACGCATGAAAGGAGGGACACATCCTGCTTGTGCCTGGAAAATAGGTGGAACACTTTCTGGATCACTCACCGTCAAAGCATTCCCGATTCAGTCTCTGGTGTCGATGGACTGCAGTTCTAAAACAGTCCACACACGACATGGGGGACAAAAGGTGTGCGTTCTGTAATTGTATGAAATGACTACTTGAAACTGAACTTCTTGTTCAACTTTTAAACGTTTTTACAGTCATATGGTGGTTTTTGAGAATTTTTAAACAGCTAATATGAACTGATGTGAAGTGTCCAAGAGGAACTTTCTTTTCTTTTCTGCTGAAATAAAGTTGAAATTCTTAATTTTTACAAAAGGGACAAAGTACATGAATCAACATTTTCCATGATAAAGAAAATATACCCAAGTTAGCTGACGGCTAATTTCCATCGCTAGTTCCTTTGCCAGGTGTTAATAGACAGTTCAATAAAGATAGACACAGACAAGAAGACATCATGAAGACAGATAGACTGTAGACAGACACAGTACAAAGACTATGAGATTTCTTAATGTAAAGTGCAATATAAATAAAACTGATTATTATTATTAATCATAAAACAAAGATAAATCAAGACAGTCAAAACTGAAACAAGACACTTGTTGAAGCCTCCCATGTGAGCAACCAGCAACAGTCCAGAGGCCGAACCTCGTCATGTGTCCTAATTCCCCCCAAACAAAATCCCCTTCGCTATTTGAAACTGGAGAGACGCTCATTGACCTCAGCTAGGTGGGCTAATCTGCCTCTAATGGGGCTAACCCCAAAGCCCAGCTGTGCAACACCTGTGCTTTTGGTGAGGCCGCCGGCGCAGGTGAGCGTCCTCAGCACCAGCAGCCCTCCCTCCTTCGGCTCCTCTAATTGTTCTCTAGTCCCACATCCCCTCACAAAGCTCCAAACACAATCTGCGGCCCGCCTCGTGTCTGCCGCTCCTCTGCTCGTCCCGATGCTTTCCTGCAGGCTCACGCAGCCGGATGTTTACTGTCTGGATCGTCAACCTTTTGTTTGATCAGTTGACCTAGATAGTAATGAATAGATGTCTAGTGCTGCTCATTTAAATGTACATTTGAAGAGAATTGAGTGATTACAGCTGCTTCTGCATCGTTCACGATGTGACTGGATGCGTTTTAAGAGATGAATTTCTTTTTTCAGCAGAAACAGGCGAGGAGACAAAGACAGAAAGTATTCACATTCTGTACAACTGCAGCGCAACCAAACTGTAATCAGTGATCAATGATATTATTGCCATTAATATCAATAACCAATGTTACTTTCTACATTTTAATTTTTCTCAGAAAACCTACTGAACATTGACCCACAGCCAAAATCTCCACTAACATACAGTATGCTCCACGCTTATATAGAACTACACACTAGCATAGTTCTAATGTTCTTTTAATAGTCAGAATTTGTATCTTTTGAACACAAAAGAAACAAGCATTTTTTTCCAATGTAAGAAGTAGAAAGTGCAGATATTTGTGTACAATTGTAGGGAGTAAAAGTAAAAAGTCATCAGAAAAAGAAATCCTCATGTAAGGCACCTGAAAAATCCCTATAGCACAGTAACAGAGTACTTTGTTAAGTACTTTGCCACTCCCCACTTTTGGAAGACAGTCGGTGGAATCAAAACAGTCTCAACAAAGCGACTGAACAGCCTTGATCACCTCTGCGAGGTCAGCCCAGGATATCAAAAACCCCTCATTGCGGTCGGGAGTCCAGCTGCAGGTCGGCCCACATGTCCTCTCACTGCCACCTCAAAATGAGAGGCCTCGCGCAAACAAAAGTGCCTCTGATTTTCCGAGCAGGAGTGCGCCTCCTGCGTGTTTGCGGAACCTCCTCCCTCCTCGGCCACCTTGTCATTGTCTCCCTCTTGGCCTCGCGTCCGCGCTAAATCCACCGGCCGCACACTTGTCATCCCGGCTTAATGAGAAGGCTAAACTTGGCTAAAATGAACCCTTTGTTTTTATCCACGCTGTCACAACTTCTCCTGAATGGTTTCATTATTTCCCTTTTCAGGGTCAGGCTTGACCCGACCACCTCAAAGGCCGCTCTGTTAATAAAGTTAAACCCTGGTCTAACATTAGCCTTTGGAGACCCGGGGTTGGATTAGCTCGCCGGCCCGCACCGAGTCGCTCGCCCTCCAGTCCTGAATGCTGGACGAGCACAATGGAGCGCGAGGATTACCTCTTTGTAGAAGTGACAAGTTTTGAGGCTGATTAAGAAGGTCAGGAGTCCCTCTGAGCTGCCATGGGAAAGTGGCGGCTAAGCCGAAGAATTAAAAAGAACAATTTTGATTATGCAGATTTCACTTCAGCTGTGCTTTCATTTGCCTCCCTGAAAGGAGAAAAGTTTTACATCTTACATATTTTGCTTGCTGCACTTTTCAGAATGTGCGTGCTTAAACACACAGTTCCAGATATCAACTGTGCGTGATGTCACAAAGGGCACCAGATAATATAGGCTGGGGACCACAATGCCTTCTCGAAGTATTTATCAGATGATGCAAATAAATGTTAGATTACATGGACTGTTGTGGTAATACTGTGTGGATGTGACTCAAATATATCTGATTGGTTGCAGCCTACACAGAGGCAATAGAAAAGGCTGTCATATTTGAATTGGGATATCACAGTCTGACCTGGGCACAAAGTATCAATATCAATGAACCCATTCAAGATCACAGGAAGTCGGCGACTATTTTGAAACAATGACGCTAGCTAGCATTCCCTTAAGCTAGCAAGATGCACATGCCTGCATTTTTTCAAGGCAAAAGGTGAAGTTGCACACAGCTGAATTACACTGTGACAGTCTTTTAATTATGACTTCACTTGACAGACACTTCATATCTAACTGGAGGCAGCATGTTGCATCAGTTAAAAAGAGCTGGACGTGTGAAAACAGTGAAGACGGGAGAACTTAATGCACAAATACAAAGTCCTGCAGAGTCTTTAGGACATTTGTTTGTGCAATGTTGCTCCACTTGAAAAAAAAAAAAAAAGCAAAGTTAGGTCTAATTTTGGACTTTTAAGCTTTTGCCACACAAACTGCAGCACCAACCCCCGCCATGCACAGTTGCCCCCCCCCCGGAGGCAGGAACCAATAACCCCCCTCTCAGATCTCCCAGCAGGACGTTTCAGCAGCCGCTGAGCCGCTGAAGCCGTTCCCGCGCCTGCCAGCTGAAAGGATTTTTTTCAAAAGAAAGGAAAAAAAAAGAGTGAGAAAACTTCTGATGTTTTGTGCTCAAATTGCAACCTCACACACAGTAAACATTTTGATGGCATATGGGCGGCATGTGAGCCTCACCTCAGCGCACGGCCGCCCGCTCGGCCTCACGTGCAGCCCCTCTCAAAGCAGAGCGCTCACTTTCACGCGGAGGTTGTTCCCCCGGCTTTCATTGGATGCCAAGCCAAATATTGCTCTCACAGTGGAAAACTTATAAGCTCCCCGCCTTTGATGGCTCTAAACGTAGCTAATAGCAACCAGGTACACGGCAAATGAGGCTAATTCGTCTCCGAACAATGGGACAAAAAGTCCCTCGGGGGGGCCGAGAAAGGGGCGGAGACGGCGGGTAAAATTTAACTGTCAAGGGTGAAAAATGAAAAGAGCGTGTCGGCAAGCGGATGGGCGGACGGAGGAGGAGGAGGAGGAGGTTTTATTTTGGCTTTTGTTTATCTGTAGCCAGGCTGAATCAGTTCCCTCACTCCTTGACTCGGCCCCCGGCCAGGACTTCCTCTACCTGCCAGACGCTGGCGCTGACTCAGACCTACCTGGTTTCCACTCTGCTTGGAGACGCAGGAGGAGGGAATTGCATTAGCACATGCACCAGTGTAGCTGCTTCTTTCATTGCCCCCCCCCCACACACACCGCCCCTGTAATTTCTTAATCACAGAGTCCCTCCCAGGGGGGGCCGCAGCCCGACCACTTTCCATGATGTCACACCTGCTCGCTGACATGCACACACACACACACACACACACACACTCGAACCTGTCTTGTACCTGGTGCCCGCTGTTTATTCTTAGATTTTTAGATGTTGACAAGTTAGCGTCTGCTATGGGAGAGAACCTCTGGTAAGTCAACGCTTTTTAAAGTGTGTGGTGGAGTGAAGCTTAAGATCATAGAGCAACACACGTGTGACTCCTCACTAGATAATTGTGATGTTTATTTGTTTTCTCTCTATAGCATTAGCCCTAGAATTGCGCTAAATCTAAATATCGCAATAAAAAAACTCATGATGAAAACACCTTAAAGCTTCGAAAATGTCACTTTTTTTAGGCTCTCATTGGGTGGTTTTTCAGACCTGTCGCTATGGAGATATATCGCTAGTGTCATGGAAACACTTTTTTCGTGTTTACACGTCAGGACGTGACCAGTTCACATCCAGAGAAAACTGGCGCGTTGTGTTTGGACGGAGAAAGAAACGGAATATTTTTTACTAGTAATCAAAGAGAAAAATATGACAAACAAAGGTAACGTAAACAAACGTAAACAAACAAAAGCAAATGTGTTTTTGTTCTCGTAAGGACGCGATTTTTTACGAGAATTATGGCTTATGCGCTTCACACCATTCAACGGAAACACCTGCAAATCTTAATTGTACTTTGTCGAAATTTGAGAAACGTCACTTTTAATTTGCGAAAAACTGTAATGGTAACGCAGCTAGCTTCTGCTAGATTAGAAACAACAGCAGGTACGACAAGACGTGCAAACAGTTGCAAATGTCTTGAAAATTGTATAAAAAAAGTTTTATATTAAATGAAATAAATTGTTTGGGATATGGTGCAAATGGGTTGTCATTAAGGGGGCAAACATACACAATTCTATAGGAGCAGCAGTCATGGACGGACTGTTGGACGTCCATGACTGGACGGGTGGACGGATGTGCTCATGAAAGTGTTTTAATTCAAATATTTCACATACATATTTACCTTTTCCCATCCATCCATTGTCCCTCCTTCATGCCAGGCCTCCTTTGAACCTCATTTGAAAAGACACCGCCCAGGTATCAAACCCAACCCCGTGCTTGTCTACACAAAATCACTTTACAAACCACATTATCAACGCACTCAACATCTAAAATAACCATAAACTATACGATCGCTGGGCCGCGTGCCACCTTTTTCCCCTGCAGATGTCTGCAGCATTTTTAATGGAAGCACCACATCATCTATAAGATGTCATCAAAGAAAGCAGAGCTCGATTTCCTGATCCATTAACACATTCCACAGTGATCTTCTCCACACGGCGGTGATGAAACACAACAAAGCAGTGACCTCACACCGCAACACTGTGTGAGCGAGTGGGGAAGGATACAGTACAATGTGTGTGTGTGTGTGTGTGTGTGTGTGTGTGTGTGTCTAAATGCCATGGAGGCAAAAATCTATCAGCACCTATGGATTTTGTGCTCAAGCAGGTGTTTTGCAATGACAAGTGTGTTTACAGGTATACTTTGTGGGCATAGTTCAGAGAGGCGCACACACACACACACACACACACACATGTACACACACAGAAAGAAACTGTGTTCTCAGGTTTATCAGTTGCTGGAGGGCAAAAATAAGCAGGGTGACAAAAAAAAAAAAAAAAAAAACGGCCTACAGCTGGAGGCTCTTCAGCATTACTTCCACCTTCTTCTTAGAAACTCAGTCTTACATGTTGAAACACGTTCGCTATCTGCATGAGCCAAAAGAGGCTGGAAGGCGGGAAAAATGGTTTGAATGTACCTGAAGATGAGAAGACAGACCATAAAAGACATTGAGCATGTTTTTATGATGGAAATGTCTTGTGCAAATCCATCTGAAAATTACTTAAAATCAGAGAGTTTTAATAGTATCTAAATGGCAACACATACACGTTGTGTTTTCAGCCAAAAGATCCACTGTGTAACCTTGTAACCAGAACCATAATGTATTAATATGTAATGTTTTGGTACAGTTGTGAAAGTAAAATAAAGTATGATTAAATAAAATAGGCACTTTGTATCTAACTGGAGGGAGCATGTTGCATCAGTTAAAACAGTTTATACTGTGTCTTTACTGGTGCTGCAGCGACTGGAACCCAAATTTCCCAGAGGGAACTCCCTGGAGGGATTAATAAAGTTGTTTTTTTTAATCTATCTATCTATCTATTAAAAAAAAGTAAAGACAAAATAACTAATTACACAAATACAAAGTGTCTTTGGGATAATTGTTTGTGCAATGTTGCTCCACTCGGTCCATCCAAACTTTCTTAGCGTACATTGTACTGGAACGTTCAGGTTGGGGTGACCTGCTGCTTTAAGAGACTTCAGTTGTATCAGTTTATTGTCATGTTTTGCTCTCAAGTCCGTACAGATGAGCGATTCATTTTACATTCAAACATACCACACCCACACACACACACTGGCCACATTTAAGCTTCCTATCCATGCCTCCCGCTCAAGGCTGCACTTTCTAAAAAAAAATATATATATATTTTGAAAAGTGAGGCGACCTTGGAGAAGCTGAACTGCCCCTGCGCTGCGGGGTGCGGAGCAGGACTTGGCTGCCAAGCCGCCCTTGTTGTCGTCGTCTTCCCCTCGACGGGATCGAGGCCATTATTTCTCAAAATGCACCACAATTTGCCGGTGAAATAACCGACTGGGAGCAGCCATTTAAATAAATCTCTGGAAGCTCTCCTGACATGCCAGCGGCGAGACAGCCCTTAATAAATAGCCCACGGTAACGCGCACACACGCACACAAGCACGAGGATCCAGGGTTGCTGCACACACACACACACGCACACACACACACACACTTATGTATACAGACAATCTGCACACACCAAGCGCATATCCTGCTCGGCGTCTCTCTTGATCCCCTCGGCCTGCGAGCCCGTCTGCGCCTGCCGCCTCCCCTCAACCCAAACAAGCTCACGTTTTCGGGGTGGGTTGGGGGGTAAGAGAGAAAATTGGCCCAATAAATCACCAGCGCAACCGAGACCACCGCCGCCACCCGCCTGCGTTGCTCTGACCTCTGGAGCCCCATTAGCCCACTGTAGCGGGGTCCGCGGGAGGAAATGGGAGCAGGGCCGAGCCCCCTTCCTTTCCCTCCCTCTCCTGCCGCGGCAGCACGTTTCCCACACACTCGCCTGGGTTCACCTCTGACTTTTCACCCCCACCGACGAGAGGGGGGGGGGAGGTGGGGGTGCTGCTGCTGCTGCTGCTGCTGCTGCTGGGCGAGGAGAGGAGATGGGGGAGGGACCACCCAGATTCTTAGCCAGGCTCCCCGGGGAGGAGAGGAGGCGGGGATGAGGGGACATCATTGTAACGGGGTAAAGACAGAGGAGAAGATCAGTTAAAAAAAAAAAGAAGAGTGTTTTTTGGTGAGGTGAGCGGGGGAGGGGCTTTAAACCTCCGCTAAGTGCTTCTCTAAACGACCAGAGGACGGACAGGAGAAGCCAAAACACCGACCGAGGGGAAAATGCTTTGTCGTGAAGCTCGTATCCCTCTCACCTCACCTGAGGCTGTGTGTGTGTGTGTGTGTGTGTGTGTGTGGCTGATTTATGTGATAGCGGCCACTCGGTATCTGAAAAGACCCCAGAGTGAGTGAGTGAGTGAACGAGGTCCACGGCGGTGTGCAGCCCCGGGCTGCAGGGCGATAACCACCCCACAGCAGGAGTGTGCAGGACTGATGGAGTGAAGACGGACGGATTCTGTTCCGAGGTTGTAAATCTCTCTTTTATCGCCGCCTCAACAGGCCCCCAGGAGGCGCTCCGTGCCCCAACCGCCCAACGACACCCCAATAAAGCTGCCACGCTGGCCACACCGCATTACAGCATGAAAAAGCCTCAGCGGTGTCAGTGGACTGTTAGCGGAGCAGCAGCCATTAGCGTCGGCTGGACTTCTTCTCTGAAGTTAAGCGGCTGACGCTGCAAAAGTCTGTTATTGTTTCAACTCGGGCGTTTGATTATATAGGTCCTGGAAATTGTTACGCCCTGTCAATGTTGAGAGAAAAACACCGCATGGTTACACAGGGTTTCTTTTTGAGGAGCCAAGCCGTGGAAGGACTGCAATGAAGACATGCAAAAACGATACAACAGTTCATGTGACCTGTTGCAAAGACTTCATGAGTAGAAGAACGAGCGCCGACCACGACCCATTATAATCAAACACAGAATCATTCGATCGATAAATCAGTCGAGGTTGTAACAGGGTTTTATACAGTATAAATACTTCCTGTTTTGACCTCTACTTATTTTGTATGTTGAACTCATTTATTTTTGCATTGCTTCTTTCAGAGGTGTCAAAACTATTCACTTTCTGAGCTGAAGTAACAGTACGGATACTTGTGTTAAAAAAAAAAGGACTGTGGTAAAAGTTAAAGTACTAATTCAATTCCTTTACTCAAGTAAAAGTACAAACTCTGAAATGTACTTAAGTAAGAAGTTAAAATTCTAAAATATGTTCCAGTTTTATATTGAACTACACAACAGCAGAGTTCTAATGGCTCCACTTCATGGAACATGAACTTTACTCAATAATGAGTGAATATAATTTGTATATTTAAAACACTTTTGACCTCAAAAGTAACAAGCGTGTTTTTCCAATGCAATGAGTAGAAAGTACAGATATTTGTGGGCAAAATGTAGCTCAGAAAAGTAAAAAGTTGTAAAGACAGTTAAAAGCTAAAGTAAAGTGCAGATACCTGAAAAGTCAACTTAAGTGCAGTGACAAAAGTATTTGTACTTCATTACGGTAATTCTCACTTCGAGCTGTCTAATGCTCTGATGATGATGATGATGATGATGATGATGATGATGATGATGACGACGATGATTTATTCACATTTGGTGCTATATTGAAGACGGCCAAAATAAAAGTTAACAAATCCCATCAGGTTGCTCCAATCACATGGACGACGTGGTGGATAAGAGAGAGGAGGTCAGGCTCAACCTCTCTATGTCAAACCAAGCAACAGTGCCGGGATAAAGACTTGGTATCATTCTGGCTTTGCTTCATGAACTTAATGATCCTGAGTGTGTGTGTGTGTGTGTCAGAGGTAGTTTCTTTAAAGTCAAATAAACGACGTCCCTCCCACCTTTAAAAAAAAAAGAAAAGAAGAGAGGAGTTAGAGACAAAGTGACAATGGGAAGAGAGGAACAAAGCGTGTGAACACAAAGATTTGACAGAACGGCAGCAGGAATGTGCCGGCAGGTAGTGAAGGGGCCCAGGAAGCAGGAAGACATGGGAAAACATGGAAGAGCGAACGAACAATAGCAAGCAGTGGTTGGTGTGTGTGTGTGTGTGTGTGTGTGTGTGTGTGTGTGTGTGTGTGTGTGTGAGGAATGGATGGATCAGTTTACCCTTCACTTACCTGCTCAGCACAACGCAGCACGCACACTGAGAGCAGTTCCTCAAAGGGAAACACATCAATGGCTGCTATTCACATCTGCACATCTGCACATCTGCGTGTTTGTCTGTGTGTGTGTGTGTCAGTCTGTTTGTCTGTGTGTGTGCGTACATGCGCTTGCATGTGCGTGCATGTCCGCGGCAGCCCTGAGCGGCTGATTAATTGATGTAGAGATAAGGCCGAGGGAGGAAATCGGCCAGACTTTTGTCGCTGCCTAAAGTAAACAGCAGCGTTTAAATTACCTGTCTGCCTCCCTTTGAACCGCCTTTTGAAAAATGGCAAATACTTGGAAGCGGGCAGCGCTGCAAGCTCTCACTGCTCTGTAATTTCACCAAATTAAAAGAGGATTAACACATTTTCTGGCGCGCACTCAGACGGAAGATTACTGTATACAATGGCGCGTTGTGGAGTTCATTACGCACCGAAACACGCCATTTAGACGACGGAAACGATAATGGGCGCGGAGGCCTTGGCCTCATCTTGCTTGAATTCCTCCGAGCAAAACGTTGTGTCTTTTTTTTAAGGGATCAAATCAAATCGAAAGGATTTTCTGGATAAACGGCGGTGACTCCATTCCCATTAACAAATCTAAATCTAAATAAATGCAATTTTTTTTTTATGCAGGGATTCAGTAGAGTAGCCTCATTATTAGAAAATAAACTGTAGATCTTCAGAGAAAGGAATATTTAGCTCTCATTTCACTGCCTCCTGCAAAAACACAGTTTGTTTTGCTGTTTTGTTTTGGTTTTTTTTTAGGTAGGGCAAGCAAAGGGGAGCTTGAACTGACTGTTCTCGTTACTTGGGATGTTGTTGAAGTTTTTAGTGTCAAAGTACATAAACCGAGAGTCAGTGTGGAGCCCAGCTGGCGACTGTCATGAAGCCATTGAGTTCAATACAAATGCTTGGTAACATTTTGGCAGGTGTTACTCAGTAATCCAAAGACGTTTTTTCTTGATAGCATCTTTGACATTAAAGTGATAGTAAACATATAATAGTAACTAATATAACTACACCCTCCTAGAGTATAATATATATCCTTAAAATAGGCGTTCAAATAGCCACTTTGCTCTAAGTTGTGTCTTCAAATGTAAGCGGTGAATTATTATCACACTCAGAAATTGTCCAACAGTTGTCATATCTGGCTAAAGAAGCCAGTCCAAAGCAAGGATTCCATAGGTTGTCACACCATGGTGGTAGAACAGTCCCACTCTGTTGACCTAAGGTTAAGATGTATTATCATTGATTGACCTCATTACTGCTGCGGAACTGGAGCAACTCTGCAAACAACTTGCCGACAACATTCTTGGAGGAGCGAGGCGGCTGCAAAGTCAGCGGTTCAGCGAGATGTTAAGCAGTCACATGTCAATCGTGGCTGTATCTCCTGTTTTGTTATCTGCGAATTAAGTGTGTGCGTGTGTGTGCGCGTGAGGGAGAGAGACAGAGAGAGGTGAGAGAAACAAGGCGTAAAAAGTGTGTCAAGTGTGGCAGATGTCGTCCAGTAACATGAGACATTCCTTGTGTTTTTTTCTCTTCTTGAAGAAAGACCCGGGTCACACAGTGACACACACACACACAGTGACCCACAGCAGCTGGGTCGGGCAGAGGGGGGCGGGGTGGTGCCTGTATGCGTCGCTTCATGTCGGTACATATGTGTGTTGCATACATGTGAGACACATGATAGTGCAGAGGACAGATGCCTGAAACAGAGATAGCAGCTCATCAGTGGAGTGTGTGTGTGTGTGTGTGTGGGTTTGGGGGGGATTCTCACGCTACATACTTGAGGATGGTGTGGCTGGAGACGCTGCTTAAGCTAACATCTGTTGAGAAAAATAAAGAAATAAAAGCCCCGGCATTTTGGCCCAGTTCAGCCCACGACACAGTCAAGACCACTTACAACAACACCGTCCTCGCAGCCCCCTTAATCACAACGCGCCCAATGAGAGGCCTTGAATCTGACGGCAACACGGGCGGCCGGGAATCTAAAAATGCAAATTTCAGGACAGAAACTCTTTGACCGGCTGGCATTAGGCAGCGGCCCACCGGGACGGCGCCCGCCGCGCCAGATGGCCGCGTCCAGCGCTGCTTTGAAGTCAGGCTCACGGATGAATTACTGGGCTTCTCTTTATGATCTCTAACGAAATCTAAGGGAAGGCGGGTGGTGAAGTCAAATACCAAGCTGGCACGCTGGCGCGCAAGATGGTACGTTCGCTGAGTTCTGTTTGATTTGATCCGCGTATCCATCTGCTGGAGAGCGCCGAAAATATTTGGCGATGGAAGGCCCAGGAGGACCAGTCTGGCTGTTACATTTAGCTATTTATGACTCCAGGATTTCTACTGGCACTGGGGGCAACGCTGGATGTGCATCACCATCCAGATGTGAGCGATGAAGCCTGGCTGGCATTATCTAGCATTCATGAGCAGGTGTGCTGGGAGTGGAGGAAACCACCGACACCGTCCACGCTAAGTCTCTTTAGCAGCAGCTAGCCGTGCAGTCACTTCCTGTTTTGCTTTTCCTTCATCTTCTGCTGAGGCTTTTACGGCCAGCTTGTTCATGGATGTATTACAAGAACTGGATACCATATAGGCAATATGGTGGCGCAGCAACTTTTTTTTTCCCAGAGGCTACTCGAGGTACTGCAGCCCAAATCCCATGTGGCCCATGAAGTATTTTTCCACAGATCGCAATATAAAAATACACCTGTAAAACGGTTGAAAGGCGGCTGTGACCTGAAACGTGGTTCATACGAAATCTATTTATTGACGATTTTGAAGTTTTGAACTTTAAATCTTTGTAAGGGTCTTTGTGATTGGCTAATTTGTCGTGATGTATCACTTGAGTTACAGAGGCATGATGGGAAGTGACACTACTGTGCAATTCTGTACGGGGCCAAAGCTTTTTCGGCTCTATGTGCTGGGTTAGCAACTCTGCTGAAATGAAGGGGTGTATACAGGTTGTTTTCACGTGATGTGACATGGCTTCAGATGGAGGGCAGCAAGTGAAAAGTACGTTAGTTGTTGAGGATCTGTCCTATAGAAAAATGTCGATATTTATGGTTGCTCCAATTGCTCTAATCTCTACTTCCTGCCCTCCGTCTGAATTCAAGCCACCGTCACGCATCGTCATAACCACGAGACTTGGGCTTGCTGAGCTTTCTGCAGCCACTTCCTGGTTTTCAGTCAGCAACCGCTAGGGGGTTTCCCACTGGTGTATGGGGAGGCTCCATCCCATGGTGAGACACTAGAGAGCCAGTGCAAGAACGAAAGATTAGCCGGAAGTTAAACTGAAACCTGTTGCTGACCAGTTCTGCATCTTCTATTTCTGTCATTTATAAATGTGGCAGATTGGTTAAAACCTAAAAAGATGTTAAATGACTGTTGGTTAAAAGACCTAAAAGTGCCTCTTGAGTGGCACCGACCCGACGGTGCTGTAGGAGGTCTCGGCGCGCAGTCACAATATTGCTGAGTCATGGGATCCCGAGCAGAGGTCTTGACTACAAACATGAAATTACAGCCTCCCATCTGTCTTCCCTCATATCACTGTTTGCATGCGCGCCCGTCAACACGTGCCTGTGCGTGCGTTTCAGTGTGTGTGTGTGTGTGTGTGTGTGAGCGTTTCCACTACAGGAGGTCACGCTGCCAACAGGAAGATGCTGAAGAAACCCTCGGTGTCGGAACAGAGCTGGAAAATCAAGGGACACAAATTGAGACGGTGGCCCCGACAACAAGGCCAAAAGGAGCCACCGACTGTTTATTTTTTTCAACACTCAGTCTGTTTTGTTTTTGTTTTTACTTTTGCTTGGCACTTCGTGAACTCTGGCTATATTTGAACAGCTCTGTTTGCTCATTTCCACTCATATCTGGAACGTGAGCGCGTGCATTCATGCCAAACGCCTGACTAAAGGTCACGCATGCTTTATTAATACTGCTTGTAAACACGCAGAAAACGTGACGTTCCTCCCACTCAAAAGGGGGAGGCCCTTTCGAGTGTCGAAGTAGGTTAAAATGAAAGATTTATATAAAAAAAAAAAGATAAATGTGTCAGAAGTGACAGAAAGAGTAAAGAAAAAAAAAAGAAAGGTTAATTCTGACCTGAGGCGATTTAAAAAAGACTCAGAGAGGCCAGATGGACGAGGACGCGGAGCCAAAAAATGTGACATGTTGTCGGTAATATGTTTGACCTACATAGACTTAAATCAGATTTTTTTGGGGGGCGTACCGGCTGATTTGTGGTTTTTAAAGGCCTGAGCCGCGGGATAAAGCCATCAGATCGGGCTTACATGCAGGGTGGCTGCTCTCAGCTGTTTGACCCGCCGCCCCGCTCACGTTTGTTCTCACTTGCCCGGTCCGTGGGTGCGTAATCTCTTCTCTATCCCCGTCAAACGCTTTGTGGGCATAAGCCTCAGTTCAGATTAGACGGATGAATTCGACACACACTCGCTCATCCTCATCCTCGTAGTGTTTTCACAGCAGGAAACGCGAACCTTTTCAAATGTCTCGCGAGCCGAGGAGGTTTAAAAAGCCAGCTGTGCCCAGTGTGTGTGAGCTAAAGGGGACTTTTAACATCTGGACCTCGCAAGTCAGCGTGATGGTTTCAGCATGAACACGACAGCCGACACAAGACGAGGCTTGGGAGTTTTGACCTCTTTGTTTGATAGCAAATTGCAGTAAAGAATTGCAAATTAAGATACACAGTCCTAGAATCTAAAATCTATATTTTAAGTTATGTGAGAAGTCTGTAGCGGAGGAGGCTTCCACACATACAAAGTTGGGTGCTAAGCAGGATTCACACTGTCAGAAAGATAACTTTAAGTTTTTACATTTCTACTCTTGACTCCATATTAAGTTAGCACCTCAAGGAAATAAAAAGATAGTTAATTGATTAATGTTTCTTTAAAGTACAACAGAAATTCATTACAGCTTGAACTTTTAGATAAGCAGATATGTTTGTCAACAAACAAACAATTCAGCAAACATATGATTTTCTCTTTAAGCAGAAATCATGTGTCAACTTACTCAATATGTACATAAGTCCTTTAGAAATTAGAAATCAGTGTGTGGGTGAGTGTGTGACAGAGTGAGAGAGAGAGAGAGAGAGAGAGAGAGAGAGAGAGAGAGAGAGAGAGAGAGAGAGAGCAGTCTACAGGGAGAGTTGTGTTAATTAAGATACAGCAGGTGACTTTCAGTTGGAGACTGCTGCAGAATGAGGAGGAGGGTTAGGGACTCAGCTTGACCTGCTCCCAGAATGGCTTTTGTTGCTTCCAAACAGGTGACTGTCTGCCAGTTACAATTTTTTTTAGCCCTTTTTCAGCCAAAAACTTTTTACAGGGCAAGACATTAAAATTCATTAAAAAAAATGTCTCTGAACTCCAGTGACACCCTACGATTGAACCGTGTAACTTTTCAACTATTTCTAATTGCAACATCACAAAAGGCCGCTGGATCAGTGAGAGTTCCAAGGCAGAGATCCATTCATCCCTCTGCACTGAGTGGGAAATGGCGCTAGATGTGTCTGAGGTTTCGACGTGACGTAGCACGAAGCTCCGTCAGACTTGGAAAGTTTTGAAACGGCGGCGTCAGCGGCAGGTTTATCGTCACAGGGCAACATTTCCTCCTTGGATAGAAAGCGAAGGAGAGCACAACTTTCTTTTGCCTCCTTCGTCCAGTTTTTAAGCAGCGAGGCCTCCGCTTGGCATGTGTGTTTTCAGTGGGCCGGGGGTTTAAATCCACTGGTTATGGGAAACTCCAAAAATTCCATGTGGCATGTCGGGCTTACAGGTTTCTTCTCTGTGAACTAGAAAGAAAAAATATCAGGAATAAGACACATGGATCAGTCAAGATCCAGCGATCTTACGTGTGGAATGGCCTTTGATGCTCCGTGAAAACTCGGCATTAACCGCAAGAAAAAAAAAAAAAAAAAGGATGAAAGCGTGGGAGAGAAAAAAAAAACGCAGCTCATAACCGACGTAATTGAATCAATGCACAACCTGAAGGCATTGGCGAAACTGTTTTTATTACATGGCTCCTGTGATCTCGGCGACACACACACGGACCCCTTTGGCCTTTTTTATCAGCTGCTTCTGGAGGCGGGGGAGTGGTTGGGGGGGGGGGGTCCCAGTGCCTCTTGAAGTGAACAAAGTGCACCGGGTTGCACTTTAATAACCCTTCAAAAGAAAGGCGGAGTGAGGCCGAGAAGGAGATTGTGCTTGACTTCCAGTAAGCGCCTCCACTGCTCCGCTGCTCAGCAGCAGCAGCAGCAGCAGCAGCAGCAGCTCTGGCAAGCAGGTGTCCTTTGTTAGGCCTAATCCTCACAAACCGCTTTCAAAACCGACCTCGTATTTACCCCCCCCCCGGCCATTCGCACCGGGACCCTCTGACGTCAGCGCCGCCGAGGGCCTGACAAGTGTGTATTTCACGGCCATTCATCCCGGTGACACTTTTTACAGGCTGTATCTCTCGGCGACTGAAGATTTACTGCGCCCTGTCTCTCTTCCACTTGTCACCCCCCCCCCCAAATCTTAACCTCTCTCCTCCCTCTTTTTCCACTTTTTTTTTTTTTAGAGGAGAACTCTCTATCTGGCCTCCCACTTACTTATCTCTTCTCTGCGCTCCGCTGGCCCCTCTTTTTTTTTTTTTTGTCTCCTCTCTCCCGAGGAGCTGAGGCTGTCTTGCCTGGAGTTGCACCATTGCCCCCCCCCCCTCCTTTTTTTTTTATGAGTTTTTCCGTCATCCCCTACTAGTTATGTCACACTCTGCCGTCTGTCTGCAGCCACCCCCCCCCCCCCCCCACCCCCCCGGGCTTCCGTCAGTCAGCAGGCTGTAAAACAGCACTCGCAGGACCCTCTACCGCCGCTATCAATCACAGTGGATTTACACCAGGCGGTCACAATGACCCACTTCCCACTTTTTTCCCCACCTGCCTCACAAGTAGCACAGAAAAGAAGTGTAACGCGAACGAGTAAGCGGGGGAAAGGTGCACGAACCTGGACTTCTTTAGATAAGAATTTGTCGTAAGTGGCAGTTAATCAGACATGGTCACGCTTTCCGTTCAAATCTGCCCTCAGAGCAACAATTGTCTCCTGTGCACATCTAGAATGCTTTAAAAAAAAAAAAAATTGATTTCATTCTCCTTTGCATCATCAAGCCTATCCAGCTGCAGTTTCCTCCACAGGTGTGCAGCTGGATGCTAACTCTAATAGCAAACTGCTTAATTCTATCGGACCGGGCGACGTCAGCTGTCCTTGCTAGGTTGGTAGCCCAATTTCATCTACACGTGCAGGTTGTTTCAAGTATAAACAAAGTTTAATCAGGTGTAAAAGCAGATATCAGGTATTGGGTTCCTCTTTAAGGTCGCAGTGGAAAAAGAAAACGGACACAGGCAACAAATTGCAACCAGGCCCGAAGGCCTGTTGTGTAAACGTAGCCCGGTGTAGTCCCTCTGTTATTTTCCTGACCTCTTTCCCGTACGTTGCCAACTATAATCGGCAGCGAGTTGCTGTGGCTGCATATCTAATTCTAGGCGGGGCAGAGAAAGCAGCATTGACATGAGCCAGCATACCTCCAGAGGGCCACCGGCTTTATATAACGAGGAGGACTCATCCAGCGGCTTGTCGGGTCTGTTTGTCTTGCTATATTAGTTACCAAGTCGGGCTTTCTGGTGTCTGATTCACTGGCCCCGTTCCCTCACCCTACCCGGCCGCACCCCACCCCCCAATGTGGGACCTGGAAGCAGCTGCGAGAGACGTTAATAGAAAAATGCCCTGGCTAATTGCGAATTCCGCGCAAACGCC
Source organism: Thamnaconus septentrionalis (assembly GCA_009823395.1). NCBI lineage: Eukaryota > Metazoa > Chordata > Actinopteri > Tetraodontiformes > Monacanthidae > Thamnaconus > Thamnaconus septentrionalis. Next base: position 17,561,133 of record CM020510.1, on the reverse strand, counting down.
GCTCGGGCAGAAGTGCATTGCGTTGGTCCGGCTCCGCTTCTATCTGGCCAGTCTGGAGTTTAGATGCAGACGTTGTCCACTGGATAGTGGGGAGGTTAGTCAAGGGGGGTTACGTAACAGCTTGCTGAGAGGAACAGAGTGATGCATGAGTGTGGACATACAGTACGCTGTCTCTCCGTGTCCCGACATGTCGGGGAGGAGAGAAAGCCCCCTATTGTTTATCCACGTCCTCCGAGCTCCGACCACTCATCAATTGGACTCTTTGACACAGATAGGGCGTCATCCGTCAGCTTGCCGCCAAAACCGGGATGGGCTGACCTCCAGCCGTGACCCCCCCCCGGCCAGTTTAAACTTTGATGGCCATGAGTTAGCGCCGTTGTATCGCCGTTTAATCAGTGAAAACTGCAAACATGTAACGGTGGTTCATAGTTGCTTCACTCTTTGGGTGGTAGGAACTGTGCAGAATCCTGTGCAGAAACATTACGAGACTGGAGTTCTGTGATCCCTCTGATGGGCTGTTTGTTGGCAGTGGTTAGCGGCTAGCTCCACGCAAAAGAAAAGCTAGCTAGTTTCAAACGATTTGGGTGTTCTTTATGCCCATAACAAAAGAGAGAGCCACAAAACAGGGGCAGAAAGAGTTTGTCTTGACATCTCAGTCACTGGACTCTGACTCTGCAGCGCTGCAGTCTTTAATCTGACTCTGACGTGCACGCAAATGTGGCTGACCATATTTTACATGATGCAACAGTGATGCAGGTTGCTGTTTTCAAACGCCGGGCTCCATCTGCCTTGGCCTCGGTAACAGCACGTCGTTACTCACGCTGACCCAATTGAAACATCTGACAGCCCCCCCCCCCCAACCCCGCTCCCCACCATCAAAGTGAAGTCAAGTACTGTATCATCTAAACACTCAGGTTACAGCAGGGTCTGATATGCCTCCATGCAAAAGAAAAAAATAAGGATTTTGTGCATAATCATTCTGTGAAGTTGCAAAACATCAGGCCAAAGTTCTAACAGACACGGTGCCACATGACCGCCGAGTGTCTCTAATCCGAGTGGATAATTTTTGGAACTCGCTCAGCCTTGAGTGACTTTATAGGGCAGTAAACGCATCTGCAGGGACATTATGGTGTAAATGAACATAAACCCCTCTCGGTGGAGTTGAAGGGAACAACTTACAGGGAGATTTAACATTCTGTCAAATTGCAAGCATACATATAGAAGTAACTTTTAAAATGGTTAACTTCAGACATGGAAATCATGCATGTTTTTGCACTCAGGATATGAAAATATATAGTTTCTGTTGAAATATATGTGTTTTGTAACTGTATGGCCTTGCTGGACCGATCACAAGAACAGACAGCTGCATGTCTTCACTGAAAAAATATTTAGGTCGATGTAACCTCCAGCTGTCATCCCCGTTCTTTTCACTATCGCTCCTCAAATAAAGGCACAAACGCCTGCGATACGTGATGTTACAGTCCGTGCGTGTTGCAACAGAGTGGCAATAAAGCAAAATTTAATACTGATGGATGAGAGAAGGGGGAGAATCAAGGGGAAATTGGAAAAAGAATCACTTTGGAAACAACACAGCAAAGGGACATAAAAAAAAAATAGTGATGTAACATGTTTTATTGAAAGACCCATTTTCAGATGTTTCGTTTTCAGTCTTGGCTCCAACAGAAGGCCAGCACATAAATAATTATCCGAGCAGCTCTTTAGAGCTCAGGGATACAGTATATTTACGATTTTACCTTCCTCCTAAAACTCAAGGTTTGTTGGACATTGGACGGACCTGCGGGTTCAAAGTCCATCCAGCACATTTCTTGCAGGTTCACTGACCGGTTAGAGACACAGATTATTGCTGGAAACTGGATGAGCGTGTAAAACTTTGCACAACATGTGACCTTTGATCAACACTGAAGCAAAACAGCAATTATTTTCACATCTTGACACGGATCGCAAAGCCGAGCCAACCAGACACTGCTGACGGTACACGCTTCCCGCATTTGTCGGATTTAATTTCGCATTATCATCTGGAAAAGCCTGCCAGTGTTTGCAAGCTTGCAGAAGCTTATTGCCCTGTCTGCTGCTGCCAAGTCTTTCTGTTCAGATGGGAGCTTTTCAAGACGGATGTTGGGAAAACCAACACTGGAAAGTTAAAGCCATTCAATTCTTCTTTTGGTGCTGCCAAGATCATAAAAGTTAGAAGTCATCAGACAAATTTATCAAGTGAAGACAGACATAACAAAAATGGAAGCTTAAAAGGAGGCGCAGCGGTTAGCGCTGCCGCCTCACAGCAAGAGGGTTGAGGGTTCGATTCCGGGGCCTGGGACCTTTCTGTGGGGAGTTTGCATGTTCTCCGTGTCTGCATGGGTTCTCTTCGGGTTCTCCAGCTTCCTCCCACAGTCCAAAAACATGCATGTGAGGTGAAGTCGGAACTCTAAATTGTCTGTAGGTGTGTATGTGAGTGCAAATGGTTGTTTGTTTCTATGTGGCCATGTGATGAACTGGCGACTTGCCCAGGGTGTCACCCTGCCTTCGCCCTATGAGCTCAGGAATTAGCGGGTATTGAAAATGGATGCATGGATGTATGGAAACTTAAAGGGAAATCACGAGCAGAGATAAATACACACACACACACACACACGATGGGAAGCCGAGGGACAAACTGTGGACAATAGCTGCCCAATCAGAGTTCAGGGAGGACACGGAGATCATGTGTTGCTGCGCAAGATTACTTCAGATGATGGAGCGCTGACCATGAACACACACATTATTATACTTTTTCACACACACACACACACACACACACACTGAAGCGTGCACAGGGATGACAGAGAGAGTGGTTGTTCCTCCCGAGTGCCTCCCTCGGCCCGGCAGCTCCGAGACGCCATGGGTCTACATTTCAAAGGCCAAGGTCACAGCAGCCCGCATTCACCAGGAAGTTACACGGTAATGAGGCCAATTAGGAGGCTGCCGCAAGGAGTCGACTCGGGCCTCTCTCCCCGTCTTCATTCCTCCCACCGCGAACAAAAGCAACACTTTGTCCTCGCAAATTATCCCCACTTTTACCCAAAACCTCGGAGACAATAACGGCCTCCCCCCAGTCCCGGCCCTCACGTGACCGCCCTGTTCCCACAAGCGGGCGAAAACGGCACCGCTTTTGGCTTCGCCCTCTCATTTCCACTCCCGTCGCACTCCTCGGCCGTCTGCTCATCTCCGTCCTGGGCCTCCCACAGTCGCTGCCAGACCTCCTGTCTGTCTGCCCGTCCCTCCCTTTCTGTCTGTCTGTGGTCCACTCACATCAATCTAACGCGACACGCACGGCGACGCCGGCAGTGTTTATGTGTCTGCTCAACCTTGACTGATACAGTGAACGTTAGCAGGCTCACGTTATCAGTGGCGGCAAAAGAAAATGTTGCAGCGCAGTGGTACAACTTTCAACAAAATCAACTCAGGAAGTAGCTTTAAGTAAACGTTGTGCTTTTTTGGTGGGGGAAGAATTGTATCATGTTGGCACCTGAACACATTTCTATACAATTTTTGCTAGTTTTGCTAAGACCGAGGGTGCGGCTTGTTAAAGATGTGGGTGTTAAAAGAATCAAAGGGGATCTACTCAAAGGTCCTACTGTGTTGCATTGTGGGTAATATATAATCCACGGCATTAGGAGTCAAACTATGGAGTGAAAAGAAATCTTAAATCAAAGCAAAGGCTTATTCTAAAACGGGTTTTCACCCTGTACAGCTCTGTGCACATTAATGGAACAAGGCACGGAGAGGAAAAAAAACTGTCACGTATGGATATAAACATACATGGTGCCAACACATCATTGACATACAACATAAATGACATGAGTAAACAGATAATTACATTTTTTTTTTAGCTTCTTCTCATTTGCATCTTTTTCACTGTAGCATTTACATAGCATTGTATGGTAGGTACAGCCTTGCTGTTGTTACTATCATTTACCCTTTTTCCATTTTCCAAATCTCTGTTGATCAAAAAAACAAAACTATGTAATATATAATATTGTGCAACCCCATCACTTCACTAGCTGAGGTTGGTGCTGAAGTCCTCGCCACATGTTGCTCACAGGCACCTGAAACAACTTGTGTAAAATGCTTTTCCTGTGGGGAGAGTCGAAGTTGAACTGTAGTCGAGCCACCTGCTGAAAAGTGGTACATTTCCATTGTTTTCCCTCGTCCTCCTCCCCCTTTCTTCATTTAAAATCGCAGTCGGGGGGGATGAAGTTTCCAAATGCAAACTGTTGCATCAAAGTGAGCCACTGAAGCGGTCAGTTTTGTTTACCAGAGCAAGCGAAGGTGACTCAGGTCAGACTCAGTGAAATCCTGCAACAGGTCTTTGTTCGCATTCTTCAGGCGGTGAAAGCAGCTTTGCCGCTGACACACACCAGACGTCACGTCCCCGTTCCACACGCCCCCACCCCCGCTCCAAAAAAAAAAAAAAAACTCGCCCACACTCGGCTCCTCCTGATGTTTTGTTGGACGGCGCGCCGCAGGTCGACAAAACAAAGGAACAGCCAGCCCCAGCTGAAAAGAAATCACATAATTAAAAAAAATAGCTACAGTCAAAAGCATCAAAGCCATTTGCTGCACTGAATAGAAATGCTTAGCTGAAGGTTGGACTTCCTTTCAGAGGTGCTCTCAGTGAAAAGTCTTGGCTAAATACCTGGACAAAAGCAAAAGGTTGATGTTGTTTTTGTATTTCCCTTCTGGCCTCACAAGGTGACTTTGCCCTTATAAACTTTACTGGGTGTGTCTGCATGGATTCAGGATGTCACGTGGAGAGGGGAAAGATGGAGGACAAAGGTGAGGAGAAATTCACAGTGGTGAAGTTTGAAGGAAACGTTCATAAGAGTTGATGATTTCCACTTTACGGAAAGACAACTGGACAACTACACAATGCATCACTTCAAGACAAATAAAAATGTTTTGTAATGAAACGTGAGCACCTCCCTGATTCTCTTGTAAATTGCTGTCAGCTTCTACCACGTCCAGATAAGGTTTGGTCCAGACACCAGGTCTGGACAGTGTCTGGGGTCAAAGCCCTCCTACTGGGCTCTTCTCATGGGTCACATCCTGTCCGAAGAGGGGGGGCCTGGGGGTGGGGCCACTTACCGTGGGAGGTGGGAGGCTGGAGGTCAGAGGTTGCGGCTGCTTTCTCAGGTTTCAAAGCTTGCTGGAGGCTGAGGTTGCAGGGTCACAGTGGATAGTTCAGCTCCAGCCCGGGCCGCCGTGTCTTTGTGGGACACAGTAATGGCTTCCGCAATTAAGCACTAAAAATGGAAGCATTTATATCCTCTGGTGAAAGGGGCGGGATCGGGGGACGACCGTCAGGGTGACTGCTTGAGACAATCATGTGATCCGTACGTGGGAAGTTGTTACCTGCTGTGTGACGGAGCCAACGCCGACCACTGTGTGCGTGTGTGGTGTGTTTTGGTGTTGTTAGTGTTAGTGAGCAATCAATCATAGACGCCGGCTCCGCTTTTGACCTCAGTGGACAAACATGTCCTCAGTGTGAGCTCACTGCTGGGAATTACAGACCCGTGAGGTCGAGCAGATACAGAGGTGCGCTGATCCTTGTGATTTGTAGGACCTTTAAGTGAAAAAAAGTGCAACACTTCATAACAAAACTACAGAATAGATTCCAAATGAAACTTTTTTTTTTACTGCAGTAAACCATTAACACCACTGCTAAGTTAGGTATATTCGAATGTTGGGGTACAATTTAAGGGAATTTGTAAAAGGTTAATGTGACACAGAAAGTACAAGCACTGAATTTCTAATTGAATGGTAATTTCTTCTCCTATAACAATTCATTGAAGCAAAAGCCAACCATTCTCCATTGTCCAACTGGAGGAACATCCAGTGCTATTTTCTTTGTTCTTCTTCTAATGTGAAAATGCCGTCAAGTTCTGATGAAAGCAACCGTGATTAAAGAGTTGTCTCCAAGCTTTGCCACATCTGAAACAAGGCAAGATTGTTATGACATCCTGACTGAACACTTTTTATTGGAGCTTATCAAGATGGATGAGTGACATTTCCCCAGTGGAATCTGAGCGATGGCAGATTACAAGGGAACAAAACCAAATACACGCAAGACTAACAAACATTGAACAGAAATTATGGACTGTGAGAGGGCGGAGCCAGCAGAAAGTAAAGGTCATTCCAGCAGCCACGCGCAGTTTAAGCTAATGTTTTCGTTCTTGAAAAGTGCTGATAATTAAAAGTGGGACAAAAGATAACTAGAACAACACTGAGGACGTGTTCTAGATCACTGGAACAGGACCAGAGTGGTAAATGACTATTGTGAGTGACGCGTGAATCATGCATAAAAAAAAAAAACCGCAACAGAATACGGCAAGTAAAAACTGAGAAACGTGCGTAAGAAGTGCCAGTAAACCGCAGCTGTCTGCCAGCAGGCGGCTGGGAGTTCACCTCGGGACAAGGGGAAAGGGAGCTCCTCATCAGGTGCTATCTCGGCGAAATGATAAGAAGCTTTATGCGCCGTGTGGCATGAGGCGAGGAGTTGAGCGCCATGGCGGGGGGGGGCGCGTTACATAACTGACCCCGTAACTGCCAGCAGTTGGCTGAGCCCGGGCTCGCACAGCGCCGCAGTTCTCCGCGGGTCCGCGTCCACGTTTCGTACCGAACGCTCTGGAGCGCGGGGAGTGAAAGAGGAGAGACGGAGAGTCCCTGGCCCACGAGAGGCTCTGCTTCCTGTCAAGATGCATCTTCTCATTCTCAGCTTGGAAACATGTGTGTTGATCCCAAGCCAAGGGCCTTGGAAGGAGACCACACTCCATCTCAGCGCGCTGGCCCACTTACTCTTTTCAAACAGATTGGAGCTAATGATGAGGCAACGGCAGACCGCGGCCACCAGATAAACTGTGTATCTTCAATGCCGGCGTTGCAATCTGATGAAATGGGAACGTGAGGACAGCTTTAAACAAATGCCCGCTCACTCTCACAGTGGACGTGCTGTTTTAATTTAGACACTAGAAAAAAGAAAACAAAAAACCTACAGGAGCGTGAAAAGCTGGAACCCAAAAGCTGGTGATAGACATGAAACTGAATTTTCCTCCTCTCTGGTCTTTACTCCTAAAACCTCTAAACTACTCAGCTGAGAGCACATTATGGATAAAACCACTTTCCCAGCCGTTGCATTAGCCCTCACCAAGCCTCCGCCTCTGCGCTTTCGGTTGCCAAACGCTATCTGGAAGCAAAACTGAGGTTAACCAACAGCAATTATGAGCTAACTGCTCCCGATTAGCAATCAACACTGATTACAAAGGGGCGAGCGGCTGGCAGAGGAGGTTTTGGAGGAAACAGGTTGGCGGCCGAGTTCCAACTGTGTGGACAGTGACGAGGCTTTAGGCAAAACTGGTCAAATGACTGAACAAAAGTCTGTTTGGAGATTTAAAAAACGGACGCAAGGAGGCCTGTCTAATGTTCTTCTGTCTATTTATTTGCACTTATTGTGAGCCTGTTTGTTATTTATTTCTTTATTTAATATGTTTTATTCTTCTTAAATCGAAATGTATATTTTTGTCTAAACGTGCAACACTTTGGCTACCGCGAAATGTGCTGTATAAATAAAGCAGATTGATTGGAAGCCAATGTTGGAGCGACTCCTTCCAGCACCAGCACTGTGTACGCAGGAGGATCAGTCCAGTGTGGGGACTGAAGGGGCAGCGCGCTGACGAGCTGATGACGACCAGGTGGGCTTGATTGCTGAGGCCAGAGCAGGTGTGAATCAGGCCGATCAGACAGAAGTGAAAGTGGGCGGGGACTAGGAAACAGGGAGCGGGTCAACTGAGACTGGTGGTGTTAACAATGAAACAAGCAAGAACAGGTAGAACAAATGAATAAATAGGATGAAGGAGAAACAGGAAACACAAATACAGTGGAGCAAGAGCGTAAGAAAACAAGAGCCACCAACACAAGTCAACACAATCATGTCATCGGAAAACAGATGGAGTTAATATGGATGGACTGGCTCCATGTCCCGCCTCTGACAGCTTCCAGGATGTCAACACGACGCCTCCTCCGTCTGCTTGAACTGATTTATTTCTCCAACACATTTTCTCAGCGACAATTCGATCGCGCGTGTGAGGAACAAAAATGAGTCGTGTTTGCTTTTGCAACAGGGAACACTTTGCTCCTCGAGTGCCGCTGAGCTAATCGCAGCAACAATGAGTCACAAGGTTGAGCAAACAATCACCTTCCAGCACTGACATAATGAGTTTTCATTGAAACTCTCTTTTAAAAAAACAAAACAAAACAAAAAAAACCCAAAATTTGTTTACTCTGCCAATCATATTGCACTTATCCCAATACCTCGATCCTCAGTTAGAGTATAGAAGCCTCCACCTTGGTCGGCCTGTGCAATCAATATCGAAACCAGCGAGTCAACTGGCTGTTATCTGAGGTGTCTTTGTCCTGTGTCCATCTGTCAAAGCGAAGGCTGCGCTAAATTTGCAGGCCAAACAGTGGTTAACCACAGGATGACATCAAGGCCGGGAGGGGGGGGGGACTGCACAGCATCAGCGTGAGCACACGCATCCACACACACACACACACACACACACACACACACACACACACATACACTACGACCCTTATCCGTCCTGAGGGATCAAAGCAACACAGGCTGTGTGCAATCAAACAGAGAATGAGGGAACGCCAACAATACACTGATAAAGGGAGAGCAGGCGATAAAGGCGGCGGAGGGAAAGAGGAAGTGGTAGGACGAGGAGATGGAATGAAGACGGTGGTGGTGGTGGGGGAGGGGAGATGTAGACCATCCCACGGGCCACCCCACCCATGAGCCGTCTCAACACAAAGTCTCTCCGGAGGCCAGTCGGATAACATCGGGCTGCTCCTCGCCAGCCAATCACGGCCTCTGACGGTGACATCAGATGGAAGGCTGGAGTCCAGCCAGGCAATGCGATCCACCGAGGAGGGGAACATAAAAAAAGTCTGGAAAATTAAAACCTCATTGGATTCAGCCCTCGGAAGGTTCCACCGCCCGGCTCCAGTTGCGCCGGCTGAAGCGATGGCTTCGCAGCGGCGGAGTCAGGTGAGGACGACTCTGTTTCCTGCCCCAGATACGATTTGGCAGCGAGAGGCTGAGATCGAGTAGTTCAGGCGGCGCAGGTAATTTGAGACATTCCGCGCACAGCGAGTGCAAGTCTCATCGTGAGGGTTTTTTTTTTGGGTTTTTTTGCATCTGGTGAGCGACCAAAGTCCACGGGGAATATAAATCCAGGAGGTTTTTACAGCTGAACCACAGAGACCCTTCGCATCCTTCTGATATATGTCAGGTCAATTATTGACGACAGGCCTCAGCAGGGAGGAGCGTCCATTGTATAGCAGAGCTGCGAGATAAGGAACAGATATGGAAACGCCATCACCGCTGCTCCTCAAAACGGCCTAAATGTCTTCGCAGCTGCGCGCTCGGCGAACGGAGCGAAATTACTCAAGTTTTCCATCTTTCCTATAAACAACACATTGAAGAAGAGAAAGGCGCATATGTTTGCGAGCGAAGCAACAGATTGTGCAAGTCACGAGCTCCTTCAGTGCTGTACGTTCTTCTGGTGCAAGTGTTATAAATACTGGACTCAAGGGTGGACGTGTGTTCCTCTCAGTGGGTGTAAATATTAAACTGAATGAACGTCCCGTTACTCTTCTGTTATAATGCTTTATAACACCATTCGAAAATATGCATTTTGCTATTAAGTGCTAATGCTGGTGTGCTAGCACAAAGATTCGCAACCTCTCTAATGATCGCTGACTAGACGTACAAACATTAAAGTAGAACAGACTGTTTTAGTGTTTGAGTTAGAGTAAAAAAAAAAAAAAAAAACAAAAAAACAGTAGTTGCATTCAGGCCTGAGGAACAAACAGAGAAATGTGGGAGCACAATACAAAGAACATTGATTCTCCAGAAAAATGTTTTCACCACATTAAAAAAAGGGGGGGAGAAACACTTATTGCTTCTTCTTAAAGCTTCATATCTTCTAATTTAGAGGTTTTTAGATTTAGAGAACCAACAACCAAATCCAATCACCTGCTATCATCGGCAGGTGGAATGGCAAAGACATTAACAAAGTTTGCAGTAACCTTGTAAGAAATCTGTCAGTCAGGCAGTTGTATGGACTTTGGAAAAATGCTGAATCAAAACGTTCTTATCTTGACGGCGTGAATGTTAGATACAGTTAAAGTTCATCGCAAGCAAAATAACATTTCATGCCACCAGACTCCATTAATTAAACCTGGGCGCCATGCGGCCATGTCATCCCAAAAAGTAGAGCAGCGACTCCACAAGGACTTGAACAGAGCAGCTGAGGAGGCTTCACGCTTACTTTACGAGTCAAGGAATAAATAAAGAGCACGCACCTGGGGACTACAACTGACGCACCCAGCGCAAGCACACTGTAAATGTACAAGTGCAAACACAAACATGTGCACGCACACAACAGCGTCTTAAGAAAATACACACACACACACCCCCATCCGGCGGCCGCGGGACAGATGTTCCTGGAGGCAGAGAAACGGGCCTCTCGCTGGCAAAACACTGAGCTGTTCAAAGAGGCCCCGATGACCCCGGGACAGAGTGACTCAATTAGCTTCCCATAATGAGACCACACGGCGGGGGGTGTTTATATAAGCTTATTAAACATAATCCTGCCAGCGAGGCCATACTGTAGCATACCAGACGGGCCACTTAGCCGCACTGTTAGCAGGCAGCAGGTTCGCAACCGGCCGGACAAAATGTCTCTCTCGGCGGAACTTTTGCTTTCCCGTAGTTCACCTACAAAACTTTACCCCCATTGGTTTTCTTGGTTTTTTTTTGGTTTTTTGTTGGTCTGAGATTTATCTGGTCACTGTCCGTTCTTTGCTTTTGCTTCGCGTGCGTCTGACTGTGCGTTAGTTTATCAGTCCTGACACTCGGCATATTTCTAGCACAGCTGAGGCCGTGTGAAGCAGGTGGCGAGGGTCGAGCAGCAAAAATACCTTCCCTGCACCACTGTGAATGAATGAATGAATGAGTGAATGAGTGAAGAGTTTTTTCTGGTTATGTACAATACTTAAATTGTGTGCAATCTACTGGCAAAAAAACACCTCCTTCCAAGTTTGTGCAATGTGTTTTCTCATAACAGAATTGAACAACATCAGTAATACAAAGAAGAAAATACAGTTTCAAACATTATCATTCTTGGTCATATCTCATTGTAATCCTTAATTATTTAACATTTCAGTATTTTATTTTGAAACCCAGCAGAGATCTACACAATTTCAATTGATCGCTGAGGGCATTTTGCAATTTAACTCACATAGAAGAATCTGCGTTTAACAGTTTAATAGTTTTCACATCACAGCAATTCATTACTTATTATTGAATCATTTGATTGTGCCTGCTCACGTTCTCGTAAAACGTTACGTAAGAGCGACGGCAACCATCTCGAACTGAGTGCGGAGCACCGAATGGCCCTTATGCACACATTGCATTGTCCACTGTAAACAAACCAACTCTGAACAAAGAAGAATGGCAGCTCCAGTCTGCTGCGCGTCACACTCACTGCTGACTTCATAACAGAAAAGATGTTTCAGGCCACCGACACCAACGACTGGTCCTCCCGAGGCCTCGTCAGATTAAACATGAATCCGCCAGCGCACAACTGTTCGACTCGGCTCACTTTAAGTGGGTCATTGTTGTTGGAGTCTGACTTTCAATGGTGTTTCTCAATCTGCTGCTCAGTGTAGGCAGACAGGAATGCCGCCGCCGCTGCCTCGCCACCTACGGACCGCCGAGCGTTCCAAGGAAAACTGACAGATGGTGGGAAGCTATGGTGAAGTTTCATCCACCAACAGGAGTCTTTAGCAAGCTCGGGCCTGACGCCTGATGTTCGTATCTTCCCCCGTCCTGTAATTACTTTATTGCTCACCCACCATAACTCCTGATTTCCTGCCGTCGTCGTCGTCTGGAGGCTGACATGTGAGATATCAGTTGGTCTCGTGTGTCTCGGTTGGCTCTGCATCATCTGTCTGCTGTCCCTTATTTAAAAAAAACAAAACAAAGCTTTCATCTAGTGGAAGCTGCGGTTATGGCGTTTTTTTTTAAGGGATCATCTGACAGCTCGCAACAAAAGGTGTTTTAACGACAGGGAGGCTTCTGATCAATTAGATTAGATAATACAAGAAGGACGGTATTGTGTGGAGTGACTAATAAATAACGATATATGAGGAGTTAAATTCACTCTGCCAATTTTAAAACTCACTCCTGTCAACGAACTCCTGGGTAATGGGAAAAGTCCACCCCTCACTTCAGCTGTTCACTCCAACAGTGTGAGTTAAAACACACACTTCCTTAATTAATTCAGTCCTTTATGATGCCACAAAAAACCCTGGCCGACACCTTCAGCCAGGTGGTTGTCCCAACCTCTGAACCTTGTTTTCATCCCTGGCCAAACATCCGTCAGGTAAAACAAAAACTTCAGTTTTTTAGGAAGCTGAACCAACTTTTTAGGCTAGAGGCTGTAAACAATGAGCTAAATGTGCTGTTTTCTGAGGATGTACAATGGTTCATGCGTATGATGCCACTCTAATGGCATTTATGAAAAAAGAATAATCTGAAAATGGCATGGGACCCCAAGAGTTTCATTGGACAGGATCACAAGTGAGTCAGTAGAACGGAGAGCCTGAACTTGAACTTGCAGACGAATTGCGCCATTGTTTTGGTGACTTTTTTTTTGCACCGTAAACCAGATTTCAGGGGAAATTAGAAGGTGCACTCGGTGATTTGGTAAGTCTACATGTGGGTGTCTCATAATCGGGGCCCAGACATATTGCAGCGAATTACCAGAGCTTGGGCAACAGTTAATCCCAAAGACAATGTACAAAGTGGCCCACAGTCTAGGGGCTGGATCTCTTCCCACGCGACAGATCCCATAGACATTGTTAATGTCACTCACTAATCCCGGCCCAAAGGCTGAGCTGCGCTCAATACGCTGGCAATTACCCCGAGGGCCCGCTCGGAGAAATCCCTCACCGACTTGAAGCCATCGAACGCTGATCGCAGAGCCGCTCTTTCATGTGGAGTCAGAGTTCACGCGTTACCTAAATGGTTCCCAGAATGTTACGTAAGGAAGTGGGTCTGCGGGGCTGACAAGTTCATCGGCCATCAGAGTTTTCGCAGCTGAAGCGGGGCTACAGCTGACTGGGCCACCCATTTCACATCCTCACGTCCCGCTACGCTAATTTGAAAGAATTTCCACCGAGGGTCACAGCTGCCAGCTACACTTGAGCACCATTTTTGGCGACTCTCAGGATTTTTTCTGAGAGGAAAAGTCAGAAAAAAAAGAGTCGTAGGTTGTTTCTTTGATCAATCGGGCTAGATCAGCCTCCTCACCATTACTGTGATGTTCACTTTGAACTTCAGCGAGTCGTCTTCGCCACGTCTACATGTTCAAATTCATCGAGTTGCCACCCTATTATTGGCCGGTTCGTCGTTCGTGTTTAACGAGGGGCTGAGAATTGCACCTGGTAAAGTGGCAAAGTTAAAGATCAACAAGTGATGCGGCCAACGCTTTGTCTAGCCCAGGGGTGTCAAACATACGGCCCGCGGGCTGGATCAGGCGAGTAAACTTTTTTTTTTCAACCCGCGAGATGATTTTGCAAAATATAAAAACTGCAATTTATCAATGAAAGAAAGTGCTGTTCTAAATGTGTCCACTTGGTGTCGCAATATTGTCTGTTGCTATTCTCCCAATAACAACTTTTTTTTGTCAAAAGCGACTAGCGACAACTCTAGCGACTTTTCCTGGTGTTATTCCGTCGTGATTAAGTGCAAATGGTCAATTATGCAAATTGGACGATGACGTCTTTTTGCGACTTCTAGCGACTTTTAGGACAGCCGTTTTGCGTGCACATCCGAACTCATCTACTGATGTTTAGTCTGCGACTGAACTCATTTCTCGGCATCCTCAGGTTCAAACTGCTGCTGAACCTGAAGTAAACACTGGGGCGGCGCTCACTTCAGGTCCCGCCGTTGTCTTGTTGATGTATCTACCACGTTACGTAATGTTGTCGTGTTTATGCCTTCTCACGTAAGTAGCCGATGTTTGCCAACACTTAGCCTTTGTATTTATTCACAGTCCCGCCTAATGGACAGCTTTGTGTACAGACGGAGCGGCTCGGCATAAATAATTGTGAAAACACACAAACACCGATGCTCTAAGCGCAGAAGTTGAGATCCAACCGGGATCCAGCCAAGATCGCCGGCAGGTTTTCTGAGTGACTCGGAAGACTTTTCCTCAGACGAGAAGCTCACCGCGAGCCGAGCGTTTGACTCAAACACTCAAGCCACAAACGCTTAATCACAGGACCTTGCACAAGATTGCTGCCTCCCGGGGAGCCGACGCTGAGGCCTCCCGCCTAAATAATGGTGCAAAGTGGAACCATCCCGACTCTCGTAATTAGCACTTGGCACCACTTTTACTGTAAGTTTCACCCGAGCCGGGCCCGGCCGGCACAGGAGTCGGAACCAACTCGCCTGCAGACGAAACAAAACCTTTTTCCAGCAGCCGACCCTGTCATTACAGCGTCTAAGCAAAGTGCCATTGTCTGCCTATTGTTGCGCACTGCGGTGTAGACACTATAAATACACAAAGAAAAGCCCATTTCAGCTGCAGCTGCGTTCATCTGAGCTGGTGTGGGTTGAAGTTTTGGTGCCAATGGGAACTGCTGAAGTTAAACGACTCAAGCTGCATTCGACTATTATATTATCATGTTACCATAAGGCTGTTTATATGTGCAAAGGCTTAAAAGTGAAAAGTCTGCCTCAAAACTCAGACTGCCTCTGTAACTACTGGATAAAAGTCCTCACTGAAATGAATGTGACATGAACACTGACTGATTTGCAGTCTTCATGACCATCAACTTGTTTTTTTGTTCGGCTTCACTGCCAGTGAACGGCTACATTGTTTGTTTATGTTTGTTTATGTGCAATGTCCAATTTGCATCAACATTATGCAAGTGATGTTTCAATAACCGACGATTTGTCTTCAATCATCTGCATTAAAACCTGCCGCTTTGTTTCCTCAGGCAAAATCCTCCATGCAAAAAAATGATGAGATCTGTCAAAACACATACATTAACGTACATTTAATACCCTGAAGCAAATATGTCAAGCTGCATATCTCCATGAAAGACTCCAGAGTGATTACCGGGGTTAAATATTTCACATTTTATTGTCGTTCCTCTCACGCTGCTCAACACCCGCCGGAACACGGAAGACGCGAGTCGTACCGCTCAGGTCCGGGCCACTCGTACAGTCTTTCAATCCTGATTTGACATTTAAAAAAAATATCATAAACGATTACTATGTAACATACATAAGTACAAACGACATCTCACACATCTGCGCTGTTGTTGCTACTGATCAGTGATTGGCCCGGGGAGGGGTAGCAGATAAATAGGCGGCGGCGGCGGCGCCGCCGGAAGGGGACGTGCTTCTGAAAAATGAGAAGCGAACATAGAATCAGCCGCTCGGATGATTTCACCTCTTTCACCGTGTCATCATTTAAGGCCCAGAGTGTAAGATTTAGTGGAGAAACAATGTTCATGTTAATCTCATCAATCTCTAGACAGGCGCTTGCACAATGTGTCAATACAAATGCTTATTAATGGCGAATAAACACAGAATCTGTTATTTGTAATTATTAGTGACCTTATCTGGGTTAAAAAACAAACAAACATACAAACTGATTTTTTTTTTTTTCAATCGCACACGGTCGCATTTCGTTCCAACAGGTCGCTTGTAAATGCTACACGCTGGGCCTTTAGCGTGAAGGGAGCGCCGACGACTGACCGACATGCAGGTTGAACACCGACGCCTCAAATTGAAAAAAACAAACAGCGCTGCGCACGACATCCGCAAGATCTGCGTTGTGTCACCGGCGTGCGGAAGTCTCTGGCGTCCTCCGCTGTTGTGTCGCTGCTGGATGTGTGGCCTCCCTGCTGGGGATGGGGATGGGGTGGGGCGGGGTTGGAGGGGGCAGGAGGCCTCCAGCAGTGCTGCAGCTGCATAAACACTTCGAGACCTTCAGTGTGGCAGGGACGCAAGCTGGCACGCGGGAGGAAATCCCGGCTCGACGTCACACACACACACACAGCGCTGAATGGTTGTGTTCGGACAACAACGGCATCACACAGGCGGGACCGCCAATAAAAGTTGTTTTGTTTTTTTTACATTTGGATCGCAAAGTGGAGACGATTTTGCTCGCAGAAGCTGCCGAGTGATTTTTCTTTTGATTTCCTTTCAAATTAAGAAAAGCTCTCTTCCGAAAGTGTAGGACATAATTACAGTGTACAAGCCATAAAATAATAGTTTGTTATAGCAGGTTATTAAATCATCAGCGGACTGGCGGGCCTTCAGTTAGACGACAGCCTCCTCACATCTCTTCCTGAACGACACGCAGTCCGTGCACTATATAAAAACTGTGCGACTTTTATTTTATTTTAGTTTTTTTTCTTTTGGTTTAAAAGCTGATCACAGTCTTATTTAACAGTTCAGCCAGATGAGGAGGAGGAGCAGCGGCGGTGGGTGGTGGTGGTGGTGGTTCCGGCTTGATGATTTCTTTGGCCATCAACAGTAGAGAGAAGTTCACGTCTGGTCAGATGGAAAATATCCCAAACAGTCCAGTTAGAGTTTTGAGTGAATGAAAGTCCATCTGGCTGGGAGAGCCTGGAGAGGCCTGAGAGTGGAGGAGGTGGAGGAGGTGGAGGAGGTGGAGGAGGGGCGGGACATAAAAAAAGGTCCTTATGTCCAACTCCAAGTCCATGACGTGATGTCAGCAGCTCCGAGTCCAGTCACATGATTGTCTCCCTCCCCTCCCCCCATCCTCTCCGGTCCTCTACTGCACGCACACGTACTTCTTCCACCACGACCTGGACAGCGTCTTCATCTTGTCGGCCGTGCTGCGCACCTTCCTCTCCCGCCGCGCCCGCCGCTCGGCGTGCCGCAGGCCCACGGCGATGGCCGCGTCGAACACCTCCTTCAGGTTCTTCTGCGTGAGCGCCGAGCACTCCACGTACGCCACGGCGCCGGCCTTCTCGGCCAGCGCCCGCGCGTCCTCCTCGGCCACGGGGTGCTCGCGCGCGCCGCCCAGCTCGATCAGCACCTTGACGTCCTGCCGCAGGTCGCACTGCGTGCCCACCAGGAGGACGGGCGCCAGCGGGCAGCGCCGGCGGATCTCGGGCACCCACTTCTCCCACACGTTCTGGAAGGAGGCCGGGCTGACCACGCTGAAGCACAGCAGCAGGGCGTCGGCGCGGCTGTAGCAGAAGTGGCGGAGCTTGTCGAACTCGTCCTGGCGGGAGGGAGAGAGAGAGAGAGAGAGAGACAGGCGGGTGAGTGATCATAGAGTTACATTAATATGGACGGCTGTGGCTCAGTGGGTATTGCGGGTCGGCCAATGATCATAGAGTTGGCGGTTCGAATCCCGGCTCTAACTGTCCACGTGTCAAAGTGTCCTTGGGCAAGAAAAACGAAGCCTGAAGTGCTCCCAGTGGGGCTGGCAGCGCCTTGCATGGCAGCAGCCACCCATTGGTGTGAGCTTGTATGTGTGAATGGGTGAATGAGAGACTGTTGTAAAGCACTGTATACAGTAAGTGCAGTCCATTTACCACTTAAAGAAAAGTGTATATTCACAGTACAATAAAAGTCATTTGCTTTTCCTTCCCTTACACACTACCAGTCAAAAGTTTGGACACTTGCTTCCAATTTAATGGTTTTTCTTTCATTGTCATAACTATTTACATTCTAGATTGTCACTCAATGCATCAAAACTATGAATGAGCACACATGGAATATGTATTCAACAAAAAAGTGTGAAATAACTCAAACAAGTTTTATATTTGAGATGATCTAGAATAGCCACCCTTCATATAAAATATGTACAGCATAACACATTTAGATATCTTTTTCTTTTGCCACATTCATCCACATATCTTGGTCATATATTTGATGTCTTCAGTATCTATCTACAATGTAGAAAGTAGGAAAGATTAAGGAAGAAACAGGAGTCCAAACTTTGACTGGTAGTGTATATGAGAATAAGAATATACGTAGAGCAATAAGGGTCTTGCTCCTAGTTAGCTGCCATCTTGCGCCACCATTCTTTAAGGAAGCCCACCTGACAGTGCCCTCAATACCAAACGCGCTGTCAGGAGGGCTTCCGTGAAAATTTTTACACCCTGGACCTTTAATACCGATGGGAAACAAGGAGCAGCAGCAACGCCAATTAAAAACAAAACAGAAAACCCCCTAACTAGTGTTTATGCACTGCTGATATCCAGAACTCCCCCCCCCCCCTCACCTCACACCCTCCCCCCTCCTTTATGTAATCTACAGTAAATCTTTTAAATTAACACTATGGAGCCACACGGCTTTGACTAACAAGGGGCCTCCCACACCCTTGAGTACACAGATTAAGGCTGGCAGGGAGCTGACACAGACCTCTCCTCCTCCTCCTCTTCCTCCTCCCCCTCCACTCTTCTCCTCGCTCTTCTTAACCATTTCCTTTCTCGCTCACACGTCCCCCTAATCCCACTTCCTCTAAACAACACTGTGTGTCGGCTAATTCCCGCTTTTAAAACAAAAACAAAAAACAAAAAACAAAAACACGGCAACCAGAGACGGTTGGTTCAAGTCACCGAGGTGGTGTTTCTGCAACACACCTGGCTATCCTCATTTGTCTTTTGTTTTTGGGGGATTTTTTTTTTCAGGCTTCTGTAAAGAAAAAAAAAAAAAAACCCTCAAAAGTATAGCAATAAGTTTTGGGGAAAACTCCACAGTGAAGATCTTCAGAAACTTCATTGCTGCGACTATCAAACTTTTTTTTTTTTTTTATTACTTGGCCACTTCTTCTTATTTCTCAATCTTATTATCCCTTCCAAATTGCCACATTACCAGCACATTGTGTCCTTTTTGTGCTCTTCTCAAATGTGGGCCAACAATTGGTGGAGCAGCAGTGTTCCTACTTGTGCGTGTTCCTCCCATTTGAACACTCCCTAACCCCGTTCCTGGCGTCAGGCGGCGGCGGCGAAGTGCGTGCGAAGCAGGCGTCCCATCCTTTACCCTCCGCCCTGCCTGCTATTCCCTTTTTTTTTTTTCCCTTCTCTCCCAAACTCTGGTCTGCCAGCGTGCAGTCTTAAACATGATGTGAGGTCTCTGCACACATTAGGGTTCGCTGAACATGCCTCGGGGCGCCTCCGGGGCGTTTCGTCGTGGCCTATACGCTGATACCGCGGGGCAGGGTTCAGCGGAGCCGCGTTACCAAACAAGTGCCGCGAGCTCGGGGGGGGGGGGGGGGGAAATACAAACACTCTTTCACAACGCGTCTCTTTCAAAAGAGTCCCCCCCCCGGGGTACCGACATAGTTAGTCGATATATTTGGCAAGCTTTGTTTACCATGAACCTGTTTCCTTCATAACAAAGTGACAGGATGGAGGAATTATTTTTATTTTATTTTTTGAGCGTCTTATCTGTGGGCGATGCCCTTGCGTCCTCGCGCGCTTTTCCATGCGAAGCCCGGTTGTTATCTTTGCTAATGAAGACTGACGGACTTGCGACCCCGGTATTTAGTGTTTTCCATACAGCTGAGCTACCTGAAGTGGCGGGGGAGCACAGCCCTCATGGACAAGAACAGGCTCCCTGGCAGAAAAAAAAGAACTACCGCACCCAAAAATAAGCGATGCACAAATGGTTATTTTCTCCCACTTTCTAAAACTGGGTGAAATAGGAACAGCTGCACACAAATTAGAAGCAGTGAGAAAATGTTTTTTTTTGTTTTTTTGGCCCTCTTTACCCCTCTAAAAATGTCACGACGGAGCCACACACGTAGCAGCTCCGTGACGCTAAGCTGGCACTCTTCGCTCGAGGCAACTGTCAGCAAGCTACGTGCTGCCGCAGTCGTGTTATGTTATGTAATGCGTCGCCTGCGCGCTGGAAGTATGCGTGCAGTTGCATTTTGGCAAGTCGGCAAAGCCGCCAGGAGAGGAAGCCGAGGCTGATCGGCCGGCCGGCCGGCTAGTGATAAGTGTGTCATCTGAACGTCATGTGATTACAGTTTGTAACGTAATGACAATAAAGCACATGTAGCCCCTTAAAATGAATATCTAAGTAGTTGTAGCCTCAGGGGGGGGGTTGTAAAAATGCCTCTACAGGGTGTTTAAATCCAGCAATACAGCTGCTGAGATGTTTAAGTTTGGTCCAGCTACTCATGATGGGGCATTCATACAACACATTAGGGCTGTGCGATTAATCGATTTTAAATTGAAATCTGATTTCTTTTTAGTCAGGATGATGTTAAAAAGAGGAAAATCGGAAAATGTATTTTCCTCTCTCATGCTTCCGGGTCGGCGCCTCTAGGCTTCTGTAGTCCTCCTCCCACCTTGAGAAGCTGTTAACCTTTGTTTACTCGGATCTGTGGTTGTCCTAGCTACAGCAGATGTTAAAACCAGGAAGTGATTCCGTATGCTGCCCTCGCCACTACCTGTTAGCAAATTATTTTTCCGAAGTCGTGTACGACATTGTCCCATTTTTGTAGCATATTTAACGAGATTTACCACCCAAAAAAAAATCGAGTTTTTAGAGAAAAAAAATTGTGTTTTTATTTTTGTCCAAAATCACCCAGCCCTACAACAAATACACAAAAAACTATCTCCTTGCAATTGGTCTTGCCACCAAATGGTCGCGTGTGGATGGAACTCACCTGTCCTGCGGTGTCGCACAGCTGAAGTCTCACCGGGCTTCCGTCCACCTGAACCACAGCTGTGGACACACAAACAGACAGCTGTCAACACCGGTCACAAAGCCACCCCCTGACCTACCTTAAGTCTTAGTAGGTCACACACACACACACACACACAAAGAAGCTCCCAGACAACACTGTCCCTTCTCGTCGCCCACCCACTCTGCTTTACTGTAGAGGCCCCAACGTTTCACCGTCGCTCGGACCGCTCGCTGAGCTTTTGTTCCACGTCGCTCTTTTCGGGGGGGGAGCAGAACAGAGCAGAATTTGTTTGTTCAGGGACCCACCGCCGGCCGGCGGGCCTCGTTTTCTGACTTGGACGAGCAGCGGATGAGTCACTTTTTACAGCCACTTTCATTATTGGGGGACCATTTGAGCCTGTTCGGAGGGGCGAGCTCAATGCCACGCAGCGGGCACATGGGAACGTTTACAGCCTCTGGTGGCTGGTGTGTGTGGTCGCTCGGTCACACCACCTGATCAAAGAGTCTCCTGGAACTGTTCAAGTTTGTGCGCGAGGCATCGTCTGGAAGTAGGAGCGGCCGAGAGCTGCTATTGTGCAACCATTTCCTAATCCCTGACATATGATACCGCTTTGATTTTGTTTTCTTTTTTTGGGTGGGCGGGAGGGGGGGGGCACCAAAACTCTCTCTAACAGCCTCTTTCAGCCTCTTTCAGCCTCCCCTGCGTCACTGCCACCTGTGGCATTGCGTAACGCACTCAGAAGTCAAGCTTTCAAGAGGACACTCTTGATTCCGGGCACCGAGAGATGACATCACCACCACCACCACCACCACCACCACCACGGTCGAGGGGCCCCCAACTGCACAATCGCTCTCTGTCGGGGCGGCGGCGAAAGACAATCTGAGCCTCTGAGCCGCTGCAACAGATGTGCCTGTTCCAGCGTGGAGGAGAAGGGCTCCAAGGGTCAAGGCTGACAACAATGGGCAGAGTTGTGCAACTCAACACCCCCCTTGTTGTGCAGTATTGTCTGAGGGTGGTGGTGGTGGTGGTGCTGTGTCTTCTCTGGCACAGTTTCCAAAGAAACTGTCAGATTTGTTTTGGATTTGTTTTTTTTTGTTTTTTAACTGTTCAACCAAAGAAGTTGTTCTGTCAAGCACTTGGATGGTTTAATTGCAGGGTGATAATAGTAGTAGTAGCAATAATGTTAATGACAGATAATGCGATGACAAAGCCAGTGTTGCAGAGTAATCTAAAGTTTGTCTAAGTCTAAGTCTAATCTATTACTAAGTAATCCACTACTGTAATCAAACTACTTTTTGAGTAACAGAGGAATGTAACTAGATCACTGTGGCAATACTGGTAATTATATCATGACTACTTTATCTGAAATCTTCAAATTATTTTAACAATATGGGCTGTGCGAAAGATGCCAGTGCTGTACATGAGGTTGTTCTGTGAAATGTGCAGTTTGTGTTCAAAGAGCAAACATTCATTCATGTTAAGATCACAGAGGCAATATTTGGAATTGCAAAATATGCACTTTAATAAAGTTCATTCCAAAGCACTGAGCAACTGTTGCTCTATCTTTTTAACTAAAGTAATTAGTTATTGATTACTTACGAAACAAAGTCGTTCAAGAAGTAATAAGTTTACTTTATTAAGCAGTAATCAGTAATCAGTAGTTGCATTACTTTTATGGAGTAACTCTAACAACACTGGATAAAGCAGCGCGAGCAGCAAGGTGTATTTTTCCATTCCACAGGTCAGAGTGGGTCAGAGTCTGATCGATTTGCTTCCCTCCGCTTATCTGGAGGTAAACACAACCTGCCCGGACAGGTGGGAGAGTGGAAAGTAGAGTCGTGCCACACGGACACAGTGCACTTTAGCACAGATAGAAAGCACAGATAAGGAAAAAAGGGGGGAATACAAGCGCATCAATCAAAACGGTGGGGAGAGCGGGTCGGGACATGTGTGGCGGAGGAATATTCGACACGCGCATTTGATTAGGGCTTCAACATGATCACAACAATATGATTAGAATTAGGGGACAACATGTCACAAAAAGAATCCTCTTTCAAATCACCCGGTCAACAACAACAACAAACAAAACACATATTGTGGAACCCTGGTGCCCAACACAATATTGATTATATTTTTATCCTTCCTTTTTTTTTTTTTTATCCTTACCGGAGAAGTCGTCAAATGCGGTGGGGACGTATTTGGTCGGGTATCCGTTGGTGGTGTAGCTGACCACCAGGCTTGTTTTGCCCACCGCTCCGTCCCCGAGCAGGATGCACTTCAGCAGCCGCTCCTGCGGATCTCCCGGCCGGGCTCCCGGGGGTTGTGCGGGGGCACAGGAGGAGCCACGGTGCCTCCGTAATCCATGCTGACTGGAGGGCTCATTCAGTCAGTCAGTCAGTCAGGCAGGCAGTCAGTCAGTCAGTCGCCTCGCTCTCCCAGACGGCCGGATGCGGGAGCCACCATGAGACTCAGGGGGTTTCCGTGTGCGAGAAGCTTTGCGCGATCAGCGTGCTGCGTTGTGTGGCTGTTGCACATCCACTGTGAGCAGGAGCCGGAGCCAGCAGCTGAGCTACAACACGAGGGCGGGTCCAAGGCGGTCCTACAGCCCAGGGTTGAGTCCGCTAACTCCGCCTACTTTCACCTCTCCACTCACTCAGGCGCAGGTGGGAGAACTTTTTTTTTTTTTTTTTTTTTAATTGTTTAAAACATCAAAACTTAAATTGAAAGACTTTTGCACCATCGTCCCAGTACTGTCGCTCCTCGTTCTTCATAGCCAATATTTGGTGGTAGCTACTTGCTAATCAGCAGCAACACAGTTTAATTCAGTGCGAACATGTCCAGACTTGCCTGCTGCTCCGCATAAACTTCAGGATGAGGCCAGAGAGGAACTTTCATCACTAGACAGTTCAAATGATCAATCATCATGATCCGAATTTATATACAGCTCAAGCTGTGATTGAGGTGTATTTAAACTGCCTGTAGACAGATTGCCTGTTCATTAACCCGGGGATAAATTGGGGGAAACGAACACTAGCAGCGCTCCGCGGACTTTAGCGCCTCCTGCTGGTGAAAACCTGAACAAGTCAAGAAAAAGCTCAGAAAAAGTAAAGTAAAAATATACCAAGTTTTTTTTTTATAACTTATATAAAATGAAATGATATACTTTTGATTGAGGCATAGGCAGATTTTATTTCATGTGCAGCAAGAGCTAAACATGCTACTATTGAAGCGACAACATTGTATTGTATTTTGCTTGTTAAGAATTAAAAATATATCTCTTTGTGTTAAAAATCCGATTTTGACATTAAATGTTTCATTTTATTCATTCATTCATTCATCTTCTATACCCGCTTATTCCAATTCAGGGTCACGGGGGTCTGCTGGAGCCTATCCCAGCTGTCTTAGGGGGAAAGGCAGGGTACACCCTGGTCAAGTCGCCAGTTCATCGCAGGGAAATTGCCTAATCAATTAGCCTTAATGTGCACGTCTTTGGACTGTGGATAGAAACCCACACTGACAGGAAGAACACAAAAACTCCAAAATGTGAATTAATCGTCTTTGCTGTCAGCTGACAGTCCTCGCCACCGCATCACCGTTTCACCTGGACTCATACTGACATGCTGAAAAAGTCACACATGCACCAGATGTTCACTTTTAATGTTTATTTTTTCCAAGATTAAAACTCTAGTGTTGATACAAAATCATCAGTGTACTACTAGAATGCATGTAATGGACTAAACTCACTAAAAATCACCCTCCCCGCCCCATTATCATCTTTCATCCACACAATAAAATCAAAAGTACAAGCATGTGGCCAGCAGTTCTCTGGATGGGTTTGATACTCAGAAGACAAGTGCATGAACCTTTATTTAAATGACACACAACAAAAAGCGAGAAGAGTCATTCTTCAAAAAAGAAAAAATCATTGTTAGTAGTGCAGAAACTGCTTCAGGAGACCAGTGTGTTTGTGATTAGGTCCAAGACCGTGTAACACATGATCATGACATCCAAGGCTGGCTGGCCGTCAGGTCTGGTCTGGGTGTAGTGGATGTCTGAAGGTCCAGTGTGAGAGTTTTAGCAGCATCCAGTGCTGGGGTTGCAGATAAAACAAGAAAGCTCTCCTCACTTCACTCCTCTCTTTGGTTGTCTTCTAAAGCCTCAACTGTTTCTTCTGAGAAACGGTCAGAACATCCAATTCGGAAGACCATCTGTTCCCACTGCAACTGGATTAGAGGACTGGGAACTGAGCACACGAGTTGGTTTCAAAACCCCCAATTTTGGTAACACATTGATTCTTTCAGGTGATCCTACACTAGTAATAATATTGGTATTTATATGATAGCCAATTGATCAGTGATAATCCCACGCAGACCCTAAACACAACCAATGCCTCTGCAGCAGCTCAGATGTAAAATATGCAATATTAAGGCAAAGGGACGGAGACATTCTGTGGAAGCGTTGGAACTCAAAGCTCTGAAGGGTGACACGCTGCACAATATCTTGATTTAAATCCCATTTACAATGTTCTGCATTAGATATTTGGCCAGGGCACACAAGTATTCTACATGTGTCAAAGGGACAGTCCAGCCAAAATTGGAATTTTATCATCTTATGATCCACCTCTATGCTGATGGAGGCTCTGATATTATTCATGAGGTGTGTTCATCTTCTAATGCTTTTTTTCTTTGAGATTCCTTCTGTGAATCTTAGGAAACGGTTTGTGCATTACAAACCTTCACCAGAACCCTTCACCGACGTGATAATAAATGTAATAACCGCGTAATAAACGCACCGTGTTTCTAATTTTGAGTCAACTGTCCCTTTGAACGCCGAAGCTGAAAAAGGTGATATGAAAGAAGGAACTGCTCCGAGCAGAACCGAGAATGCGACCGCGCAGTCGGAAAGGCACCTGCTGTCCGCTTTCAGCCACGACGCCCTCACGCCTGAGCTCAGACACGACGTCAGTCCGCACGGTCCTAAAAACATCTGAGAGGGCCCTGATGTTCTCTGAACATCACGTCTCGACCGCACACCTGACACCCGGTGCCGATGAGGAAAGGAAAAGGGCAGCAGCAGTGAAGCAAAAACATGAAGAATGCCTGGAGAAGTGAGTTGATGACCGGTGGTGAGTGAGAGCGACTGCTCGTGAGGGGAGACAAGAAACAGAAGAGTTTTGGAAAACAAAGAAAACAAGATGCCATTTTTAATTGCTTTGATGATCCGTTTCTCGAAGATGTGTTACAGGAATTGCACACTCACACCCACGCGCGCGCACACTCACACACACACACTTGCTCCACACACAAACACGTGCATACATCCTTAAATGCCAGTTTGATGCTGCCGTGGATGATGATGATGATGATGATGATGATGATGATGATGAGCCCTGTCGTTCTTACGTCGCCGCGACGGTTTGCTTCCGTTTCCTTTGGACGAGCGGCTGGTGTGGACCTCAGGAACCTGGATCCCCTTCCGGGTCGTCAGCATGGCGCCTCGGCGGCAGCGCTCGCCCGTCCCAGACCATTCTGTCCAGGTGTTTTGAACGAGTGTTCCGAAGTTCCACGACGGCGGTGGTAAGATGCGTTCTTAAAGTCACAAGTCAGAGAGCCTCATCCAGGATCTCGTACACTTTTGATTTCATCCGAACCTGAACCCAAAACTCTAAGTCCCATAAATCTAGATACACTTGGGAGTAAATAGTACCATGCGTCATCCTCGTCGTTGTCCGTTTAAGTAAACCTCTCCTTTCCCTCCTCCAGTCTCTGGAGCTCCGCCCTCGCCGGGGCTCGGAGCACAGACTGCTGGGTAAGACATCTGAGTGTCAGCCTGTGACTCTGGAAGCTTTCGCTCGAAACTCCGCGGCCGTCGCCCGTTTACTGCACTTTGGGTTTGGCGCCACCGGGAGTTGGGTCCGCAGGTGGGCCGCCACCGTGGGCGAGTCTACAAAAGCTGCGGGAGACAAAGGGAATAACAAGCAGAGAGTGTAAAAAATTCACAAATTTGCCAATGTACGTGGAGCGTATTTATGAATAAAATGTAATCATTTCAAACATTTGCTGCAATCACTGAATACCCCTTTTACATAAGCAGTAAAATCTGATATTGAACGAAATTCTTTCATTTTTGCAAATAAATTATCTCATACACACGATCTTCAATGAAAAATACCAGACATGTAACATATATTGCTATATTGATTAGTGTTTATTCAGTTTCCACAGTTGTAAAATGCCCCCTTTTCATATAAACTCCGACTGCATTTAATTATTTTTTTCAGTTAGTTTGGAAATGAGCCCAAACGGCCCTGTTTATTCAGCCTCTTTCCAACGATGTCTTGTCGTTGCAACGTTTCACCAAAAGATGGCGCCATACTCACATGTCCTTGACGTTATCAATCTTGGATTGCATTGTGGCCACAAAGTTGTCCACATGCTCCTGTGAAATAACAGAACCCACAGGAAAACAATATGAGGTGATGGCGACAACTACGGACAATTGAAAATGAACCACCGGGAGAAGGAATTACCTGGCGCTGTCTGTAGAAAAGGGGCAGGGAAAAGACAGCGATGGAACCTGGAGAAGATAGAAAAATGAGTTTTATGTTCCAGCCATGTAGTACGTCTAGATTCTGTATTTCTGCTGGGCTTCGTCCAAGTCTTACCGATTATAATCAGGGTAAGGCCATTGCACAGCTCCCCCAGGTACGTCACCAGGTACATCAGAACCAGCAGCTGAAGGAGCAGCGGCAAGACACACAAAGCTATTAGCTGTTAGCGAGCAAATCCTCTGCATAATATTTAGAAGAACCGTCGGAAGGTGTCAAACTCCTAATAAGGGTGTCGGGGTTTCCCGTTACGCCCCCCGTTGGACCCTGTCGGGCCGTGACATGGGACACCCCCGTCCCAGAAGGAAAGGAATGTGGATGGCACAGCGAGAGCGCCTCGCTGTGTGTCATGTCACATAGCGGCCAGGTCAGGGTTGAAACCTGTGAGGTCAGCAGGGGCTCAGCGGGGACTCGGCAGGAGCCGATATTTAAAAATGGTGGTCTTGGTCGGGTCGCTCGTTAACGCCGGCGCGCTGCCGACGCCGTTTGATTTAAAGCGCGAAAAGTTCTGACAATAATGTGCTTGCGGGACCGTTAATGCAGGCGTGTTAACGAGAGAAACGATCAGCGAAGCAGTGAGCAGCTTCACGGTGACAGTCGGAGCTGCATCAGCAGCACCTGTCCGGATAAAGTCACTGTAGTCGCTCAGCTCAGTGGCCGCAGCAGCAGCAGCAGCAGCTTCACAGTGATTTGGTTTGACTGACTGGATTAGAACAAAAAAAAAAAAGGGGTGAGATTAAGGCTTTTACATTCTGGGACTTGGACAGAGCCAGCGATTGAAATCTAATTCATTGTCACATGGATGGTGGATTTTAAATGAGCTGGAAGAAGCTAAGCTAACAAATTGCACTGCTTTTAATCCCACTGTGGTTTTGTACCATGAGACTCATTGATTTATTTGCCGTGTTGCATCCTAATCAATATGCGATGTTGCTCTTTAGTTCCAAACCATTGAGAAATAACATTGACGGCACAGTGACTGATAGGGAAGGATTGACCCCTGTCCCCCTGTTGTGATTGGTTATGGTTTCCTTCATTTGTATTTGATATATTTAAGACATTTGAATGTTTTTCCCTTTCAGAGCTGATGGTTGTGAAACATCACTCTCTAAAGAGTGTTTTTTGCATCTTTATTTGATATGATCATTTTTATTAGAGGCGCTACGGTCTTCTGAGTCCGCCCATAGCAATAAAGTTGTGCTGCATTTTTTCTTCCGACACAATTGGTTATTGTGATGAGGCGAAGCTTTGAGTGGAGCTCAAACACACACACACACACACACACGCGCGCTCACCTTGAGGGACTCAAAGATGTTTTTGATGAAGAAGAGGTCCTTCAGAGAGCCGACGGCAGACAGAGCCATGACGATGGCTTTCCGCATGTACATGTCGGCTTCTTCTCCACTCAGACTGATGTCCAGGTCCAAGTATGACCTGACAGAAACACCCACATCAATAAAATATCCACTCCTGTACTGAATGTGTTCATAGTTTGTTTCACAGAACGAGGGGCGGGGGCAACGGAGTGTCACGTCCTCTTACTTGAAGGGATGCTCCCCGTCGCCCCAGTTGAGGATGTAGAGGACCTTGTAGTAGATGCGGACCGAGATGGTGAAGCACATGACGGCCACGGAGACGGTGGAGAGCACGGTGATGATGCTGAGCTGGAACAGGGCCAGCAGGCCGACCACTAACCCCGTCAGCACCATGCCCGTCCGCTCCGTGTCCTTCCAGTAGATCAGGTCCATCACTGGGCCGGCGGGAGAGGAGACAAAGCAAAGGTTTAACGAATTTCTCAATCACTGACATTTCATTAAGGCGCAATAAACATTTGTTTGTATTTTCAATGTGATGTAAATCATAAAAAAAAATAGAACTGACAATATAGATGTAAATAGTTGCATTTTCCTTCCTTTTTTACTCTATAAACACTTTATCACTTCAATCAATCACTTTTTTCTTTTTAATCCATGGAATGTTTTCTTCTCTATTGCGTTACGTGTTGCTGTAATCATGTAAACTTCCCCAGTGTTGGATAAATAAAGGCCTTCTACTCTATTCTAACAAATAAAGAATTTGTTTGTAAAAACACAGTTTTTTTTCCCCAACCGCAGTGAGATCCATAAATGCATCTCTGAGAATGATGTGAGGTGTTGCTTGTGTTTTTATGTATTGTTCCTTTTTTTTTGCACTAAGGGTTTTAATCTTGTTGTGCAGGTCACAATAACAATAAAATCTATCCATCTATCTATCTATCTATCTAAAAGAGGATAAGAGGCTTTGATTTCTGCTTTTCCATAATTGAGAAAACGACAATTCAGAATCATGTAGAAGTCCAGAGGCAGCTTGAATACAGATTGGCACTTTTCGAGGACGTCTCTGCTGCTACTTGATGCGTGAATGCAACAGACAGGCTGGATGCACACAGCCGGCAGCACTCTGGAGCACAGCGAGCTGCAGCGACAGGCAGGCAGGCAGCACGACATGTTCCTGGTGAGGATGAGGGAGACGAAGAGTGGCAGGCAAATACAGAGGCTGCACGTCTGTCACACTTCCAGCAGGAAGGGGAAGTGAGGTCACCAGAGTGGGAGGTGGGGGAGGAGCGGCGAGGCACAGGGCCGCCTCCAGCCGCAGTGGGAGGACGGGGGGGGGGCATGTGGGCCTAAGTTTAGCCTTGGGGCGAGGGGGCGAAGGCGGGAGGTGGGGGGGGCAGAATTTAAACACAGCCTCTGCTGCTGCTGCTGCTGCTGCTGCTGCTGCTGCTGCTGCTGCTGCCCTGCACCTGCTGCCAGCCGTCAGGGCCATCAGAGGACCTTTTCCACACCCCGCTGGTGTCCCCTCTCTGTCACCCGGCAACAGCTGCTGTGGAGACGTGCGCGTCTGCCGAGTCGCGGATAAGTTCTCTCGCACAACTCGTCTTTCTCTTTACATAACGCAGAAAAAAAAAGAAAAGAGAAACGGCTCAAAGCAGCAGTGAAACCCAAGATGTCAGAGGCGGGCGGTTACAGACGCAGCTGGTCATTCAGCAAAAATAGTGGAAGTCCCTTCCTAACAGTTACTTTGTTGCCGTCATTCCGGCTTCACTCGGCATGAGGGGTTAGAGCAGGCCACTGGCTGATAAGAGAACAATGGAGAGGAGCCGAGCGGCTGCACCGTAGCGGATTATGTCATCGCTGAACAGCGCGACGTGAAAACAGGTTTGGCAGCGGCAGCGGCGGCGCGTCCATCCAGTCGGTCCTGTTGAAGTATTCAACTGTCAGACCAACTTATACCTCGGATAAAAAACCAGCGCCGCTATAAAAAGAATGTCTGGCACGTACGTCATACTCATAAATGCTATCGACACATATCCAGGATGTAAAAATACAAGTTGGTCCAGATATCAAAGGAAGCAAAGACACATCCCATAATTAGCTGCCAAACATCACTGAATTGAAGCCAATTAAAAAGCTGTTTCAGAATATAAAAATTATTATTATAAAATATCGATGTGATCAAATTGTCTTTGGGGGTCTCTTCCCTTAGCTGAAGACCACTTCCCAAGTGATGTCTTATTGTTCTGAAGAAAATATCCACGATGGAACTAATTCAATATAATTGAATATTAATGATAATACAGTAATAATAATAATAATATACATTTAATAAACAAACTGAAACAAAAGCTGTGAAACATGCACCATCACACAAGCAACCACTGCAGCTTTGAACGCAATGCGTAGCATCACTTTACCATTAATACTCTACATAATACACTATAAATATATTGAGTTCACAGCAATCCCCTCTAATTAGGAGGAAATCACACTTCAGACACACACATCCTGCAGGGGGCGAAATATTTGGACCCTATCTGAGTTGCACCGGGGTACGAAACAGGATGGAGGTGGAAGACGAGAGCGCATTCCTCTCTGCAATCAGGTGAAAGCAGAGAGGGATCAATAATCCAATCAGGAGATCAATGTGCCGAGCAGCCGGTGTGGTAACCAAAGAACCGGCGCTGATGTCATCCTGTTCAGCGTCTATTTCACTGGACCACCGCGTCAGCTCGATCTCCACTGAGGCCAGAAGGGGTTGCAGAGATGAAATATTAAAGCAGCAGCAGCAGCAGCAGCAGCAGCAGCAGCAGCAGCAGCAGCGGAGTTGCTCAGAGTCGCCACGGAGGCACGACAGCCGCTTCAGGCTGCTGCTATGCGTGAATAGCTCCTCTGTAAAAATACCTCCGGGGCTCACGGAGACTGCGAGGCAGAGACGTGATCATCTAGACGTCTCAATCCCCCCGACCGGCAGCCCCGCCGCTGCTGCACCGAGCCAACCCGGCGTGACTATTCAGGAACCGACCCTCCTCCCGAAGCCGCCCTACGGCCGTAAACCTGCCCGGCATTTCTGAACCTTCTCGCGCCTCCAGCTTGGGGCAACGACTCTCACCTTTACTGGCCATTGTGGTCGCCGCTGCCGTCTGTTCCCCCGCTGGCTCCCCGTCTGCCCACTGCGCTCCCCTCGGCCCTCTCCGCCTGTTTGTGGCCACTCCCCTGCTCACTCAGCACTCCAAAGGCCTGACAGGCCCCCAAAATAATCTGCTCGGCAGCACCGCCCACCACTCACTCTTTAAGACCCCCACCGACTCAAACATAGAGTCGCTGGATTCACTTCCTCAGACGCAGGCTAATGATCCTCAAAAAAACAAAAAAAATAAAACGTCTCCTGCAACTTCCGCTGATAACAAACGTGTGAAAACAGATTTCCCTGCACAGAGCTCCACTTTTATTACTGATTAAATACGAATTGTGCGTCTAAAAACAACACAAATGGTTATTTTCTGTTAACTGGCGAGAAATGTACACATTCATTGTCGCATTCGTCTGGTTTAAACAGTTGGAAATGTTGTGTAGAAGATTGCACACTAGTTTGATATTTACCTGCTAATTTTTCACCACACTTGTCAACATGACAACTTCAAGAGCAAACTTATTGGGGCAAAATCGCCTTCTTCTTGATGTTTGTATCTCTAGTTTGTCAATGAACAGCTGAAAATAGAGAGGTTAATGTGTTCTTAACCTCCGTGGCTGTGCAGAGTGGAAATGTGCTTCCTTTGTGCTTAAAGACAATGATCTGGAAATCAGC
The DNA here is from genome assembly GCA_009823395.1 of Thamnaconus septentrionalis. NCBI lineage: Eukaryota > Metazoa > Chordata > Actinopteri > Tetraodontiformes > Monacanthidae > Thamnaconus > Thamnaconus septentrionalis. Next base: position 17,528,577 of record CM020510.1, on the reverse strand, counting down.
CTCTTGTGATGTAACAAAGGGCACCAATACCATCTGATTGTTGTAACAAACATAATATGCAATATTATTCTTTTCCAATTAGCTCTTCAGCAGCTGGCAGCAAAAGCATTTAATAAATTAAACCCAATCTCGCAATCGACATTCTTTTTTGACGCTTTTGACAACAAGTTATTGACTTTTGATCTCCAGGCTCTAAAACAGGTCATAAAAACGCAATAAGAAATATGATGCCCTGATAGATGCACGCAAGGCATTTATTCCGGACACCCTAAACTCTGTCACCAGGCTGACCGTGCCATCCATCAGAGGTGTGAGGCTGCACCGCATCCACCAAAATAAAACTGGCTCCACTTAAAATGCCATCAGGTTAGAAGACGAGGCCGTTATCTCTCTCAGTGCGTCTCAACAAAGCAGCTCAGAACTACAAAGAAGTAGAAAATGAACGGACAAACAACACCAGCTCTATCTAGGGTGTGTTTGTTTGAGTGTGTGTGTGTGTGTGTGTGACAAAGACTGATTCACTATGGAAGCATTGGTCATGCAGACAGGAAATGAAGAGAATACCAGGAAGGCTTCCCCGACAATGAGTCAATGATTTACGATGTCCCAAAAGAGAGTCACCCCATTTTGTTCTTAGTCTTCCTGTTCTCGGATGTATATACAGTATATATATACATGTCGAGTAATTATGTGAATGAAAGAAGCATCGTTGTGAGGTGACAAGGAAGCAAGACGATAGATACACAGTAGATCAGTGCATCTCAGCTGGTTGGTCGTGGAGCTGTTTTGATTGGGTGGCGGCATTGTGGGAAGTTTTTTCTTTCTTTTTTTTTTTTCGAAAAAGAGGATTTCAAAATGTATATATTTATAGAGAAAATTTCAGACATTTGCCGGACACACAATTCAATTCAATAATTTAAATAAGAATAATTTAAATAATTTAATGTCTAATTTACTAGACAAAAAAAACAATCATTTAGCGTTTTTTATTTTTGTGGAAAAAATTGGATTGCCGAGGAATAAATTTGGGGCCGCATTATAAGGAAAAAAAATGTGGGTCCTTAAGACTCCACCAGTTGAGAAGCGCTGCAGTAGGTGTTTGGTACCTGCTATGTGGGTGCACGTGGTCGGCTCCTCTGACAGGTCAAGTGCCGAGAACCAGTGATCGCTGACCAGCTGTTCCTGAGAGTTTAAACCGATGGCGGACGACAACGAGGTCGCGGGGCCTCGGGGTCGCACGGACGTCAAAAGCTTGACAGAAATGGTCTCCATGGCAACGGGAGAGTCCGGCTCGGAGGTCGGCGAGGCTGCTGGGAGACAGAGAATGATGATGTCACTGCTGGGGCCACGTCAGCGCCGAGTGACTCGAGAGTCGTGACGGTGCTTTTAAAACCTGAACATACACGGGCGTGAATTTCTACCATAGTCAGAAAATAATGCGCTTTGTTTTTTTTAAATATTCCTGTATGACTGGAAAAAAAGTAAGAAAATGGACAACAAGTGTCACAGCAGGACAACTAACATTTTAATAACATCATTTAGGTGTATAAGATCCAATATGTTGCTCTAAAATATCCTGGTTTAGAGGAAGTCTTGTTGCAATGTTGTCATGAAAGCCTTGGAATCATGCTGTAAACAAGGTCACATGGACGATGTTGTACTTGCCACGTCACCTCCCATGTTTGCCCTCCAGTCTCCAAACACATGCTATTGATTAATTAACCAATGAAAACGATTAAATAAATCCAAAGCGTTTAGGAAACCTTCAGCCTGGCGCAACAGGTTAAGATGAGGGCCAACAAGTAAAATGTTTGCTGTGTTTAAATTCTTCAAAAGATCAAATTATAGCTGAAGATTTCACAGAAACATTTATCAAGCTAACTGTTAGAAAGGTTAATAAAGGAGCTTTCAATTGTACAGAGGCAAGTTGAGGATATTCCTTATTAATTAATTCATTTTAGTTTAGTTAAAATCAATTAAAGTTTTAGTTAAATTAGCTAAAGTTAATTTTCAGCTTTGAGGAAGCAAAATTATGGAAAATCTCTTGTTCATTTTCTGCATTGTATTGTATTTTTGTCATCTTAATGTAAAGTGTTCTAAATTTTTTTGCCTCCTGCCAAAGTCAGTTGGAAGCAAAAAAAGAAAAAGAAAAAGCTTTCAGCCAGAAAAAAAGCCTTTACCGTCATCCGTTGAATACAAAAACACATAATAAAACAGCAACACTGTTTTTGAGGGCATCTAACTACCATTTCCTTTCCACTCTTTGGCCACAGCTAAATAAAGCTGCTTGGTCTCACCAGCTGAAAACACTTTGAGTTGAGTTGCCGTCGCACACGGCTGCTCACCGTGGAGTGCATGCGAGGGGCTCTGATGCCGAGAGGTCGGCGCTGAGGCCGAGGCGGACGGACGGACGGCCCGGCCGGAGGGGCTCCGCTCTCTCAGGGCTCCAGCGTCCCTCCCCTGAGTCTCCGGGTCCAGGTTCTGAGGCGAGGGCTGGATGGTGATGGTCTCCCTCTGCCTCTCCGGCTCCCTCCGTCCTACCACCGCCCTCTCCTGCTCCCCGCTCCCAGCCTCCTCCTCCTCCTCCTCCTCCTCCTCGTCCTCCTCCTCCTGGTCTTGCCTGAGGGGTACGTAAGGGTCCCACTCCACGTCGGGGGAGTCCAGCAGGGTCTCCAGGGTGTCGGTTCGGAGCAGGGCGGTGCGACTGGACCTGGAGCCGCCCCGCCGCCGGTCGCGGTGGTGCCGCGCCACCCCGACCGCTTCGGGCTCGGCGATGGCGATGTAGGAGAAAGTCAGCTCGAAGGAGTTCTGCCGCGGCGTGCCCCACAGCGACGGCGAGGACGCCAGGCCCTCGTCGTCGTCCGCATCGCCGACCTCGTCGTCGGACCACTCCCGGGCCGTCTGCAGCTCGCACAGCTCGGACTCCTCATTCCCGCCTGGGCGCACAAGCAAAGCAAAGCAAAGCAACGTGCTGGTGAAGAACCAAAAGAAGAAGAGCGTGCGCCGTCGCAGGGGAACAGAAGAGGCAGATGAAAGCCGCCACGTGTTATTTGAAGAAGTCGGTCGATCAGGTGCGAGAGGAATCCTCTTTGATAAGCACAGGAAAAGCTCCTTCTTTTCAAACGTGGGCGCGACGGGAAAAATAAACAAACAGCCGTCGTTCACCTGCAGATCGCCGGCTCTTTAGGGGTTCAGCTGTGTTTGGTTCTGATACAAGGGTCAGGAGAATTATTTGCGATGCGGAGCTCTCGCCGGTGTCGCCTTACCGTCGGTGCAGGGGGGTGTGGAGTCTGGAGTGGACGCCACGGAGCCGTATTCCTCTGGAAGGAGGCAGAATTTCACAGCGATTAGCTGGTAAACACACAAGACTGTCAGAGACAGACACACGCTTGTTATTTTGTGAAGTCACTGTCAAAGTGACACTGCACAGTCCATCAACTGGAGGCCTCGACATTCACAACATTAACGTTTTTGTTCTCGCACTTTATTTGCATATTAAAATGAAAATCAAGGGTTTGGGATTCATGCTTGTAAGACATGTGAACTGTGTACATGCTTTATTATTTGTTTAATCTCATTATGTATATATTCTATATACTTGCAATCTTTAGCATTGTGTAATATTTTATCATCAGATACCTCATACAAGGTAGCTGTGTGCTAAGCTTTACAGTGAAAGGCATTGTTAAAAAAAACCCATGAGCTCATCAAGTGAGTGAATATTGCAGCACGTACCACTGGAAAATGATGAACAGCATAACAGCACCACGCACACTGCAGCATGCTGTTATGAGTCATATTTTAGAGTACTAGCGCTCGCAGGCAGCGCTGCTCTCCTCTTTCCAGCTTGGGCTCAAACTGGCCTCTTGAAAAAGTCACATCACGTGCAAATGAACCCAAGAGAATGTGCATCGCAATTTCAGGCCGAGACATGGCAAAAAAAAACAAAAAAACGTAGCGCCGTGCTGCTGGTCAGCGATGCAGAATCAACTCGTCTCGGGGCTAAACTGGCAGCAGCAGAGGCCTTCATTACATTAGCCAGCGCTGCACTAGCCTTATAAATCAAACAGAGGAGGAAGCAATAGAACGCAGCCTATTCCCCTTTTTGCAGACATGACAAAAGGAGATAACAGGGTGCAGGTGACACCAGCTGCACGTTGGGACGGATGGGGTGAAAGTAAATAGAGAGGCAGGAGATTTTAGGGGGTAGTAAAACAACTTGCTGGGAATCCTTCTGAGACAGAGTCATGTTAACATGACAATCAATGGGAGGCAGCAGCAGCAGCAGCAGCAGCAGCAGCAGAGCTGCTCTGCTTCCTACAGCCATGTGTTTATTCCAGGCAGGGTGAGCATGACGAGCATGCAGAAAGCAGGACGGATGACTGAGGGATAAAAACGTGCTGTGGACGCACTGAGACAGACAACACACACACACAGACACACACAGAAACACACGCAGGCAACAGCACAGACGCAGGCAGGACTCACGGCAGTGGGAGAATCCTAGAACCTGGCCCATGCTCCATCAAGGCATCGCCGGGCCCGTCCAGTCTGGAAGAACCGCCCCCTCCCCTCGCCCGCCCCCGCGGCCGCGTCCTCAGAGAGCGGCTCTCATGTCCTGTGGACGTCCTCCCTCTTCTTCCTCCCTCTTCCTCCTCCTCCCTCGGCTCGCTGCCTCCCTGCTCTTGATGCTCAGCAGCCCCGCCCTGCCAGCAGCAGCAGCAGCAGCAGCAGCATCACCCCCCGCCGCCTTCCTGTATCTCCGGCTCGCTGCTCTGGGGTTGTGATGAGAGCAGCTGGCAGAGGGAGGGCGGGGCTCCGCTCTGCGTCCGCGTGCCTCTCTGGTGCTGTCAGCCAATCCGGCTCCCGTTATTTTACCCCTCCCCGACCACGTGATGCGTCTGCGTCCTATGAGCGGAGGCTGTGAGACGAGGAGGAAGGGGGTTTTATTAATAATGCATCACACTGTGGAACACATGCACACATGGGGAAGCATTTAGTAGATGGACAGCGCAGGTTGAACGTCCAGCCAGGGCTGTATTTCAATAGAATGTTAGATCAGTGTGCTGCATGAAGCCATTGTGATGCTGTTGTTATAACAAAGGATTCCTCGAATCAGATCCTAACAGGGCACCGTTCACACCACCAGAGAGAGGCTCTGAGGAAGACAGTGGAAATATTACAATATGCATGAGTGGAAATGAGGCAGGTCAGTGTTTATAGTCTGAAGACAGCGAGAAGCTGCCAAAGCCTCAGGGTACAATGACTGAGCGTTAGGGAGGCTTCAATGGCCAGTACCGCAGCTCACCACCAGGAGGCACTCAAGATACTCTTGGGGTTCATCTGAGGAGAGCTGAGGATGAGCTTCAACACAGTTCAGCTCATTAATTCTCCCAGCTGATATTAGACATGAATGAAGCTGCTTTAAAATGCTTGATGTGAATTGCAGTTGTTGTTATGTGCTGTTCAGTTAAGAGACTTTCACTCAAAACGCGTAAGAGAGACCTTAGGGACATCGAAATTGAGGGATTCACGCATCAAAAGACTTCCTGCGTCCTTCTTTCCTTACTACAATCTAATTGGATAATCAAGACGTAAACAAACGCAGTGCAAGAAGGCTGAGTCCTACTTGTAGCCACGTCATGGGCCAACATGCATCATTAGAGCGCTGAAAGTGAAAAGTCACGGAAAGGAACCAGGTCAGGAGCTCCAAATACATGCGGCTAATGAGATCAAACAGAAGTCATGCATGCAATCAGCGAGTCACCTCCAGGTCAGGCTGATTTCAAGTGAACATTTAACTGTTGGTTCAGTTTAAGTTAAACTGCATTCATCTAATTCCCTATTTTACCATATGTTCATACTTGTGTCTCCTCTAAGTGATTGTGTTGCTGTTTTCTAGACAGCAAATATTTCCTGTTGTTTGTGATTGTAATCTACATAATGCTCCCCATCGACCAGATGCATTTAAAGGAACTATATATCCATTAAATTCTCAAATTTCACTTGATTAGAGTGAAAGTGCTCAATCAATTATGAGTTGTTGAATTTCTTCAATTCTATTCAATTGCTAAATGAATTTCTTGTCAAAAAAAGCTTGATGCAGGTCTCATTGTTAGCTCTACATCCCATGTGTGCAGACACAGGTCAGGAGATAATCTAGTGACGTGACGTAGACGGAGGGAGGGGTCAGGGCGAGGGATAAACAACAGAAATAGACCGAGGATGACACCGGGCTGGGAGACTGGGTGAAGAAAGAGGCAGTCAGCAAGACTCCGGGATGGAGACATGACCGTGCTTTCTCTGGAATCAGGGGGAATTGGGAAGATAAAATGACGCGGATCGAGTCGAACAGAAAACCAACCTAGAGCTCCGTCCAACCGAGACCTCGCTCTTGACTTTGAAGGCCACCTCCTGTCCGCTTGCTGCCAGGGCTCGCTCCAAACTGGTGCGCTGGACCTGCTGCGGAAGACGCAGGGCCGGCGGAGGGGACCCAGGAGGAGACGCGCTGCGGCCAGGTCCAGCAGGAGGATCGAGCGCAGGCTCCGCGGCGTGATGAGGACTGCCCGGCGCGCCAGCAATGTGGAGGTGCCCTCCTTCCTCCGCCAGCTGGTCAAGGAGACCGAGAAGATGGTCACCTTCTTCTTCAAGGGCGGCACCAGGGAGGCGGGCTCCGGCGACGACGACAGCCTGGACGAGGAGGACCCCATGCCCAGCCCCTACCTGGAGCACCCCATCCTGGAGAAGCACGTGGCCGAGGGGGGCTCCCAGTCGGGGATGAACTACGCCGTGGCCAGCATGCAGGGCTGGAGGGCCCAGATGGAGGACGCCCACACCTGCATGCCCCACCTGAGGGGGGAGATGAGCGACTGGGGCTACTACGCCGTGTTCGACGGGCACGCCGGCACGACCGTGGCGCAGTACTGCTCCAAGCACCTGCTGGATCACATCCTGGCAACAGGTACAGTACAAGGGAGGAGGTCATGGTTGTGAAGTCACTTTGACAGCAGTCAATGGAAGTAAAGACTTCCAACAAGGCGTAATTGAATGAGGCCTAAAAGCAAAACGTATGGACAATCATTCGCAATGTTTTTGATATTAAGGCAAGATTTATGTGATCATTAAAGATGCTCTTATCGCTGTCACAGTGCTTAGACTGAATAGATTCATCTGTTTGGGAGACGTAGGTGATCGACCTGCGAATGGATTTTGCAGTTTTGTGCCACTAAAGCGTTACTGTCCTCTCTGCATTGTTTGCCCATTTACAGCCGTGAATAAAGACCCACAATGGTCAGTGAAATAAATTGAGACTGAAAAGTAGTCATAAAAAAAGTAAGTAAAAATACTGAAAATCAGATAATGATAATGGTTGTGCAAAAAAAATTTAAATTGAGGTTACCATCATTTTTGTCCGGGCCAGTTTCATTATTGTGTTTTTTAAAAATGATTCTGTCAAACCACATTTCAAAATCAGCATCTAATTTTCATTAGTTAATTTGCAGTATTTTTTTAAATTAATATTACTGCTTGTGTCCATTCCAAGTTATTTTAGTGACCATTGTGGGGTTTTTCTTTTTTTTTAACAGAATAGTACCAACAATTTTGTCCATGTCTGTAATAAAGTAACTTTAAGGTTGTTAGATTGTTGGGTAGCTGGTTGTTCACCCCCTCAAAATGTTGCAGCAAACACAACCTGGCAGTGGCACCAGCATGTTAAGGCCAGCACTTTTTCCCATATTGTGAAATTTGCTCATAAGTGCATCACAATTAAACAGCACTACTGAATTAAAGCAAAACCTTAAGGCTGCTAATTTGCCAAGTAAACAAATCAAAGAAGCCATTTGCCAAGTAAATTTCCTCCTTATTGGTAAAACCAATGTTTGGACGTAAGTTTTTAAATTTACTTCACTGATTTTCTCCATTAAAATGGTCATTTGGAGGAAAAAGTGACTCTATCCCATATTTTTGCAGGCAAAGTTAAACCCAGCAAGGACCCCGAGGAGGTGAAGGAGGGCATCCGCGAGGGCTTCCTGGACATCGACCAGCACATGCACAAACTCGCCCGCCAGGACAACTGGGACCGCAGCGGCTCCACCGCGGCCTCCGTCCTCATCTCGTCGCGCCACATCTACTTCATCAACTGCGGGGACTCTCGCACGGTGCTCTGCCACGACGGCCAGGTGGTCTTCTACACCGAGGACCACAAGCCGTTCAACCCACGGGAGCGCGAGCGCATCCAGAACGCCGGCGGCTCCGTCACCCTGCAGCGGGTCAACGGCTCGCTGGCCGTCTCCAGGGCGCTGGGGGACTTTGACTTCAAGGAGGTGGACTGGAGGCCGCAGACGGAGCAGCTGGTGTCCCCGGAGCCCGAGGTCTACGAACTGGAGAGGACGCCCGAAGACGAGTTCCTCATCCTGGCGTGCGACGGCGTGTGGGACGCCGTCGGCAACGAGGAACTGTGCGCCTTCGTGCGCAGTCGCATGCTGGTGTGCAATGACCTGAGGGATATTTGCGCCCAAGTCATTGACCTCTGTTTGTACAAGGTGAGTAAATGCCTGGGCATCCTGTCCCAACATTGGCGCACCAGGTCGAGTCTCTTCCAGAGGGTGGAACAGATTCAGGAGCGTCTCTATTTTGATTCCTGGGATGGATGTGGTTGTTGATGGGCGAGTCTAATGGTCTTAATGGTCTCATGTAGTAATCGCTTATAATGAGAACCAGGATGAGCAAGTTTTAGTCGTGCCAAATGGTGCAGCGCAATGCGTGTGCGCAAGATGAGAAAGACACCAAAACACACACCCACACTAAGTTGATGAGTTAAAAGAAGAATATCTCAACAGTGCAACACCTTAAAGACAATGTCACCAATCCATTCTCACACACACACACACACACACACACACACACACACACACACACACACACACACACACACACACACAATCTGACAAGTCTGACACATAATCTGCTTTTGAGACAACATCTTTAAAAAGACCCACATAAGACAAAATCAAATGTGTGAGCTTCTCTTGTGCAGTCTGTTGAAAGGCTTGTCGGGTTTAGTTTTGGTTCAGCTAGATGTAGCCTACACTTAAGAGGTGACTTCTTTTAAGAACATCAAACAGAAGAATGCATGATGTATTTTGTGCGACAAACTGTTGGATGTGTGTAGTGTGAAGAAGAGCAATGCAGCAATTAATCTAAAAATGTTTGGGAGGGCAGCCATCAGAGATCATCACATAATGTTGTGGGCCCGATCTCAATTCATTTATACAACAGTTAATTCTATTATAAACCAGCAGAACTGTTCCGATTTACTGTGCTGGCTGTTTTCAAACTTTGGATTTCGACTAATGATAAAAGATATTTACTCTTCCTTTCCATCAACAAAATTAAACAGATTCCTATTAGTATAAAACAGTGGATGGGTTCTAAAGCAAATACTATAAGCAACAAAAAAATAAAACAACACCACAAACTAGACTAGAGATGAGGCTAAATCTGCAGTGAGAGGAGAAATATAGTCAACAACAACAAACTTCAGCGAGCTCCATGTTGACACAAGACATCTGTCTCAACCAGCCCTAACTGACCCGAGTCAATGTGGCAAAAAATGACAAGCTAAACGTTTCTACGAAGATACTGCATGTCTTCAGTTCTGTAATATCTGTAAGATCTGGTTCTGTGTGGATTTATGAATGGCGCTCTTTCCATGGGAGTGTGTTGACAGAGCTGCCAGGATGGGGACGGGAGTCTGTGCGTAGAGAAGGAATTACGTTGGCGCGGTGACATAAGTAGATTTCTCCTGCAGGTTATCTTGGTCCCTGTTATTAGTAACGGCTCCTCTCATCACCGATGAGCCTTGAGCCTCCCCTATAAATAACAGTATTAAGGCATCCCGGGGATGTGGGCAGGAGGGCAGAAATGCTGCACATGGCTCGGATTAGGACTGAATGTGAATGTGTTGACAGGTGCGTCAGCGTAGCCTTGCTCTGCCGAGGGGTTTTAGCCTGGCGCAACGGACTGCTATTTATTACCCCCTGAAAGGCTTAATGTCCTGTGCTGGACTGTACTGTACTTTTGAAAGCCTGCATGATCCAGCGAACACTAAACATACCGTTGACGTCATGACCCAAAATCTCTTTAAGACGACATTTATTTGTCTTAATATGAATATGTGTATTTAAATATTGACAATTAGGTTTAGTATACAAGCACAGCATAGCACACAGTGGCAATAATTAATCCTTATGCTACAAAAACCTAAACTGCTGCTTCCTCCCTCACAGCGGATTTTTAAGTAGATCAGAATATTTTCTAATCACGCCTTCTCCCTCTACAGGGCAGCTTAGATAACATCAGCATCATCATCATCTGCTTCCCCGGCGCCCCCCAGGTGTCACAAGAGGCACTGCAGCAGGAGGCAGAGCTAGAGAAACACATAGACATGAAAGTAGAAGGTGACCTGCTCATTTCAAGGCTCATTCCGACTGGAAATCTGCTATTTATGTCGCACCTGCCTTCGCTATGTCATCATTTCAACCTTCTTCTTTTTTTTAATTCGCACTTTACAGAAATCATCCAGGCAATGAGGTCCAGAGATGAGGATCCAGACCTTTTGTATGTCATCAAATTCTTGGCTGCAGAGGACATACCAGGGCTTCCACCAGGAGGGGGCATCACAAGCAAGTAAGGCTCAGTACTCACTCACTCATTAATTAAAAGACATGGACACTGGATGCTAACACGTTTGTTTCTCTCTCTGCAGACGAGACTGCATTATTTCTGCATACCAGAAACATGTTGCGACGGTCAGATCTCAGGAGCCAATGGTAAGACATGAAGCTCACAAAATCAATGCAATAAAGGAAAATCAATCAGCTTTCTAGAAATCGCACAAATGAATGCTTCTACACTAGCGGATACTGGATATACATATTGGTCCAGTACCTGCAAATCAGATTCTGGTGGCATGAATTTGATGAATAGGTATCAAAAAAAATTAAAAAGAAATGTTTACTTTAGGATTCCGAACAAAACTGGCAAAAATCGAATGTATATATTCAAAATCTTCTGAGTCAACTCTCTGCTAAGTATTGCCAGTCATTTTTAATACAAGAGCCTTGCTCCTTTAACTTTGTGTAGATCCCAGCCTAAAAAAATCCACTAGCAACATTACTGTCTTATGGTTCCAGGATATTGAAGGATCTGAAGAGGACTCGAACTAAGAACATGGAAGAATGATCTCACACAGCTTCACCGACTCCATCAACCAAAGATTTAAAGGGCATGGTCTTTTGTCTCAACATTTTTAACGCTGGTCCATTAAAGTCATATTTAAACTGTGTGTTTTCTGTGTGATGAGACATAAATATACAGGGTTACGGCAATATGGAATTTCACTATTCACCATTAGCTGTTCCAATTTTGCACTGTCTGACCACCACAACAGTGTGTGCAGGTCAGACCATAAACATCGGGCTTGTTCTAAATCTTAAAAAATTTCACAAAAACCTGACAAATAGCGACGCTCTCTTCAAGGCAACCGCTAAAATCATTTCCCTGCTTATGAAGCATGTGCGCACTAGCAAGTCACGAGAGGAGCAACAGCTTCTCATCGCTAATTATCTGCTTCCAGAGCACTGTCAGGTTGGGCACGTGGACATCACCAGCGACAACTCGTTGATAAACACCATTGTGAGATAATTGGTAAGAGAGTTGGAGAGACAAAGATTGATAGTAAATAAGGCAGGAGAGTGCAGAGGGGAGCTCCCAAGAATTATCACACGCTGCATTAAACTCATTCAACGTGAACCCTGTCGCACTGAAGTGTGGAAGTGTGGTGCGTTACATTGATATATTCTGATGTATTCTCAGTAGTTGAAATTTAAAAAGTAAAGCATCATGTTTTCAATTGTTGACATTGATGCAAACAAAAATGTTTGACTGGGGATTTACTGTCTTAAAAGACAAAACACCAAGAGAGGTTCATGAACCTCTCTTGGTGTTCACTTCCACAGTGTTGTCTTCAAAGGGACAGTCAGGCCCTAAATAATCAACCATTTCACTCAAACAATCTGTCAAAGCAAGAAAGACCTTCAGGCCATGGTGGTACAAATATACAAGTATTTTTTGTCTGAGTCAATCTGAAGGTTTAACACAAACAACCAAACATCAGCAACAACTGCAGAGGAACAGGCAGCTTTCTCGTGCGGTCATGGGTTTTCTAGAATGCCTTGCAAGGGAGTGATGAGGCTCCACACCTCTGTATTAATTGAGTGAGCGGCGTTTTTATTGGACAGCGCGTTCTTCTCACCTCCTCATGCCTGGAAACTTGGGCCGCTTGAGTCGTGAGCTCAGTTGAGGACTGCTTGGCAAGAACTGAGACAAGGAGAACAGAGAAAGAAGGAAAGAAGGACCAGAAGGAGAAGAGGAGAATCGGCAGACAGAAATGTGAGTAATGACTATGACTGCGCGTTGTTTAGACAGATATCAAGGGCACTTAGTGGTGGACGTTGGCTCAAAGCGGCATGGTGCCAGATTTAAAGTGCAGCTTGATCACAATCTAACCACAGATTGAGGAAGTGAGCTACTGTTTTCAGTCACTAAGACCCAAAGGCCTAAACGGCCCAAAACCCAACTACTGCTGTGAGTGCATTGGTAGCGCATACAAAACAATAAAAAATACAAATGAAAGGAAATGTCAAAACTTTGAATTATTTAAAAAAAAAATAAATCAATTTGAATTAAATAATTAAAATGTTTAAACAGTATTCAACAAGATGTATAACTTTTTTTATTCACAAAATTTGTATAACTGAGTAAATTTAAAATTTGTAAATTAAGTTAAAGTTCTTCATTATTGACTTTTTTTTTTTTTTTAAAAATTCTATTTTGAAAATCTTTGTCAATGTGTGGAAAAACTGGGAATAAGATTGGGCCTCTACTTTTTATATTCTGCTACTAGAATATGTAGATAGATGCTGAACCATACTTATAAGCAAATGAAGTGAAGTGTAAAGTGTAAAATTAGCTCCCGCTATAATGTATTAACATCTTGGAACAGTGGCATGGAGCATTTTGGTCTTGTCCTTTTTCTTCTTGGTTTGCAAAGCTCATCGCTGTGTAGTGACTGAAACACTTTAGTGAAACAGTGTGTGAAACACTTCAGTGTTTCATTTGGAGAACCAGGATTAATATAAATCAACTCATAAACCTTTACATATGCGAGTCTAATAAGCCCCTTCGAGTAAACAACGTAGGGTGAGGGGCGGTTATTTGGGTTAATTAAAGCGCCAGGTTGTCGCCAGGTGTGCTGTTTGTGGTTCCGGGTTTCTCCTGCAGTGGTTTTGGCTTCTTTCAACTTGTAATGAACTTCACGGAACAAAGCGAAATGGAGGCAGATATAACGGTATAAAATAGACCAAACACACATGTCCGCACACACACACGGAGCCAACTACTGTCTGAAATGTTCACCTGTCGTGAAATGAACTTACTGGCGCCCCCAGCCTCGCAGGATGCCGCTGAACGCGGGGGACAGCGGCTACGGCGCCGTACCAGCCGGCGGCCTGTCGGCCAGCATGGGCGTCTCGGAGTCGGCGGCGCTCCTCATCCCGGAGGCCGAGGCCGAGGCCGGGTCGGCGGAGCGGTGGCAGCCCATGACCAGGGAGGAGCTGGAGGTCGCGGCGGGGAGTCCGGGCTGGAGGAGGGCGCGCTGTTACCTGGTGCTGCTCTTCTGGCTGACCTGGCTCGCCATGCTCGGCATGGCCGTCGCCCTCGTCACGACGAGCCCCCGGCCGGTGGTGACGCCCCTGCGGTGGTGGCAGAAGACGCTGTTCTACCAGCTGCAGCCAGACCTGAGCCCGGAGGCCGACGCCGATAGGTCAAATGGCACGAATGGTAAGGAGGACATGTTAAATATTGAAATTATTATTTTAAAAAATATATATATTTTAATGAACATTTTTGATTTAGGCCTTAGCGACAAATACTTGGATATTTTTGTGGCATATTTTCCCTCCAGGCATTTGTACACGTTCAGATTGCAAGTTCTCTCACTAAACCAAGAGGTGGCGACATACCACCTCTGAGTGCAAGAATATACAACAGAACGCATGATCTGACAGCCACTAAACGTTTGCAAGGTCCTTGCGCAATTCTAGCGTTACCTCAAATAAATCTGAAATCCACATCAGGAAATACAGGTTGAACAAAGCGGGCCGCTGCGTGAATGCGACAATATATATCAAATCAGTGCTAATGGCTGCGTCCTAAAATGTGAGGCATTAAAAACGTATTTGAAAAGGAAATTGAGGAAATTGAGGAAAATGATGATTAACCCAAATGGTATTAACTAATTTAATCTTTACTCCCTTGAGCTCTGTGCAAACAACTTCCCTACCTCAAGTCCCTGGGTATAGGGGCCCTCATCCTGGAAGGTCTGACTGATAAAGAGCTGTCTCCTGCCAACTTCAACGAAACTGGTAGAAATGTCAACACTCTGGCTCAGATCCAGCAGCTGCTCAAAGAAAGCAACAACATAGGTTAGTAGAGCCTGAACCTTGCAGACTGAGACTCGCTCTTTTGCGTGACCTTGATGAGCTTTTGATCCCATACAGGTCTCAGAATATTGTTGGACTTCTGTGAACTGGCTATATCAAGGATTTCGAGCAAGCAGTCAGACTTCTCTTCTGCTGTTAATGTAAAAAGAAAAAAACTCAACTGTGCTATATTGTTTTTTTGTTGTTTTTTTGCCAAAGATTACTAATATTCTTGGTTTTTCTTTTGTCAAAACTGGCCGTTTTCTTCACAGCACACGCTGCACTTTTGGTTGGAACAGGGTGTGGCAGGGATTGCAATTTGCAGCACTGATCCTGCGTATTCAGAACAGGTAAAAAGGCATTTTAGTAATCTCTGCTTAACGAGGCTGATTTTTATTTTTCAAGTGTACTGAAAATCATTCTATTTTAGACCTTGCTGCAGTGGAGAGAGGTCTTCCAGAACTTCAGCGTCAGGGGATGAAAGGTGTCACTCCCGGGCCAGATTTGCACACATTTTGTTTATAAATTAAGCTTTTCCATGGACGGAAACATGTTATTTTTTGTGTGAATCTCAAATGAAGGATTCTGGTGGTGAAACAGAAGGGCAACACCATGTCAGTGCTGACAAATGTCACCCTGGTGGATATTATTATGAAGCCGATTCTTCCCTCTTCGCAACACCTCCTCACCCCCAATGAAGTGGCCAATGCCATAGAGACACACCTGCAAATGCGAGAAGAGAATATCTGGCCCAGCTGGACAGTAAGACAAACTTAGATTTCATGGTTTTTTGTTTAAAACATTCATCTTTCTTTCTGAAAATGTTCTCCTATTTGTATGGACTGGATTATGAATGCTTTAGGCAATAGAACTATTAAAAAAGAAAGAAAAAGATACAGTCTGATGGTTAAAATCCCACCAAAGCTGCCTGTCTTTGTCTGTTTTGTCGTCTCTGCAGGTCGGAGGGAAAGCATCTCACGACTTGAAGAAATTGCTGCTGGTGTTGATGATGACTCTGCCCGGAACGCCAGTGGTCCAAAACGATGAAGACCTAGACCAGTCAGCGGTAAGAATTGAATCCTGCTGATTTCAGACGTCAGTCCGTCCAAGTTGAACCTTTTCCTTTCCATACAGAACGCGTCTGCGAGCGTCCAATCGTTGCACAAAGAAATTAACACTCCTGCAGTAAGGCCTTACAGTGTCTTCAGGCTTCATGTGTCTGACAGTGAAATGAAACGGAGAGCGTTGCATTTTAGTCTCCTGTTGTCCTTTTCCCAGTTTTTTCAGTCCAGCAAGGCGACGGGGCGTTCTGACGTGGCTCTTTTCACCTCGCTCAGTCACTCCAGAGCCAGAGAAGAAGCTCTTCTGTTTGGCAGCTTCAAGTTTCTCCCCTTCAACTCCTCCACCAACTCCACCCTCCTCTCTCCTGCACCCCCTCCATCTCCTCCGGTCTTGGCCTTCTTACGCTCCTGGGGCTGTGTCCACTTCCTGGTCCTGCTCAACGTCGGACCCACACATCACGCCCTGAACCCTGACTGGGCAACAAGCCTGCCCACAGAGGGAGTGTTTGTCGCCAGCTCGGGGATGGACCGCCTTGGTACCATGACTTTGCATGCGTTGGAGTTGAAACCGCATGAAGCCATCCTCATCAAGCTGTTTGAGGCAGGGAGCTACTCTTAGAAATGTGCGGACGAGCCGTTGTTTGTTTTTCCTCTGACAGAACGACCATTGTCTGAGATGATGGTCTTTTAATTAATTCATAAATGGTGTGTGTGTTGTGTGTGCTCAGAAATTGCAAAAATAAAATGATTGTGTTTACTAAACTCTTTGGTTGTATTTGTTCACAACTCAGAACTTTGATTTCATTGTAAGTGGTTATTTTTAAAGACTGGTTTGCAAACTGGAGGTTGTTGTAACAATTACAAATGTAATTGTTACAATAACAAGTTACCCTATTAAACATTTAATAGCATTGTAACTTTCAATTAATTCATCAAAGTATTGCACTTTAGATTACATTGTGATTACGATTCTAAACTTTTCTGAATTTTGAATAAATGTTCTCCACTGTTTAGACCTGACAGTGAGAGAGCTTTCAGCAGTACTCACAGTACTGGGGGCGCTGCAATTTGACAAGAGAACCAATCAGAAGCATCAGAATAGGACCAAACTGTCGTCTGTGGAGGGAAACAGGAAAGTACGGTGCTCGTGCCACAACAGTGCAAATCAACACAAATGAAATCAACATAAACATAAAGCCCAGCCTTTTTTGTAAAAATTGGTCAGATCTAATTAAAATTGTATTGATGAAAAATTCCACAACTAACTGATTTAATCACACATTTCCCCCGGGAATGTAACAGACAACAATTATCTTTATTTTGTTATTAAATTACTTAATGTTACATGTGTCTCGTTACTCCGCAACACTGCGTTGGATCCCATCAGCAGAAAGGAAGCGGTGTGGTGTCAACAGGCAAACCTAGTTTTTCCAACTTGTCGGGGCATTCCTGCTACTCTTCTGTGGTAATGTGGGTATTTTTTTTTTTTAAACAAGCTGCTTATAGAAGACTCCGCGTCAGCCACATCCTAATTACCCGTCATGGGTTGTATATTTCAGTTTCCTCAGGAGTCGTTTGTTAGGGTTTGCGGTTTGTAGCTCCATCAATTCACAGATTTCTTCCCTTTGCACAATGCGAAGGTTGATGAAGGGTAAACATCAAATCTTTATTCAGTTTGTGGGCGTAAACTGAGATCTTAGTAAAAGGTACAGAAGCCCGACCACACGATGGTGCTGCATCGCAATCTATGCTTCCTAAATTGTGAGCCTCATCGTAAACGTCTTCTTCTGAATCACACTTCATGTCATTTTTTTAGTATATCACAGGTTCTAAAATGCAACAGCTTTCATTTTTCTACAAAAACAAGAACAAAACATGCGAGGTCTGAACGGAATTCTGATGACTGACAGTCACAAAAAAAGACTCCCTGTGATCTCCTAACTTTATCTTGGTTTTACTATAAGCAGTCCTGCAGACTAAACCAGTCTTAAACGCCAGAGGCCCACATACCTGGGAGATGTTTCTTTGTAGTCAAGGTTGCAGTCATTGGGTGTAGCAAAAATGGAAAACAAATGATTATCTAAACTTAAACACAACCATCCACTGTTTATCTTGTCACGTTTCTCTCGCATACGGCATATTGTAAACGCACGGCGAATGTGCAGAGGTCTCATGACAGCGAGGAGCATGACGTGAGCTTAGATGAAGAGCAGCGCTCGAATGAAATGTGCGACTGTTGAACGTCCAAAAAAAGTGTCAGCGCACGAAAGAAAGGAGACGGACCTATAGGAACATGCGTAAGAAAAAGGCGTTTGTCTATGCTTTTATTTCTGCATTATTTCACACAAAAAAATGTGTACCTTTTCACAAACACAATGAACAACTGTCTTTACCCATGAAGACCAAAAGTGCAACAGGCAACGTGACTCCTCAGACCATAAATACAAGGAGTGAACGGACACATAAAGGAAGAAATGAAGTCAGATCACCACAGCCAAATGTGACTTTACAATACCAATACATTTTCAAGTGCACTAAGGATAAATACATGTTTAAAATGCACTTACAGCTTTGTCGCATCAAAGAAAAGACTTTCTCACAGCAGGGCTTTTTTTTTGTCAAACCAAATGCTAAAGAACTTTTGCAGGCAAACGTCAGAGGAACACTTAAATGGTGTTTAAACCCTGGATGACTGGCCTGTAAGTCTTTAAATTGGGATTAACCGCATTTCGCAACGTATGACAAATTTAAATAGGGCACAAAGGAGAAGCAACACTTTTCACAAGTCGTAGATGGGACCATTGCCACACAAACCGTGTAGATGCGAGTTCGCAGAAGCAAATAAGGAACAAGCTAACTGGCTGGCTTGTACTCTGTCTACTTATTATCAAATGCTAGCAAGGGAACATGCTAAAACAAGGTAAATGACACGCTTCGCATTGAAATGGCTTAGTTGGTTAGTACCGATTGACACGGTTCTGTGATAAAAATGTCTATATTTTTGAATATGGCTGTTTTAAATGGTTTTAAGTCATGTAGCTCATGAGACAGCTAGTGAAGTACAGAAAGAAAGGTTAGCTAGCATGGCTACAGACTTAAGTTGCTCTACGGAGGACTTCTGAAATCATACGTCTTTAGTGAAGGGTGTTTCCTAAATTTAATGGGACATTCATTAAAAACTCAGCATTTGGCTTCATGGGCACTTCTATGTTTGTGTATTTACTGCCATTGCCTTTAGGGGACAAAATGACGTTTTCATCCATCCATTTCCTTTACTCACTTCCTAGAGCCTATCCCTGCTTTCCTGGGGCAAAAGGCAGGGTCACAACATGGACAACATTTCGTGACAGGGCCACACACACACACACACACACACACACACACACACACACACACACACACACACACACACACACACACACACACACACACACACACACACACACACACCCCGTTTTTCCCAGAATTGTTCTCTTTTTCACCATCTATCCTGGGAAAAATAAAATCTCTCCTAGGGAAAATTGCAAAACCTCATTTGATTTCCGCCTGTGGTCTAGATAGAGCTGCCAACCCTCCCGTAAAATACGTGATTGTACCATATTTGGCAACTAAAAAACCTGTACCGTAATGAACTGATACGGGACGCACTTCACTTTGTCCCGTATATTTCGGGGACGCCCCCCTGTCGTCGACAGACTTGAGAGATCTCCACCCCATGTTTTTGGACTGTGGGAGGAAGCCGGTGAGCCTAGAGGAGAACCCACACAGACACAGGGAGAACACAGAGGCCCCAGGCCGGGATCGAACACGCAACCTTCTTGCTGTGATAAGACATTGCTAACCACTGTGCCACCAACAGAGGCTTCACAGTCACAGATGTTCACTTTTCCTGGAGGGAAATGTTTTTTGGGGGAGTTTCCCTTTGAAGTAATCAGATAAAACAAATTAACAAAGTAAAATCTGAGTGAAACTCTAACTAACTTCTTCATCTTGAATGTGCACCACGCCTCATGTCTCTACATAAAGGGTATTTGCGACAGCAAGCAATCAGTGTCTCAGAAAGAAAAGCTGAGAAGGATGCATATACATGGTGACATTGCAGGACCTTGTTTATCGTGGGCGCCATCTGGTTTGGGTGTTCCTCGGTGCCGAGTTATCTGCTAGCTTGTCTCCGTGACACAGCTTCAGACCAGTTCCCATCAGTCATCGAGCTGACTTTCAAGAGTAAGTGCAACCATTCCTTCTAGAGTGAGTTCATTAGGAGGGAAATTTTTCTTGACCAGTCGCCCTGCTTCGACTCGGTGAGAAAAAGTCCCAGAGACTCCTGCAATGACGGAGAACTTTCCCGCTGCATCACAGAGGTAAACTGGAGTACATGCTGTTCTGTGGGACTGTCACATCCGAAGGGTTCCTCTGTATGTGGCCGTCGAGCGGTAGAGAGTGGGCGCAGTGGTGCTTGGTCGTGGTCTTCACCGCTCCTTTGCTGAATCTGCAGCTCAGAACGGAGCAGAGGTGGCGGAACACGGACTTGCGGCAGATGATGAAGACCCAGGGATCCACGATGGGGTTCAGGGCGTAGAAGCGGAAGGCTCCCAGGTTCTCGTCGTCGCTGCAAAACGGGTGGATGGCGTTGATAAAACCTGCAATCTACAGAAAGAAAGGATGCGGGTTAGCGGGGCTTGGAGGGGCCAAGGTTAGAAATGCATAGAACAAACATTCTGCTCACGGCGCTTCGCGGTTACATTCTAGGCCCAAGTCTTGTGACCTTTGCTTATCCAAAGTAGATTTGGTGGCATAAACAGGTTCTGGCACTCAAAGCATGAACATGTAAATTACTGATAATAACGGTATGTAGATATTTTTTACTTTTTATTTAGTCTATTGTGGCATTTTACAGATTAAATGAAATTCTCAGGCAAAACAAATCTACCCAGGGACATTGGTGAGAAGAATATGATGGTTTTGAACTATAGCCTTGCAATTAAGGCTGAAATCTCACACACCCAGCACGGAGCATCAGTCTCATTATTGAGAGACCAATCAATGTTTCTCTAGCTGTGGGGGGGCGCAGGAAAGCAACTGCTGCAAGCTAGATCAATAAAGTGACTTAAAGGCTTGAAGAAACCATTGAGGTGTCTGTTTTATCAAACTGGATGAGTTGCTGATTTAATTATGCTAATTGCAGACTATTGATGAGGCCAAATGAACAAACAGACCATGTTTCACGGCGTCTGGATGAAAGGTGGAGTTTGGCTGTTGCCGTCTTTTGGCACTACATGAAACAAACATGTTCCCGGGTGTTTGTCAGCTGATTCCACCTGCTGATTAAGTCTGTGGTGAGGCAGAGTCACAATGGAGATGTCAGCACTTTGCCGTAGCATATGATGGAGTTTGGTGTCAAGCAGAACTAAAAAGTCCATTGTGTAACATTTGGCTTGATTTGTGATTTTTATATTGGTAAAATCTTAACATAATGCCCATAAATACATTAGTAAAAGTGTATACTCTCAGTACAATAAAAATACTTTGTTTATTTACGTCCTATATATTTATATATAAGAATATACATAGAGCAAGGCCGGGTCTTGCTAACAGTTCGCTGCCATATTTCTAAGGAAGCCGGTGTGGGCAATCCAGCTGCCTGTGGGTGCATTTCATAATTTGGGGGACTGTTTGCATCTTTAAATAAACCAGTGAAGAAGAAGGTGGACGAGGTATCCTGGTTTGGGTGTGCAGGCCACCGTAGCTCACTGGCAAGCTCAGGAGGGGGAATGAAAGACACTGCAATCTAAAATGTAACTACTAGATGTTGCCGTTTCTTCTTTGAAACCTCCAAATATTACACACTTCACCTTTAAAAACACGTCCTGTTTATTAGTCATTTATCTATTCATTTATTTTTGCTTTGAGCTCTGCATGCTGGTTGTTCCTTCAACTCTAGCATGGAGCAAAGGCGGCACCTGCACCAGGAGGCTTCTCTTTTTTCACCTTGCTCCCCCCCTTTCTGTCAACAACTCTCCATTTCCTTCATGAAAGATCCAACAAACAACGAGAAGAGAATGCGCCGACTGATTACTCTTGTGCGTGCGCTGCCGCCAGTGTTTCGCGGTTGCCAAGGCCTGGACGCCGGGCTAATCAAAGCCGGGGGCGGGGGAGGTGCAGAGATGCAGCCGCTGCTGACGAGCTGTGGGCCACTGGGAAGAGCGCGTCCTCTCCGCATTCATTACAGAGGGCTAACGCACACGGATGTGGTTGGTCGTCTGCTGGCGCTGCCATACACCCGCAACACCAACCGACGATCTCGTGAAGCATCAGAGGGGATCTTAAAAACAGAAGCTCGGCTGTGAATAGCCGAGAACGACGTCGTCACCGAGCTAAATGTGACAGCTAAAAGGGGAACAAAACGACGAACAGATGTTCAGGTTTATAGGAAATATTTTCTGTTTTTTGTTCTGTTTTTGGGTTTGTTTGTTTGTTTTTTTGAGAATTTATAGCATTGCAAAGCTGGAATTTTAGGAATCGCTCTTAAAATTGACAGGAAATGCACCTGTTGCACACACACACACACACACACACAAAAATAGACACAGTCATGATTTAGCAGTTCAGACGTTTAGACGATACGGCCACAATTTCCTCTCAGAAAACCAAGAAAAAGACGGTTACACGAAAGCTCCCGAACATTTCACAACTTCACCTCCGCGCCAGCGTTCAGTTCCCCCTTCATTTCTGTCTCTGTCGTCTCCAGTTTCCTGGCATGCCATGACACGGCACCAGTCAAGTTTAGTGTCACTCAATGAACTCCTTATAAGACTGTTAATTTTCCATGTAAATATTGTGAATCCTACCGTTTTAAAAAGGCAACTTGCTATCTTCCGATCAAGACACAAAAAATTATCTTTTTTTATTGGAAAAATAGGTTCCAGACAACATTAAACACACAGAGAGACACACGGTGGTATTTACTGCAGCGGTGGCCACTGATAAAACAGCAATACTAGCAGGGAGAATACATTACATTACTTCTTTACTTATTCATTGTGAGCATTGTCTTTGAATTTCCACACATGGAGAAAACAAGCCTTTCAGTTCAGAGGGCAATGAAAGGGTCACTTCCCTCCCTGATATGTTGCACTTGTCACAATAGAAACTGAATGACCAAACTACAAGTGTAAAAGTTGCACTTTGCTTCTATAAATACTTGAACACACCGTCATAACAGCTAAGTTATATTTGTCATGACAGCAACACTGGCCAACTCTGGGTTTAAATATTGGATGAACTGTAGCCACAAGAAGAAAGTTCACATGCTGGAACGTATTCACTGATGCCTACGTGCACATAATTGTAATTGGGATCAAATGTATTGACAAGGACTGCGACATCCGACCTCAGATCTTTGGATAGCAATGAAAAGACGGCCCTTTGGGACGACAACAGCTTTCTCAACACTCCGTTTGTGACTCTGGCAACTTTGTCTCATCTGAATAAACAACTGAAACGCAGCCACAGACGCATTTAAGGCACCACAACACAGTTGCTATGATTCATATCGAGCAGTCGCCAGGCACCTTCCATCATCCCGGTCTTATTGTCTGTCCCTGCAGTGCCACCCCAGCGCTGCTGCGTGCCACCCTGCCTCTTATGGTCCTCTCGGCGGACCTCAAACGCTCCGCGGCGGGACACAAATCACATGAGCGTCTCCTGGAGGCACCGCAGGCAGCCCGGCCCGTAACTGATGGGGCGTCAGCGCTCTCCTTAAAACAGCAGCGTATTAATGTATCGGCCCGCGGACACAGAGCAGGTCCCCAGGGCCGTTTACAGGCAGCAGCCGCGGGTCGGGTGATTATTCAGGACAGTGGGGGAGCCAGGCAGGAGGCCGGTGTGGGAAGACTTGGAAGGGAGAACGGCGCGATCGCGCTTGAGGACGCATGTGCCGGCTGGAAACGGGAGGACGCAGACGGCCGCGCTGACGGGGCTCTTTGACATCCGGCGCTCTGCAAAGTATCCCCGCAGCCGACTTTGAAAACACTGAGAACAATGAGGCAACGCAAAACCGCCGCTTTAAGCCAAGCTGAGTTAAATAAAGTTAAATAAAGTTAAAGTCTTGAACCTGGAAGACCTTTTGATTTTCCTCTAACGTTCATCATTCTGTGATTAATTCAGTTTGGTATAAATTTAACTCAAAAGAAAAGTAAAGAAATTATTTTTTTAACCAGTGCTGGGAAGATTACTTTTGCCCTCTTGAGAATGTAATGGCAGTGTAACTATTTTAATAACATTACAAAGTAATGCAGCTCACTCCATTTGATCACATTCCTGTTACTTTTCTGAATTTTGAATAAACCCAACTGTTTCGACCCGATAGTGTGAGAGACAATTCAACTGGCACTTGAGTGCTAGGGGGCGCTCCAATTCCCAGAACAGAAAAAGACGGCGCTCGTGCCAAGCCAGTTCAGGGGAAAATGATTGAACATAAAGCCCAGCCTTTTTTGTAAAAAAAAAAATGGTGAGACGTAATTACAATTGTAATCATGAATAATTCCACAAGTAACTCATTTATTTACATGTTTTTTTCCCCCTGTAACTGTAACTGATTAATCTTTATTTTCTAATCAAATTATGCAACAATGTTACATGTAACTCGTTACTTCCCAACACTGCACTAGAAGCAGTCAGAACGCTGGGCTATTTTTCGACATAATCAATAACATAAATAAGTAAGGTATTAGTCAGTCAATGGCTTTACGACCGCCCCATTTCCCTCCGCACTCCGCTGATGATGGAAAACGGCTGGTGCACCTGGGCGCAGCTGGTGTGGATGGGCACATCCTGACCGAGACACACGAGATTCTATTTGGGGCTGATGTCTTTCAGGAAGCTCCTAATGGATATCGACACTCCTCCAGCCATTATTTTCCATCTCTCCGGTCCTGCAGGACTCTTTGGTTCTTCTGCCACTTCCTGATTGTCTTCCACTGCTCCATCATTTCGCAGAGAGGGGGGTGGAGCAGTGCAGAGACTGAGGGCCTTTTTCACAGCGTTGTTTAACCCTGCGAGAGAAAGGCGGCACCGACGGGAAAATAAAAACCCTCCAGAGTCTGTTGGTTGTCGACAGAGCATGCCGCAGTTTCTGTCAAGCTGCTGTTTTTGGTTTCGATTGAAGATATGGCAGAAGAAGATAGGATCGTCAGTCGTCACAAACTTCTACGAAAGAGCAAACTGCGGTAGATTCAGACGGCTGATTTCTTCGTCCCACTTTGTACATTCAAAACTGGCGAACAGAGACAATTGTGTAGTCAGAGCTGCCCAAGTCGGGACACGATGATGCCACTCATCCAGTCTGCCAGAGATTGTAGACTGAAGATATTGGATGTTTTCACACGGCAGGGTGAGGTTCGTTGTCTGAACGCACTGGAAGGTACTGTACAAACTGCTGACTTGACTTTCTACATCAAACTCAATGGAGCAGAAATCTGATCATAGAACTGTTCCAAACCAACACACAGGTATTTGCATCAACAGCAGCACGCAGCTGCGAGCGTCCTCTTCACTCTGACGTGGAGTGATATTACAGCAATAACAAGTGAACAAAACAGAGAAATAAAGATCCGCTTTGAAAAATAAACACATATTTGGAATGGCACTGTTTCTATGATTTGCAGAGGGATTACGTTTTTTCCTTTGACTCTCAATGAAATTTATTTTTTGGACTCCGCCCATCAACCTCACTTTTTCCTTCTGAAGCCGTCATTATGTTTTGAGAAAGGAATTGAGAAATCTCTCTTTTACTCACTTTACAAGCTGGACATATTAAGCAACCATCCAAATCATTGACCTACAGGTTGCCCAAAACAGTCGAACTTACTGCCATGAGAAACATACAGGACTTGCGAGAGATGTTTGTTCAAGAGCTCTTTGACAACATGTCATTGACACGGTTTCTACTTCCTAAAGTACCCGACCGTCCCTCGTCCCACTTCTCAAGGGAACAGACTGTTTGCACAACGAAGGGGAATTTCACTGCTCCTATTATCTGCCGTTAGTGCAAGATGATGAAAAATGAGTGGGCGTCGGCGACCTAAAGCGTTCCAGCGCATCAACTACATTCAACAATGTAAAGTTTGTCATTTGCTCTTTTCTTTGTCATTTCCTCAAAGGTGAGGCTTTGTTTATTGACCTGAGAAAGCCTTCCACACAGGAGGTGCGCTGTTTAAGCAGCGTTGATGTAAATGTGCTGCTTTTTCCAGGTATGCCATGTAAACACGTGACAGCGGTGAGAGAACATGAAGTCTGTTTGTTTTCGAACGGGTTTAATGTGGGTGCGGGGGAAAAACCCCTGTGAAGACGTCATTGATAATATCCATAATAATAATAATAATAATAATAAGTCAGAGGAGCAAAGAGCGAAGTAAAGTGTCCAGTTGGCATCTGGGGAAGATAAGTGAAGGACAATAAAATTGTTAAACATTGATGCACAGGTTCCTCCTACTGCTAGAAAGGATGCATCCAGGTTTCAAGAAGAAGAAGAAGAAGAAGAAAACACAAAAAGAAAACACAAAAATGCAGCAGTTTGCGCAATTCAAACTCATCTCACAGTTTTGACTAAACAGCAGAATTAAGGGCAAGCAGCTCAGCAACTGAAGAGATTTTTCTGCAAAGCTGAAGCAAAGAGGAAGTCCAGTAGCCTACGTGCAAACTGGGTGAAGTGAAACGTAGAGTGGGCAGAAACTGTGTGTGTCAATATATATAAATAAGTAGGCCAACCTTGGGTCTGTTGCAAGTTGTGTCGCAAGAGAAAGAGTTCTAGAGTTTTTCTCTGAAAGAGATGGAGGCTGAAAGATCTAAATATGCTTGTGGCTTTGCGACACCGAGTCTTTCGATACCTCCACAGAACAAGATGTGACAAGCCAAAGATGAGAGAAAGATTTGAATAAAAAAGAAAAAAGAATCCTGGAAGCCGACCTGGGGGACTCACCGCTCGTCAGTGTCATCACAAGAGGCCGAACATCAAGCTTGACAGGTTTGCTATCATAACAATTGCCTTTAAAGGTATTGTGCATTATGGGCGTGACAGATGCCTGTTACACAATTTAAGATTCTGTGCTTTTGTAAACATCGGCTGTGGCTCAGTGGACACTAAAAACCCACAACCGCTGTACTCGCGGGACTGGTTGCAATTATGTGTGAATTTGCTTATTCCCAGCTGTGTGCATGCCCACGCTCAGAAACCCTTTGAAGTCAAACTCACAAAACATGCCGCAAAAAAAACAAAAAAACAAAAACGGAAACAACTGAAACCCGAGACGCTTGCCTAAAAAAAAAACCCAACCCAAATGACGCCAATTTCCCAAATCAGGGATCAGTTGAATAAATACTTGTTTCAACAGACAAATTGAATTAGTAAAAGGAGCGGGTTTTTGAAGAATTCTACACCAGGGCGTCCTAATTTGATTGTTTTCTATTTGCAAGAGTGACAAACAGTCATCTAGGTCAAAGCACACATTATGAATCAGAGCAGAGGAGTAAGAAAGTGAAATTTCATCGCCTCGTACCCCTGTACTGCAAACCATGATCACAGGTTTTCCCATGAAGGCCACAGCTGGAAGTCTGCTTGAGGGGAAGTCCATGCTTCAGAGGATAGATGTAAGACTGGGCCTTGAAGAGCTACACTTCATAAAGTACATGCATATAATGCATGTAGAAACCAGCGACCCAAACGGTAAAATATAGGTTGTTGAGAAGAAGAGGATGAGAGCATGAGCAGCCCTTGACCTCCCCTTAGTACTATTAGCCATATGGTTCAACATCCCCAATATAGTTCAATATATAGACGTATACGTCTTGACTTCCTTCTCTCTCTGTTTACCCGTCAGTCAGAGTAATAACATAATCACCTCACAGCTCTGTTTGACGTGTGGGTGTTGTAATTTCGCGGCTGAGCCTCCGCCAGGTTTTATTAGGTCATTTATCTCCTGTTAGCGCGGGCGAGGTGGAGCGTCAAACAAGAATCCCATTGTTCCACGCGCATGGGCATTTCCTGGAAGGTTTAATTGTTAAGTTAACAAACGGTCTACCTGGACAGCCGTCAAACGGCAGGGACCGTTTCTCGCATGGGAAAGCACCCTGATTTGTCGCGCTTGCCGTTGCGAGAGTGTTGAGCGTCAGCGTTGGGTTCAAGGCTTTTTATCTCTCGCCGCTGTCAGCAGAGCTTTAGGTGGCGGACGTGTGATTATAAAGTCACCTGCTGCTCATTGTAAAAAATCCATAAACAGAGATACCAATTGAGATTAATTTCTAGGATAACAATGTCTATCACTGGAACTATCTTAGAACCAGTGTAAATAGAACAGTCAAAAAAACCCATTATAAATGCATCTTTACACTGTAATTAAACTTCTATCTCTAGGTCACACATCATCATTTGTATTGTTTTATCGGGCCATCGTGAATGAATCATCGTGACTCGTGCTAAGGAACTGAGAACTGAGCCAGTTATTTGGAGATGTTGCCAATGGCGATAGTACAGGATCTTCCAACTGTGCGTCTAGCGATAAATAAACAAATCTAACAAAGGCGATTAAAAAAAATCCATTATACAGGGTACATGACAGAAAGAGTTTCTAAGCATTTCTCTAACTTGAGTTTGTTTAGAGGGAGGAGTCGACTGCGAGTGGGCGGCTACAATTTTGAGAAGCTCTGTTGATGTTGACGATCTTTACACAGCCAATTTGTAAGAAATGGGCAGAACTCATTTGGAAAGTGGACGCCACTGGAAAAACATTGGAGATGAAAGAGTGAAAAGTGTCACGCTGCTGCACAGGGTCGTTTCAAAGTGTACAGGCTTCAAGACCAGAGACTAAACTCGAGGCCGTCTCGCACGAAAACGGACTGCAATGACTTAAAAAGTCAAGCCAGACTCAGCTCCAGTTGGCAGATTAGTAATTACTAGCCAAAGGCAAGCCAACTAAATCTACTGCAGGGCTTGGGAAACACTGCATTTTTGCTAGGGCGCTGGATTTGGTGTGAACCCCGCCCTCCTTCGTCCTGTTGTCTTAATGATGAAACATCAGTCTGGTCGTGAAAACTGCTCATTGCATCATCTGCGCTGCAGCCGTCGCCATTCTCAGAGCGTGCAGTAGTTTCCTGTATTTGTGGTTGCAACTGCGACTGGTTGCAATTACGGCGCCTTTCTCCGAAAGGACAACTAGTCCTGGGGTGGTCTGTTTAGATAAAGGCATCTGAGATGAGGCCTCATCCAAGAATTTGCAAAGAAAAACAGACTTCAAATCTCAGTGAACCAGCTGCCTTGCAGGGTTAGAGAGTAGCAGAGTGGATGTGCAGTGAAGGGCCTTGATGCAGTAATTGTGGACGTGTTCTTCTTAATTTCAACTAATGCAAATGATGTGGAACCTCTTTTTTTCCAAAATAGGTGACATAGAACAAGGTCTCACAAGCAAACATGTTGCTTCTCTTGAAGAATGGCAGTTGATATTGTGGGCGCATGTGTGTGTTTACAAATGGTAAACATTAGGGGAGTGGATTTCTCCTTCAGTTAATGGAAATCAATGAAGGAGAAAGCATCCAGTTGCCTGTAGTCACAATCACATTAGTATTAAAAATTCAAAAACAACAAATCAAATAGAGTTGGTTAAAAGCCAAAGACGACATCTGTTTAAAATATTCACACAAATTCATCCAGCTAACAGCAAATACTGTAGACAGTGTGCACCAGGGCAGCAGTGATTACACCTGTAGTTTACCGTCACTGCTGTGGAAGAGTAATGTTTTCACTATGAGTGCAATGATTGAGGTAGAAAAGCACAATATAAACCCAGGCCAATATCATTATTCCTCATTATCATTTATAGTATTAGACCACAGACAAAACTGTTGATTTTTCAATCAATACTTAATCACACAAGAGCAATCAAAACAAATGAGTTCTGGAAGCGGGCATCGAGCGGAGGAAACAGTCTTATTTCAGGCTGACAAGGCGTCCCTGCTGGCCACAAGCGTGAGCCACGACTCGCACAATTTGCCACCGTCAGGCAGTTCAATAAGCTTTCATTGCTCTGTCAATGTCATGACGTATGTGGGTAATAGGTACCAACACGCCAGAGGGCAAAGTGAAAGTGTCTTTCATCAAACCAGCTCAAATGCCAGCAGTTCTTGGGAACTGGTCCACTGTCCGCTCCCCAAACAAAGATTGAGGGGTCTTTGGGGACAGAGAGTTCATCGGTGCGGCTGAGCCATCACTCTGGAACTCTCTCCTGAATGACTGGGAATTATTAACTCTGGATATTTTAGCTTGGTTTATGGCCATGAACTGCGGCTGCATGAAGGGAAAATGCTCGGCAGGTTTTTGGACTTCAGGTTTTGCAAGAGCACTCCAACGACACAGAACACAGTTACGTAACAAAGAGCAAACAAAACACCAGGGATTTGGTTCACTGTTATTGTAACAAACGACAATTCATCTATGAAAAGAATCTTTGAGGAGGGTGTGGCAACCTCCGACACAAACCAAGAACATGTTACGACATGCAATGCAAAGAGGCTAAAAATAAATGTGCTTCATGGAATTAACAAAGGCGAAATTGAATCGTTTTTTCAGCATCTGCGCTTGTGTTTCTGTTTGATTAGCATTATCTGTTGTCTGTATTTTCGCCATGACCTGCATAAAACCTAAACACTAACCGTCTCATAACTGTCTAATACAAGAATATCTGCACTAATATCCTCCACAAGGACAATGTGATGATAGATGTTGCCTTACGACAAGAAGGTTTGATCCCTGGTTTTGATGAGGCCTTTACGTGTGGAGATTGCATGTTCTCCATGTGCTCCCTTTCACAGTCATCACATGCACATCAGGCTAACTGGCAACTCTGCAGTGGTGGACTGTGACGAGCTTGTCCGAGGTGACACCCTGCCTTTGCCCCAAGACAGGAAAACTCTTCTAGGGTGCAACGTGCAGCAAGCGGTGAAAGAAAACGCATGCAGAAAATACAGCTTCAGAAAGTTTAACAGGTGTCTGCTGCTTTGAGACTCAAGTCTGTTGCCTCACAACAACTCCTGGCGATCTTTTCCAACTGGTGTTTTTGTATGACGCAACACGCGTGCACACGCACGCACACGCACGCGCGCGCACACACACGCACGCACGCACACACGCACACACACACACACACACACACACACACACACACACACACACACACACACACACACACACACACACACACACACACACACACACACACACACACTTGAAATGTCATGCCATTCATTGTTCCCAAATGGAAAATATCTGCACACTGTTAAAGACAGTGTGAGTCAGCTAGCTGCTAACTGCTAAGCTACCGTTTCAGTGTCCAGTGGAAAATATGGGATGCAATTTGGATCGCTGGTTTGGATCAGCACCATCAGATGATGAATAAATGATGTCAGTAATGGTCCCAATAATATTATTGGATCAGATTGACGCCATCTCTGACCATTCTTCGTCTTCTTCTTCTACTTGTTATCATAACAGACTTTTTCCTACCCTAACTCACTCCTTGAAACCAACAGAGAAGACTTCACTGAACCTACGAAGCCAGAATAATGGTAAAAGGGCCCGAGCAAAACTTTTTGACACTGAAACCATTGTAAAATCTATATACTAAGTGGCAGAATGGAGTAGCTGGGAACATTACTGCCAATTTTGTTCCTCAGCGCATTACACTCTCAGTCAAATAGTCATTGGGTCCAATTGGTGGGTGGGACAACTCATTGGACAACCGCTTTTGTCATTACGGTCACTTATGACCCCTTGTTAATGTTATATCTTGTAGTATGCTAAAAACATACTACATACTCTACTGTACATACTGTATTTGTTTGGACAGGGATTGCACAATTTCGTTGTACATGTTTACGTGTTGCAATGACAATAAAGCCTATACCAATACCAAAAACACCATGGAATGCCCGTCGGCCATATAGTTACAAAGTACTTAAAACAGCCGTTAAGGATCCATTTCCCAGTGTCTCTGAACTCGTTTAGAGGTACAAATATTAGACTCAGATCCATCAGCTGCCCTTAAAACCGAAACGGACCCTAAACGCTGCTCCAGGCCTGCTAAACTTCTTAGTGAGAACCACCTAGCGTGAGAGAGCAGAGGATGAAATCTTGACTGTGGGTTTACTCGCGTGCTAACCGGGTTTCCACCCACCACATCTTCCCCTCGCATCTCTCTCTGACCTCCTTTTTTCTACGCCTCGGCGGGTTTCGAGATCTTGCAGACACATGTTCACCTCTCGCTGCCCTTTGATTAAATCCTGTAGCCGGGCCGGCTCGGCCTCTGCACGGCGCTGATGAGTCATTACACCGGCTCAATATCTAATATAACACCCTTGAACGGCGAATGTGGGATCCTCATTGTTCGTACAACAAAGCCGGCGGCTGATTGCGAGGTGTCATCTTTCTTTCTTCTCGTTGACATTTATCTCCCAGCTAGTTCATATTACTGCCTACAATGGGTGCTACAATGGGTGCACGGCACGCACGTCTTTCCGTGGCTAACCGTACCACTCCGGCACCACGGACGCTACATCTGACACCACCACTGGCAGGGAGGAAGGTCGCGGCACTAACTACTTCAAGGTGAAGAGTCGGCAGTCAGAGTTACAGCCAGTAGAAGTGGTTTCCACATCCTGCCAGAGAACCACAATTCGTCAGGTCTTGCAGAGACGTCTCGAGCCATCACATCTCCGTGACTGATGTGTTACACACGAGAGCTGCTGTTGTTAAACTTAAGCTGTTCTCTCCCAGCTCCCTCACCCCCCCCCCCTACAATTGTCCCGTTTCCTCGGAACTCACTGGCAGGGCTTTCAGTGTTAACGTTCTTCTCCCAGACCGCAGAAAATATTGTGCTCAAGAACCCCTGAGACTCGTGTTTGGGTTTTAACTTTTTTTTCGGGATTTAACTTTGGCATCCACGGTGGAAAACAGAAGAACAATAAACAACAGGAAGTCCCGTCCACACAAAAAGGCATCCCCCCTAATTCAGTGGCATTTATACTAATTTCGTGGCCGGTGGGTATTGTAAAATGAAAAGTGCTTTCCCCCTTTTGAGAACTGAGTCAGGTTGAACCTGTCTTTGCAGACTAAGACTTAACTGAACCTATGAAGTCAGGATAATGATAAAAGGGCCCGAGCAAAACCTTTTGATACTGAAACCATTGTAATTCCCGCCGGCCATGTGTACTACAAGGTTCTCTGTAGTAGTTCTCAGTTGTTTTTGTATATACATTAGAAAACCAGAGGAAAGACCTTTACTTTCTGAAGCCACCATTTAAATGCAACACTCACATTGGCATCTGTTTCACAGTGCTGCTCCACAGTGGAGCTGTACCAGCCATCTAAACGAATCACCTGTCATCAGGTGACTGGAGGATGTCACCATCCCACATTCCGTTTTCACACTCGCGATCAATGTGATCATGATAGGACTAAATTTAGAACTCCACTTGCAATCTCGCGTACACCTTGCAACACGAGTGCAGCACTCAA
This sequence comes from Thamnaconus septentrionalis, assembly GCA_009823395.1. Classification (NCBI taxonomy): domain Eukaryota; kingdom Metazoa; phylum Chordata; class Actinopteri; order Tetraodontiformes; family Monacanthidae; genus Thamnaconus; species Thamnaconus septentrionalis. Next base: position 17,495,413 of record CM020510.1, on the reverse strand, counting down.
TTGATCCAGTTATTGATTGGGAAAGGCTCCTGGCAACCACCGCCGTTCCCACAGGAACAGTATGGCGGCAGCGTATTGATGAGGGTAACAGTTCCCAGCGTTTTCAAACTGAAGAAAGGAACGAGTGATGGAAGCCTGGATGTGACATCAACCGAATTGCCCTAACTACTCTCATTAGATGTCCGACATATCCAACAAAGGAAATTATGCAGGGGCCTAATGTGGGGCTGTAATAGAAGATCATCTCTAACGCTACCTAGTGCAATTCAATTCAGGTGGAAGCAGCTTCAAATCATCATTGTAGTGATAATATTGATGATTGATTTTTTTTTAAGTGTACAAGCGCAGTAAAATCACAAAGAAAAGATATAGATCTCCCAGCCACTCCCAGTGCCAATAGGCCATAGTACATTGCTGTGGCAGCGGGACAGTGACAACAGAAAAGAACTGATCTATGCTACTTGTACAAGTTTCTTGCAGGTCCTATTGAGCAGTTAACGCAATTCAAACAAACAACTCCCACCACACAATGTTCTTGAGATGGTTACCTGATTTCCACATGCATCCTCTGTTAAAACAGTTTGCATGGCCCTACACATTTGACGCAACTCCGCCATGGTACCATTATGCAATTGGCAGAGCACTCCTAATAGCTTGCAGCAGGCTGGAGGCAGGCCAAGCAGCAAAGGCGACATCTTCTAATTGTTTTTTTTTTTTCTTCCTGTAACTGGAAAGGATGTTTGCTGCACGATGGCAGAAGGTGATAAAGGAAATGATGTGTTGCATGGATTGCATTATCAAACAGGAGGAAGTTGTTGAGGGAGGATCTGAAAACTCTAGAAAACCTATTCAAAATGTAGAGAATGGTGGCAAAACACTGGGAATATGAGAAAAGCAGACCACATTTAAAATGTATGTTATGTAATATAAAAGAAGTATGGCTTATTTTTTCCAAAATATGTCTGAAACAAATCATATTGCAGTAAAAAAAAAACTGTTGTTTGTCCTTTTTGCTCTTAAACTGCGCAACTACTTCACACTAAGAGATATATTACCAATGCACTTGCCTTCGTGTCAACTTATATAACCATATGTCTTTTACTGTGTTTGATGATCCGAGGCGTGGAGTCTTCAATGTATGGATTCACATCGCTGTATTTGCACTTTACTTTTTTATCAGTGTTTAACAAGCTGTAGCTGCGCATCCCATGTGTCGCTACTGTTGCAGAGACGAGTCCATAGTCCTGCCTGCGCGCACGAAGAAGAACCCCACGTTTCAACGTGGCGTCAGATAAATCAAAAGTTCTTACACACGACAGCTGCACTGATGACATTCTGCACATCAAGCCCGGCCCGTTAATGGCGCCTTATCTGCAGTAGCTGCCCGGGGTGCGAGTTCAAAAGGTTCACCTCAGTGGGAGGCGATTTATGACATCTGAGGCCAGGCCTGGGAATCTGGTGCAATTTACCCTACAGAGCAAACAGACCTACTTTTTAGTAGGTCCATGTGTCGCCACTCTTATTTTCATTGCAACTATTAAGAGGGCATGGAATCTGCAGAGGGAGTGCAACATCTTTGATTCTCTGCTTGACTGCACCGAATGACCCCCGCGAAGTCAGGTCACGACTACCGGCTGTGTAGTGGTGACGTTTTCCACCAAAAGTCTGCAAAAATACAAAAGCCTTTGGGAAGGGAAGACTGAAAACAGTATTTTTAGCCACGCTAATTTATCTCATATCCTGCCTGCCTGCATCAAATCTATTTAAAAAGCTTTCATTTTCCCAGCCCCTGAATTTCGCCGATCAATCAGCAGGCTGGGCGCCGTCCAATTAGGACACGCCGACAATCTCGAAACAGCTTGAAACGCTTCTTTTCACATGTATATCAGGTTACATGAGTGCGCTTTCAGTGAATTAGGATTAACCGGAAGCACGCGCTCGGCTGAAAACGCCTGCTTTGCGCTGGCACTCACTTCATCACATGGGACAGCGCGCATACGTGTCTGTGTGGGTGAAGTAGGCAACTCGAAAGAACCTGCAATGCGGCCGCACTTACGTAAAGTCAGCAGTTGCGGAACACATCCACGCAGCAGTAGGATATATTAACGAGTGTTCGTGTCTTGATGTGTTTCGCCCTGAATAAACTGACTCAGATGCAAACATCTGTTAAGCCTTAAGGCAAAAGACTTGTGGTAGTCATACAGCCACATCACTCTGGAAACATGTTGACACGCTCACCACCGCTGTCTCGGTGCACTTATTTACAGCCACATGTGCATTTTTCCGTGTATTAGTGAAAAAAATAATTGATTAATTCGTAAGAACAGATCAGACCTTTTATCAGGTCTGTCTGCCGACTGGATTTTGGAACTTCTTCAAAGAACAATCCAAAGCTTGTTGTTCGACACGTTCAAAAAGATGATATTTTGAAGAGAATGACTGGATTCCTCATATTAAAACTCCCTCCCCTGACAGAGGTGACGCACTGTGTTCCGCAGATGTGCAAATCCAGCGAGCGCTGTGGTTGGGGTTTCATACTGTCATTTCCCAGCGAGCGCACGTCTTCGTTTTTTTTTTTTTTTTTTAACAGAGCTGTGTACCAAGCGTGACCACAAAACTATGATACATTCCAACCAGCGAGCGTCAAAGACACTTTTTACTGCTTCCTGTAAACACTCATCTGCCTGTTAAAATAAAAGAGATTTGCTCATAATGAAAAAAAAAGAAGCTTAATTATAAACTCCAGATGTTTAGGATTGTTTTCAAACTTTTAGTTTCAGGATCCTGAGACAAACAGCATGCGATGGCGGTGAAACACAATGAGGTAGTGGCTCATTCACTACCTGCCGCAGCTGCTTTTTTTTTTTTCCGCCCTGTGGGAACGGCAGAGCCGGAGCGATCGTTCAGGGCTGGCAGGCTGGCGGCGCTCTACAGGGACAGATATGAACTTAAGCAGACACAAACGGCCCACACAAACGCAGTGTCGAGCACGCCGTGTGTGGCAAGGGCCATTCTCAAACACACTTTTCATTGGAGGTGTCAACCAGTCTACGGGAGACGCATGCCAGAGCAACAGAAACATGCCCAGTCATATTGTGATACCTGAGCTGTCTGTTCACATGACAGAGTGGGAAGGAATTAGTTTTATTAGCTCACGACAGACGTTCGGTGCACTCGGAATGTGGCATGTGTTCTTACACATGCCTGTACACATTAATGTATTATCATTTATGCTACAATATGATATAGTCTTAACAGTACAACATTAAATTACGGAAAAAAGGGGGTTGGACTAGAAAAGTTTTTGAACTTCTTCCTGCTCCTTTTTCTAAGATTTCCATCTTTATTTGAATGATGCACTTAAATCGTTAAAAATACATTGTTTGTCACAAGCTCTACCCTTGAGAATGAATCTGTGAGCCATCAGATACACATTCAGAACCATTCCTGTTTGTTATTATGGCCAGACAGGACTTGTGTTACTTGTAACACTTTGGCACGCGCCTGCACACACATGCAATAAACAACAAAACCATGGTATTTAAAAAATGTTAAAATCCTGCAAATATGCCACTAGTAACACACACACACACACACACACACACACACACACACGCACACGCGCACGCACGCACGCACACGCACAGATGAGACCTTACCGTCAGCGGCAGCGAGCAGACCACAAAGATGACGGTGATGAGGGCCAGCAGCACCAGGTGGTCCACCTCCTCCTCGCCGCGGCCGAACCAGGCCAGGCTCATCCGCCTCCTCCTCCCCGTGGACACCACCGAGCCGCGCCGCATCATCTGGTTCCGGTGCATCTGGCACAGGCTGACGATGACCGAGCCGTTGCACACGAACACGGCGAGGATGAGCAGCGCCATGAGCGACGAGTAGGAGAGCGAGAAGGCCAGCACCAGGTCGGCGCGCTCGTCCCCCGTGGCGTCCATGTCGATGAAGCACCACGTGCCGGGGCAGTACTGGCGGAACTTGCCGTAGCCGGCGTACGGCAGCAGGCAGAAGGCCAGCGAGAAGACGTAGATGAGGACCAGGGCCACCTTGGCGAAGCTTCGGCGGACGTGCACCGAGTAGAAGTAGGGGTGGCTGATGGCGAGGCAGCGCTCCACGGCCATGGCGCACAGGATGAGGGTGGGCGCCAGGCCGAAGAAGCTCATGGCGAAGGCGAAGAGCTTGCACAGGCTCTGGCCGGCCAGGCCGATCAGCGACTGGTTGCGGGCGTAGCAGATGAAGACGGTGGGGCTGAGGAGGCACGTGCCCAGCAGGTCGGTGAGGGCCAGGCCGGTGACCAGGATGCAGAAGACGGACGAGCTGGAGCGGTGCTCCTTGCGGTGGACGCCGAGGATGAAGAGGGCCAGCAGGTTGCCCACCACCCCGGCCAGGAACATGGCGATGCTGGTGGCCGGGTTGCTCTGGAAGTTGACGACCAGGGCTTCGTTGCACGTGGCGTTGGTGCACGTCTCGCTGGACGCGGCGCTTCTGTTGGTGGGCAGCATGGTGGCGGTGGTGGTGAGCAGCAGCAGGAGCAGCAACAGCAGAAGCAACAGCAGCAGCGGGGTACGGCTGTTCACCGCGGGGTCAAGACATGCCCGGACAGCCGAGGTGAACTCTGACCTCTTGACTCCATTATTTGCTGACATGGGAGACAGCAGCCATGCTAGCGAGCCGAGGGCTGCCTCAGACCGCGCATCGTCCCCAGGGCTCCTCAGTGACGACAGTGCGCATTTTTATTTTTTTTTAAATCCCTAGGACACACATGGGGGTGAGGGAAACATTAATTTGCCAGCGATAGTGTAAAGTGTCGCGCCCGCCGGCAAAACCCCGCCACTAATTTGGTTGCACGCTGTCAAATCAACAACAACAACAACAATCACTTACCTTTCTTTCACACCCAGCAGGAAAGTACTTTACTTCCTCCCCTTGGTTCCTCTCGCCCTCGTAGGTGAACTTGTCTCCTCTGTTGTTCAATGTTTTTTTTTCTTTTTTCTCTTTTTTCTTTTTTTTTTTGGCGAAGCAGGAGTCGATAATATCGCGCGCCAATGTCGAAAGCTGCCGAAAACTCGACGCGACCGAAAGACGGAGTGATAGTGACTGACTCACTCTCCTCCTCCGGCCCTTTATACTCTCTCTCTCTCTCTCTCTCTCTCTCTCTCTCTCTCTCTCTCCCCTCACTCTCTCACACACACACACCTCCCGCTCTCTCACGCGCGTCCACTCATTCTATGCCTCTCTCTCTCTCTCTCTCTCTCTCTCTCTCTCACACACACACACTGGGTAACCCCCACCGCCCGCCGCCCACACCATTCCCTAGATTTGGAAGAACAGAAAATATGGTGACGTTTTAGCGGTTTAAATTGCTGGTTCAAAGCGAAATGGAAAACGGTTTTGAGGTGGAAAGCCGCTTACCCCCTGGAATGGCCCGACCGAGCACCTGTAGCCAAAGTTTACCGACGTACTCGTTCATGAAGGGATAGTTCAACATTTTGGGTATCCGGAGGCACAAGGACATAGGAAGTAGTACTGTGGCTAATAGGAAAAAAACAAACAAACCCCGGAGTATATTGCACACTGTAGACGTATTGCATAGATTTGCGTGCTAGTAGTTATAGCACAATTTTAAAAATAAATAAAAATAACAACACACACACACACACACACACACACACCTGTTGCAGAGTGAACTTTCAGCCCTGCTCTTTTATGCCTTAGGATGGCACTTGACTTGTTCAGAACCTCTTCCATTAGCAAAATGAAATTACCAAGATGCTCGCTATAGTGCATTTAGCCGTGTCGGTTTATTGGGTTGTTTTTTCTGGCCTTTTCAGTCCCCATTTGCTCCTTCTTAGCTTACCTCAGTTCTTGCCAACAAGCCCCATTCTAGATAAGAACCAGTGCATTCATACAACAGCTAGATATATCCACCATCATTATTATTTATCAATTATTATCAACAGCTTTCAATCCAGCATATTTGTTGGTTTTAGAGGTGGTGTTCCCGTGTGAAAATAGTGACCAGTGACCAACATCCTGCAGCTGCTAAGCTTCCGGCGTCCATATTACCAGAGCCGCATCCAGCGGAGTTGGAGCCTGGTCATTAGTATGTGGTTCCTTCCACCTGTCTCTAGATAAACTGAAGACAATGGCTCATTATGAGCCTGCTCCTCATCTCATTACTCAATTGCTGCTGGACTTCGAGGCTCACCCATAGTTATAATTTGAACATTATTTCGAAAGGTTGATAGATATATAAAAGTGTTGATTTTGATTGTACAATTGGGCCATTTGATGCTGTTAGCTGAGCAAGGTCAACATCTATCATCCTTAAGGCATCCCTAGCATGCTATACTGGCCCACCGAGAAATTCCCCAGGTGACCCTTGATTAGTGTGTTTATCAATATCAGAATGACCCCCACTCTAGCTAGGCTTTTCAGGAATCTCTGTGGAAATCAATGTAATCCTGGGTATAATCAAGGAAATTAACTCGGAAAAGAAAAATCTTGGCAGACAACAACAAATAGACTGGCTGGAGCCAGTTTCAGTGATGACAAGGTGGTCACTGAAACCAGTATTCAGATACTGTTCGAATGTGTGTTTTGGTGCTACCTATCATGAGGTTTCAAAAGAAAGGTGAGTTTACATTTCTTACCTTCATTGCAAGTGAGCCAGGGGAAGGTGACCCAGTGTTCTGGGAGATGACAGCTTCTCTTGCTTGTTTCTGCCTTCGACGCTCTGCCGGGTCATTTTTTTCCTGGCGCCTTTTCTTTGTTAAAGGTGCATCCTTGGGTGACATAAATCCTGCTGTGTTTGTACCGAGGACAAGTCTGCATGCATCACGTAACTCGAAATACACTGTCAAGCGCCAGACTGCAGAGAAGCTGCTGAAAAAGTTGGTGAGGTGTCTCTCGTCTCCATGCAGCCAACATCCGAAATGGCCAAAATGCCGCATTGCAAACTTCCTTCACTCTTTCCACGCCCCGTAATTCTAACCGTTCTGCATCCGGCTGTTGATTCTGCCAATAACTGCAAGGAATAACAGCATCATCTGAGCCTTGAATGTAATCACGGAGATCACGTTTGTTCTTGTTTTAAACTCTGTACATGGAAATGTTGATGTCCACTCTCGCCACAGCTGTTGGTGGTCGTTGGCTGGCATTAGCAGACTAGAAGCTGTTGAACAGAGATTTGTTTTCTTACCTCTCAGCCGAGCACCCCGGACCTATTTGAGCATCTCTTGGACGAGCGCGGCACAGGGGCTGTTTACAGTCCTGGTGCCGATAAAGCAAACCAGGCTGCCACCTTTCAGTAAACAGCAGACATATGCACTCAAAACAAAGACAAACAATGTATTTGTGCACTTTCCGTAAACCTGCAGACGGGCTTGTGTACATACCAGCTGTGACTTGAGGTCCGTAGCACTTGGTAAACGTGCAAAAACAGGCTCACAATAAGCGCAGCGGGGCAACGGTTTTACCAGGCAAATAGATTATGTTCATTAATACGTGTGCATTGACAGAGGGATGAAAAGTAAGAATTGATGATACACAGATGAACGGATTGGTGGGAGGGTTGCCGGGTGTAGTGGGACAAAAATTAACCTCAAAATAAATAGTCCTTTTATATATATATATATATATATGTGTGTATATATAAACAAAAAAATATTCTGACACATTACTGACACGTGCTAGCAGTCAGTGTGCCTTGAAAGGAGTGAAACGTCTTAGATACATGACATGGTTCCAAAAGATGCCACTTCAACCTACTTTTTCACCATACGACATTATGTAAAGATTCTGACATGACAGATAGCTGCATTCTATTGTTTGACCAGCAGGAACCGCCAAAAATGGTTGCAAAAACACAAAAAGGACTACTGTCAATATGGAAAGGGGCACAAAATTCATACTTATATGAACAAGTTAAATTTTTGTGTTCATCACTGGTAAAAAAATAAAAGAAATAAATCATTGAGTATGACCTAATGTCCTTTTTGTGTGATTTGGTCTAATTTCAGTAAGAAAAGCCATAAAACTGTGGGTGTGGCTACAGTTTAGTAACCAAGCGGTATCGGGCGACATGTTGCACTTACATGTCAATCATTGCTCACCCTCAGTACCACATGCCAGTGAAAATTTTGGAATTTCCCAGTTTCAGAACAGCAACTCTAGATGACGCCGACTGAGAAACCCATGTGGTGAACATAATGAAATAATTATGAAAATGAAATTCCCATTGTGTTGATTACTGCTGTGTTGTGTGTGTTGTGTTGTGTACATGTGTTGTGCGCAAGACAACACGGTCAGGTTCTGACACACCTAGAGACGTGTCAGCCCATTTATGACCTCATTAATCACTTTTGTTTTATAACATTCCAAGGAATTGCTCAGTACCGTCTTTTTCTCATCATATCTTCGTGATGTAGACTGGAAGATTGCAGAGTGAATCAAAGCGATTTGAAGCCAAATTCTAGCATATCATTTATTTATTTTTTTAAAGTAATGATTTACACAGAATTCCAGCTTTTATTTATCAGGGTTCTGAAAAGTAAGAATGTTTTTTTTTTTTTTTTGATGAAAAATACCATATCTTACTGGGGCCCTGGCCATATAGACTGGTATTTAGTCTATATCAGGGTCGTCAACTGGCGTCCGCAGACATTTATCCAAGACCCTGAGTGAGACACTCCATGCAATTGCCATTAATGTCACCACCAAGGCTAATTACAGCAGAAACGACCTGCATACAAAAGAAAAATAAGGAAACCTCATCGCCTGAACTCAAGAGGAAAGTCTAGCTGCGGACTACTATACCATGGAAGTAAGATGATGCAAAAAGTGTAACGTAATGTAATGTGTGTGTGTGTGTGTGTTGTCTGGTATACATGTGTGATAGATGCGTGTTGCCTGTCCAGCATCATTTCCTTCTCAAATCAGATCTGGGAGAAATGCTGGCATCTATCAGTCTTTATTAAATGAGTGCGTCGTCACACGCTGCCCTCTGGCATTCACTCCGAGCGTACAGGTACCAGCAGTTGCCGCGGTGGTGCAAGCGTTCGGTCGAGAGAGCAACTGGAGCGTTTTCAGGAAACTCGCTGAACGTCAGCGAGATGAACACAGCTTGTTCCAAATTGGAATTGTGAAATTGTTTTGGGGACGAGGGAATTTCAGCCTCTGTCAACTTGCTCAAGCGTAAATGGGAAGCAGACTCCGATCGCATCGCCGCGGCTGTTTACAGTAAATGTTATGCAGAGTCATTATCCATCATTGTCACAGCACACATCCGACCTCACCGAAGGCCAGGTGGGATATAGATTATTTATTTATTTTAAAAAAGAGACAACATCTGCACATGGAAGTCCAGCTCCCAATATTAAATTGAAGACATTTCTAGCCAAACAGGGCGATTGAAAACTCCTGTTGGATGAAGTTCTGATCTGATCTTTGTGACGTCACAGAGGGACAGGTTGGGGACAAACATGCTGGCAAGAACTGCATACTACATTAGTATCAAAGGTGTCTAAGTGGAGTGCCTTGAGTGGTTTGCACTGATAACCATCAAGAGATGCTCATCACACATCATGTGATTAGATTATGTTTGCACCTGACAGACTTGGTGTACTTATATATTCATTTGGAAAAAGATGCTTTATCTCACACGACGCCAAATTATTGGGGGTAAAAGCAAATATTTTAGACAAGACACAAGAAGTTAGCAAGACGTCTGCAGCAACAGCAAAGCAAAACTGCCTTTTGGGGAGTTGACAGAGGTACGTGTATGTCAACGAAATCATTAAAAAACAGACTTAGAAGTCTTGGGCAGAATATTGCTTTGAGGCTTGGTGTCATTATAAAATTACTCTGACAGTTACAGATTTTATAGTACATAAGGTATAAAAAGTTACCCGATTCTAATGACCTCACAGCAAAACTGCTCCTTGGCATTTCATCTAAACAGATCAAAAAAAAAATTTCTTTCTGCCAAACCTAAATGTCAGACACCTAGAAGGTGGTGTGTGTGATATTTGCATGTTTGTGGGTTTCCAAACGCATGACTGCCTCTCAACACTGGAAAGAGCATTGGACATTGTTTTAGTTCTGACTTTTGTGGTTAAAAAGAGGAAGAAGGGGGGAACATCTCTCTGTAGATTCATACAGAAATAGACAGGGCTTCCCCGAAGCTGCAGACGATACCCAGGCACCCATAATCCAGGAATAATGAGCCTGGCCTGCGCTGCCTGCCCTCTGTGATGACATTACAACCATAATTGAACTTGAATATGCTTTCACTGCAAATAGGAGATTTTCTTTTTAGGAGTTTCTCTGTCTGTACAGGTCATGTCCTGGTGTGTGGACGTCGTGTCAGACTTCACCTGCTTGAAATTGATGCTTTAAGTGTCATTTTCAAGGTGGAAGGCCTCACGCTGGGCAATCAATGGTTATGATTGTATGGACTTGGAGCTGCCCAGTTTCTGTTGCGCGTCACAAGCTAACCATGAAGCTTCATCTCTGAGAAATGAGTAAAATACCAGAGAAAGAAAACAAAAGAAAATTCTTCTCCATCTTCTAGCACTTCGGCAAAATGTCATCATAAGTGGCTGAGAAAAAGAGTGAGATATCGAAACATCCCTGGAATCCAGCTGAAACAGGAAGTGGAGATACACATGCACACCCAGGCCACAGTTCCTCTTTCTGGTTGTTTTTAAAACATGCGATCATGCCATTTTTATTTCGAATAGATTTCAACTCACCATGACCATAGACACGGGAGGTTTGTTGGAGGTTAACCATTGTTCCCAGTATACTTGTTCGTTACTATGTAAAAGACAGTGACGACTGCATCAGTCACTGAGCGTTAAGTCAAGTCTTCATCCTCAGTTGCCTCTAGGTTTGACTCAAACTTCACTCATAGGACCACTGGCACAGCAAAAAAAGAATAATTTTGGGTGTTTTTTTAATCAATATTTCTTTTTAAAATATTTGCATGTATTTAAGAAATAACCATAATATTTGTTAATTTTTGATTTGTTAAGAATTGTATGTACAAACGATATACACATATAATCCCCGTGTGTGTGTGTGTGATATACTCTTTATCTTATCAAGAGCTGAATATAGCTTTTGACACCTGGTGGTTTCAGCAGCTAAGAAACATTTTGTGTCTTTCATGTCACATATTTCCATCTGTATACTTTATTAAGTATAATTTTATGGTATACATAAATGTTCTTTTCTTGGCCACTGCATTTTTAATAGCAAATTACAAATGGCTGATATATAGCACCAATCACACAGTCTCGGGCACCCAACAAACAAAAGTGGTGCTAAATGGAAGAACATGTATGAGTTACATTTGCACAATGTGCAAATTAAAAAAAACAGCATTATTTCTTTGCAAATCTCTCACGGATTTCCTTGCAATTCATTTTTGGTAATCTCAAATTAACATTTACGCGACTCTAAATTTAGATTACTTGAGGTTCCTGGCAGTTCCAGCGCAGCTCAGGAAGCCAACACACAGACATTTGGTGTATGATTACAGCATCACTCCGCAGGAGTTGAAAACGGTGAAAAGATTTTATTGATATCTTGACAGCGGAGGACAATCATCTTGACTGACTCACAGCTATTTTCTACGGATGACTGGCCACCATTGTCAACTCTGACTCTAATCTGTTCATTTAAACCGACGGCATTTTAGCAACCGCCTTATTAGGGGATGTTTATTAGATTACTAATGAAAATCCTTTGTGCACAGTGGGGCAGAGAGCACTCCAATTGGCCAGGACACACACACACACACGGAAGACTCAAACGTTGCACAAGTGAGTTTAGTCGTTATACAAGCCTTTACATCAACAATGTCAACCCGTCGTCCCTGGCAAGTCGTTTCTTGTGCACTGTAATAACTCTGCTCGGGATCATACCAACCTCCACAAGCACATACAGAGCCCATCTTATCATGTATCCTGTTGCGCTATGTTCTTTGGTACCATAAAATAGCTGAAGAACAACGCTATCCATTGTGCGAATGGAACTGTGGACTTTTCCTTCTGTTGTAGCAAAAGTGTGAAGAATGATGAGAAATTCTTTATATTTTTAATTCTATGAGGGCTTCTAAGCAAACAGTGGACTTGACTGAACTGAGTCATACTTCTAATATGGGAGTTTTCAAGATGAAGAGGTTTGAGACGTCAAAGAAGGTAATCAATGGATCTCCCAGCTTTGCAGATAATGACTGGACGGATGGCTACATGTGATGTGATAAAGAAAACCTTTTAGCAACAAAATTTGTTGTAGTTCAGATTCCCCAACCGGATAGAGAATGTGGGTCACTTAGTGTTTAGCTCATTCCCGTTCCCCAACATGCCGACCTCCAATTGACAGCATTTCAGTATACATTGGTCTTATAATTTAGCAACGTGTGGGAGCTACAAGAGCCAGATGAAATCTTAATTATAATAAATCATTCAATCACCTTCCAGGTGTTGCTTCTCTTTTCACTGGAAGCCTGGCAGAAATCCAGAGCACTTAAGGAACCATTTTATCTGGTGTACCAAATTTTACTGTCATTGTAACACGGCATTAAAATAGTTGAATATACAGAAAAAATATTACATATACACTACCGTTCAAAAGTTTTAGGTCACCGACTCATTTCTGCATTGAACTCCATTGTCACCAGTTTTATGAAATAATGATCTTGAAAGCTCTGCAGTCATTATGAGTGCACTAAAATCAGTCAAGACGTGCTTAACAAGTATATAAACATTTCAGTGTTGAATGAAAACTATTTCCAATGTCTAAAAAAGTGATTGAGAGAATTCCAAGTGTGCAAAATTCTGTGTGTAACACACTAAAAGTCGGCTGTTTCAAAGAGCCATAACCCATGATGCATGGTTTCCGTGTGTTTATAATACAAAGCTTTGTTTTAGAAATTTTTTTTTCTTTTCTTTTTAGCAATGTTAAAGCATTCAACTTCTGTAATGATATAGTGCACACTTGATATTCATTCTCTAAAATCACATAATGTGTTCAGCACATCCTGACATCATCCTGACATCATTTCACGAGGCTGCTTATAATGGAGTTCAATGCTGAAAACAGTCAGTGACCTAAAACTTTTGAACGGTAATGTATATTAAAATATTATAAACTGTTTGTAGGTGAAACCACTCAATTAAAACAACTTCTAACTTGACAAGCAGAGAAATTAGGACTGTCCAAACATACATGTATGTACAGCCACTGATCTCAAAAAAAGTAAACACTTTTTACGGTGGAAAGCAAAACTGTGTGTTTTGCTCAATGGATCACAAAACAGCAGGTGGCAGGCATTGACAAGGAGCAGGGGTTCCTTTTTGTCTTCAGCGAGACGAGGGTACACAATATATATTCAATTAGGAGGGCAAACACGTTACTCCCCCCAAAAAAACAAAAAAAAACAAAAAACCACACACACACAAAACAAAACACGCAGTTATCATTGTTGGCGGAGTTTACAAAATATTGAGGCCAGCGAGGAAGAATGCTAAGCTCCGTGTTGTCCAAGCAAAGAGGGGGATAGGGTTACACTGCCGAGAACACACAATGGTGTGTGGGTGTGGTGCGCAAGAGCTTACACACACACACACACACACACACACACACACACGAATAAATCGCATTATTGTGCCTTCACACATATGCGCGCGCACACAAGCGTATCTTCTACTTGCATTTGAAGAGCTGACTGGTTTAGAATTAGCCCTCAGAATGACATTTTTAAAAAAATGATTTTCACACAAAAAAATTATCTGAACTTTCCTGACTTGTGTTTTTCCAGCCGCACTCACTTTCCTGCTCTACACCTGTTCAGCTCCATCTAGTGTTGAAAAGTTGTCAACACCAAATTTCTAACCAAGCAGTAACCAAGCAGTGGGTTGACGGCAGTTAATTGGAAATAGTCAATTACATAATTTTCTTAACAGTTCTACTCAGTTTTTTTTCATCAACGAGTGAAGTTAAATTCATTTGAATCCAATAATTATGTGCTTGAATTCATTGTCAATTTAAACCGGAATTACATTTTAGTGTAAGGTCTAAAAATAGATGCATCAACAAAAAACATGCCTTCCACCAGAACTACTTCTGCAAAGATCTCACCCTCTCTCTTTAACTATTAGATGTAATTTATAGGTGATCAGTGCATTTTGTTTAAATACTTCTTTCTTTAGAGGTATCTCCAAGTATGAATGAATGTCTTGGTACCAGAGGTAGTTGTATGGTGGATAGCTTGCAAACTCCTGATGTGCATAATAATAATGCCTTATATGCACTGTGAAATATTCATCGCTGCACAGCAGTGAGGCTGTCCAAATGTTACACAACCGCAGATGGATAATCACACCTGCTAGCGATATGCCACTTGTTCTTGCCCTGCTGAATGAGCGCGCATGTCCTAATTCACTTATCTACTTAGCCACACGATTAGAGCGCGGAAACGTCCAATCGCGCTGTTCTGTTCCAGATTAGGCCTCAACCCATTGGCCGCTGCCTTTGTCTGTCAGGGAGAAGGCGAGCACACCTTTTCTTTGCGCCGAGAATGTGAGGGTGAGAGGTCGTGACCCCTGCTGTCCTGGATTACCACAGGCTCCAGTAACGATCTGATGAGCCACTAAATATAGCCCGTGCCCAGGATAGTTCCTCTGCAGCGGCACAGAGACTGGCCTGTACCCAGGCCAAGGCTGTCTGGGATTAGATCTCCTTTCTGGCACAGAAGAGGAGGAGGAGGAGGAGGAGGAAGCAGCAGGGAAAAAGAAAACAGTGCGACGTGAGGAAGGAGAATGCAAGAGGCTTTATAGTCAGATTAAAAACAACAGGGAAAGCCAGGTGGAGTAAAGCTAAATTGGTTTTTATTGATGTATGGAAAATATATCACATCTTTACATTTTGGAGTTCATCAGTCCATTTACCATTAAGTTCCGACATTAGATGTAAATCTCACCAATTAAAACACCTCGAGTGGAGAAGCATTCACGCCGTGCGGTGCGGTTGGAGGAAATCGGAAGACGCCCAAAGCCAACCAAGCCCTCTTCTACAGCTCGATTCCTTGCTATGGAGCCCGTTGTAATCCCTATCTTAAGAGCCACAGTCTAACGTTACACCCTCGCCATACACGTAGTGCTTGTGAATATACAGTATATGTATTTCTGTTCAGTAACACGGCAAGCAGAGTGAGGATTGAAATCACTGGACTACAGGTCGAAGGTCAGGTGACGACTAGGGTGAGAAATGACAGTAACACAGGAGCATCTTGGTAGCAGCCGGGACAAAGACATTTGGTTTTTCTTTTCTTCTCTGAAATACCCACGTTGTTAATACTCAAGTGCAAATATGATCATCTTGCATGTCTTTTATATGTTGTTCTATATGTTACATGTATTTAGGTTTCCGCTGGACTATGCCTTCTGCAAGAGGCCCGAGGCGTATTATGGCACATTTCAAAAAACGCAGAGAATACATGTCACAGGTTATTCACTACACCAATAGGCAATGCAAACTTTTACAACACACTAATATAGATATTAATAGATATGGTGACTGAGGGTTGCCATCAGTACATCAACTGAGAACACACTTATAAATTGTTACATCAATATCGTTATCGTCAAGATATCGGTTTGCGGAACAAATGTATCAAAAGCAGTCATCAAGTGTGTGTTGTTGTCGTTGTTTTTTTTTTTTTCTTCTTTACATCCTGAAATAAAACAACATTGCCATCGTCTCCAACCAGTGCCGCTGGCGACTTTGAAGCCCACCAATCAACAACGAGACAACGAAGCGCCCCCGACAGGAAAAGACCATCGTCACATCTTCGCTCTTACACTAAGTCTTCATGGTATCAGAATGCTCACGTCCGACTGAGCAACAATGAACACCCTACACCGTGACTCTTGCAATAGTCAATAGTGACACAAATTTTTACGGATATATAGCTATATAGTAATGTATATACCTCCAGTGTGTACACGGCTTGATCACTACCTCGCATGGGATCAGGGCCCCTCCTTTGTTGTGACAAGGGACCAACCACAAAGGTGGCGCATGCAATTGAATATTTAGGCAATCGCTCAAATTTTCACTGTTGAACTGTTGGGGTGGGGTGGGGAATACTGAGATGGCAAACTGCTGCTGCAGCGTGAGCTTCCTAACCCTCTTGTCAGTGTTGCTCTTTCCTCTAAATTAATCAGCAGCAGGGTGACTCAGCAGAATCTTGGTCTTAAGGACGGGGCCATAGCCCTCTTAAAGCTTGGTCCATTCACTTCTATAGGGACGATCCCGTTGCCGCTTGTTCAACAGAGATACCTTAGAAGTAGCTGGATATACTAAGGGGCAAATTGCAAAATCATATTTATTTCACCTCTTGTGTTCGGGTGGGGTGTTGGGGGGGGGCTCGTGGGGGAGAAAATTGGGTTAATCGTTTAAGTTTTTTGTTTTTTTTTTGAAGACAGTGATCATAGGAGGACAAGCAACGATGAGAAAAAGCCAGTGCTGTCTTCACTTGGCAGTCATCATCTGGACAAACTCTGCAAAAAAACAACAGAGGAAAAAAACAATGCCTGGATGACGGACATGACAAAGGAACATTGGCTTTTGATGCGAGTTTTAAAAAGAACCTTTCAGATCTTTAACATTACTTTTGTTCATTTATTTTAACTCATATGCATTTCAGCTTTAGGGACATGCGATGCAGGTTGTTGGTGGCGCGTGGCCTTACCCTCGTAGTTGACCTGACCGTCGCCGTCGATGTCGGCTTCGCGGATCATTTCGTCCACCTCCTCGTCAGTGAGCTTCTCGCCCAAGTTTGTCATGACGTGCCGCAGCTCGGCCGCACTGATGTAGCCGTTACCGTCCTGCATGAGGCGACAGCAGAACTACTGTGACCTGCCCATCACCTCGCAAAACAACAGCTCGCCAATCAGATTTCAGTCAGATTCATTTTTTCAAACTGGACAGTCATCCAATTGGATCACCTGAGCAGCCAAGCGTTCTTACAAAAGGATGCGATAGTCAACTGATTCAAATGGGTTTCGACAAAAACGTACCTTGTCAAAGACTCTAAAGGCTTCCCTGATTTCCTCTTCGCTGTCAGTATCCTTCATCTTTCGCGCCATCATGGTGAGGAACTCGGGAAAGTCAATTGTGCCATTGCCTACACGGATACACAGAAAGGAAAATCAGCCACTTTCAGGATCAATGCGGTGCGTTCCACACGCGAGACCGGGACCCTGGACCTCACCGTCAGCGTCCACCTCATTGATCATGTCTTGGAGTTCAGCCTCGGTGGGGTTCTGTCCCAGCGAGCGCATGACAGTTCCGAGCTCTTTGGTGGTGATGGTGCCATCTCCGTCCTTGTCGAACAGTGAGAACGCCTCCTTGAACTCTGGAAATGGACACAGACGGAGGCGTCAGGAACTTCACTGCGGTCGACGGTTACGTGGGGAGAGAGATGAGATGAGCGCTGAAAGGAAGCCACCACCGAAAGGAACAAGCCTTCACCCACACGAAACTTGATCAACTATTTTTTTTTACAATCACTTGAGGTGTAAAATCAATTTGGAACCACGGGAAAATTTAAGCCAGGTGGAAAAGAAATAAGAAAAAAAAAAAAGTCTACAGCGAATACTGAAATGTAATTGTTCTTGATTTGACATTTTCTACTTGAAATAAAGTCTCCAGGGGTTTCTGACTTTTGGTTCTTGACAAAACTCACCAGCAATCTGCTCCTCAGTCAACTGGTCAGCCTGTTAATGGAAAGAGAAAGAATGACTAAGAATAAATCACAGAGTACAAACACTTAATATCTTGAAGTGGCGAGAATTCACAAAAAGAATTCAGCTTGAGGTTTTGGAGACACGCTTAGAATAAAAAGTGAGGACACTTGTGTTGCTGCAATGCTTGATGGTAGTGAATGTAACACCCATGTAAAGCCAGTTTATTTCCCTTATGAATGCCACATCTGGAAGGAACTTGCTTTTATGGGGATAAGAAAATAGGAAAATATCCTTTGTCAAAACCAAAGCTCTTTCCCGCTGCTGTCGACTCCTGTTTTGAGCTCCTGGCAATTTTCCTTTGAAAACATGGCACAAGCATTGAAACAGCATTGAAAATCACGTTTGGTTGCCACAAAGCGATACTGCAATATCTTTAAATCCCTCGTACGACCAGAAAGACCACTGCATTCTGTGACTGTGCACTGAAAACATGCGCTAAGCCTCTGCACAATAACGCCCAGTGTGAAAATGTTCAAACACTAAGTTTTACAACTGCGGCTGACACATTAAACATAACGATTTCTTTAGTTGAGCAATAATTAGGTCATGTTTTAAGGGGATTGTCTTCAGTTACATCACATGAGTACGACAGCTGCAGGTCTTTGTAAAGAAGACGACACTCCGAACACAAGATGAGTAGAGAGATAAAAGCCGTGGCCTGAGGAGAACACCTGCGGCAGACTGCATTGTGTAAACAGCCTACACAAATCCACACTAATGCAAATGCACTCCAAGCGGAGCAAATTCAAAACAGACTGTGATATTATCTGACAGCTGAACTAACTTTCTATGGCCTCGCTAACGAGTAGAAAGTCATTTGGAGCGGCTGACATGTGTCTTGTTGATAAGAAGCGAGGTGCCTAAAATAGAGACTATAATGCTGCGTTGTATTTTATTTAAAGGCCAAGAGCTTCTAATGGTAAGAGAGATTATTGCCACGATGGTTCGTGTTCATCATTTATTTCTGATTTCCCACTTATCTCAAATATTTCTTATATGAACTGTGATGTAATGGTGCAATCTCCAAATCCTGAGTACATCCACGTCATGCGCTCCTGAAGATGGATGGCTGCTGAAGTAATGAGGCCACCTCTGAACTATTGCACTCAATCTTATGTGCATATAGATGGTTTTAGTAAATGGGAAAAAAAAACAACTGTTATTTATTTTGAGTTACTTATCTAACAAAAAAAAAACCCCAGAACAAAACATACAATGTGGAGCGTTAATCTGACAAATTCAGCCTTAAATTTAAAATGTAAAAATTACAGACGTGTATGCAGGAGATGTTTTAAATGTATCCTCCGACTCCACCCCCACTATATATTTCACAGCAAGTGACAATATTGCAAAGTGTGGACGGTGATAACTGCCTGTGATATCAATTATTTAAATTTTTTTTTTTTTTTTAAACTGTCACTCCACCATCCTCCTGAGTGCCGGTGTGCCTGTCTAAGTCAGTCAACATGCCCACTTCAGGCTGAGAAAGCGATGAGGGACGAGTATAAATACTCTGCAGCCTAAAATATACGTGCCTGCTATAATTAGTGAGACGTGAACAGGGTCACCAATGTAGCACACTCAATATCGCCACCGCTATCCACCTCTTTGTATCCTGTTTTCTTTTTTTTTTTTTTATGTGAACAGATGCGAGGTTTGCGTTACCGTCGTAGACCGACAACTGTTGCTCGCAGATGTTTGTACTATTGGAAAACGACTGCTGTGGGTGTGATCAAGCGTCACGCAAGAATGGCAGCTATGAACACCATCAAAATCAGAGTGCAAGGTGTGAATCCTGCAGAATCCTGCATTTATCGATCCTATATATATACACATATATGTGTGTGTGTATGTACGTGTGTTTGGGTCTATATATATAGTTACATTTTTACATCCATCATGTTCTGAAGTCAGTTAATGGTGTTGGAGGTGTTGGCTGGTAAGTGGTGTTGAAAAAAGAAGGGGGGGACGGACCGCATGGGAGTGTTGTGTCCCGTGGTTGCCACCTCGGTGCAGACAAAGCAGGTGGCGCATGGATTACAGCAATGCACAACCGTGCTTAAAGGCTTCCGTGCGAGCGTTCGCCTATGCAACAGAGGATTGATCCCGCTGCGCATGACAGCCACAAAGAAAAATCAGTATTGCAACACGTCGTGTGCTCTGTTCGACAGCTAATAATATTCTCGGCGCGCACCGCTTATTGCACAAAAGGCGTTTTATTCGTCTGAGGAGCAACAAAGAGGCGTTTCTTATACGCTCCGTTCCATTTTGGAAGTTGCACTGCGGGCGCCGACAGGCCTACTGCACCATGCATGGTTTGGTTCAATGCGGGGAGAAGGGAGTCGCAGGAGGAGGGGGGGTCGGAGGAGAGGATCATCCAGCAGTCAGTGGCGGAATACGCTTCGAGGAGGAAAAAAAGAAAAAGAAAAGAAAAAAAAGGACCTCGTTTCACGCCATAAAGATAAAAATCGCTTGTGCGAGCGAGCGAGCGAGTAACGGTTTCCACAAGCCGTGCAGCCCTCTTATGTAATCGCAATTGTTGGGAATCACAGCGTTTTCCGCTTGTTGCGCATGTCACGGCCAGGCCAGCGGACTCGCAGCACCCTGCTGGTATTTCTGCAGGTTTGCTGCTGCCCGTGTTGCAGCGAGGTCTCGGCTGGCATGTCAGAAATGGTAGTCGGGAGGAGCAACTTCGCCCGGGTTTTAGATTACACGCTCGCTCGCTCGCGAGGTTAACGAGAGATGGCTTTTCAGATGACGTTTACATTAGACCGTCTATTTTTACGAGGCTCTCCTCTTTTAGCAGCGACGCCACCACGCCCACTCCTGACTCGAAGAAAACGGCGAAACCAGCTGTGAGCCTCGACCGGAGCAGCGAGGGTTTTTTTTTTTACCCTTACGCAGCGTGTATCTCCGGGCACACGTATCAGCTTAACCGTCTTAAATCACCAGCAGAGCTGTGAGACAGGGAGCGAGGCTCATGAGACCACTGTGTGCAACCCTTTACTGCGCAGCTGTCCTAACACGGGCTGATAAAGGAAAACACTCGAGTCATGTACAATCTTCGAGTCATCAACCATACTATTAAAAACAACAACAACAAACAATCAATCAATCAATCAATCAATCAACCGACAGGCGTTATGATAATATGACATTGCACTGGACACGTCGCCTACTTGTTTGAAAAATAAGCGAATATAGACACAATGCTAATGACGAGGGTGTACATTTCGATATAGATATTATTTTCGTGTTAGGCCGAAGAACGACGCATTCGACGTTATGGGTAATAACCAAGCTAGCTGGCTAAGCTAGCTAACGTCTCCGCTAGCTGGGAGGGCTCCTCACAGTCGCGTTAGCAGCTTTTACTTACCATGGTGTGGTTGAGTTCTCAAGCTCCGAAGAGGTAGCAAAATGTCCAATTCTATTTTTCAAAAAAATTAACAGTAACTTGGGAAGCGTTACCCAGTGGATATAAATGTAGTAACCGTGGTTAATCGATGTGTTTCAGAACACCTGTGCACTGCAGCCCGTTATACGTTGACCCGGTATTGCGGTCGAGTTGCCCGGAAACCTCAATTCCACTGCGCATGCGTGATACGCCTGTATCCTTCCGCCGGTCTAACTCAACGCTTTATCCAAGCACTATCTACAATTTAGGTAGTGCTTGGATAAGGCTTTAGATTCTAAAACCTGTATAAAGAATTAGAGCTGCGAGATACCTTTTAATTTGGCAGGCATTCAAAAAGACAAACTCCTTTGTGTTGTTGAAGGTTTTACAAGCAGTGGCATATTTCCACTAATCACATATTTCCCTCACCCAGACTTGAGGTGACACACTGAGGTGACCGAACGATGCACCATAAATTTAACCCTGCTAATTTTTGCCAGCGGACCTTTGAAGGTCTCATGCATTGCTAAATCTTTTGCTTATGTCACTTTTTTTTAGAAAATATATGTCAAACCAAGGCTTTCTAGAAACAACTCCTTTGTGACTTTGTGTAGTGCACAGTCCAGGTTGTTTTAGATCTTATACCAACAGGTCATCACTGAAATGCAAGGTGAAGCTGTATAATGTGACCAAATTAACAAAAAATGTTCAGGACACAGAACACAGACAAACACTCTAGTAAACCAAAACTGGTGTTAAATAATCAATTTTGCACAGATACATATTGAGATGTTGGGCTTATATTACTTACAGCACCTTGAAGACATGAAAAATGATGTTGAAAAATGTTCATGCAGTGTATCCACAGTGATTACAAAATGGGGCGCTATAGCTGATGCACCTCATAAAACTATTTATGAAATCAAGTTATCCTTTAGTTTTCCTTTTTACTAAGAGCCCATGAAAAACAAAGTGTGGAAAGAATAGAGGAAATAGGAAATAGACAGGGAATACAATTGGACTCATCCTCTTTTAATTACATTGAAAACAGACCAACGTAAAGGCACTTCTCTGTTATACTGTCGAACGAAGTGCACATGCAGGGCAGAAATCAAGCAAGAGGCAACTATGACAAACTCTCAGGGTGCTGTTTTTATTTTCATCACTGGAAAAACCACAAAACAATTTTTTCACATGCCCAAGATTTTATTTGCTTTGCTTGGAGTTTGCACCTTTAGAATTGTACCACAGTGCAAATTTTTACGCATATATACATATATATATATATATATATATATATATATATAATAGTGTGCACAATATTCTTCAATATTCTTCAAAAACAAATAAACACTGAACGCTGACACAATGAGAATGCGCCTCATTCACAGCTGGGATTTGTAAAATAAAGACTACGTAAGGCCCGCGCAAAGAAAGTTGCCACCTGCAGAGAGCTGAGTGATTCCACCGTGGTTTAACATAAATGTAAGCAAAATAATGCAGGTTTTTTTTCCCAGGGGTGTATGCTCTTGAAACTTGTGTATGAGAAGCAGGCACATGGTCCTCATGTGTGCTTCGTGTTTCTGTTTACTTTGCTATAATTGGCCATTTGTTTCCTTTAGATGACTGTGGGAACAGTGCTTGGCCTGTTCTCCTCAGAAATAACTGGCCACTGAGATCCAGAAGCGCCAAGTCCAACCTCTGTACGGGCTCTCAGCAGTATCAACCCAAGAACATAACTGGGAATGACACAGGAGTCGCTCACTCTGGGACTCACTCTGATGGAGATCCTGTGTGAGCTCTATCACTCTGAGTCCAGCCCTGGTTTTCTTTACCTTTGACCAAAATAAATACTACATCTGTAAACTGAAGATGGCCCCCTTTTCCCCCCTGGCCCTCCAACTAAAGAACTGGCCCTAACACCTTTGGCCATTAAACTTCTTTCATGGTTCTCATCTCTTATTGATGAGCCCAAATGAAATTTTACTTACTTTAGGAAGTACTAACTGCTTCTGGGAGACTATGCAGACAATTTTATCGATGGTTTTAATTATTCAATTATTTGTATGCGCTCAAACTGTTAATATAAAACACACTGGTGCATTCTATAAAGTAATTTAAACATACGACCAAGAGAGGGAGCCATTGTACTTGTTCCTGCATGTAAAAGCGTTGGTCCATTAGTTAGTTTCCGTGTCCGGGAAAGAGTCACTTTACTTGGTACAGGTGTTTTCCAGCTGTTGTTGCGTAGTTTGCTGAAGAGCCAAAAAAAAACAAAAAAACAACTTATTTATCACATTTGCAAGGAGGGGGAGGGAAAAAAAATTGTGGGACGAAAAAAAAAATCCTTCTTTTATGTTCCACCTGAAATTACTCTTCCATTGTTACATCAACAGTGATATTTTCACACCTGTTGCCTTTGATCTAATACCAAGAAAATGACAATAGACATTGTAATTATGGAGTCATCAAAAAGGGCAAGGGAAATTGATCACTCACACATGCTCCTTCGATGTGTGTGTGTGTGTGTGTGTGTGTGTGTGTGTGTGTGTGTGTGTGTGTGTGTGTGTGTGTTTTGTCAGGAATTAATTAATTCAATTTATTAGGAAACATTCCAATAAAAAAGGTTGACATCCTCCAGAAATTCGGAATGTTGCGGCTTATTTACGAGCAATGAGGAGTGAATATGTCGCTGCAGGAAGGCACAAGAAAGAAATGACTGATCCTAAAAATACACTTTAATCAAAGGCAGGCAACTTGTTTAGTAGCGTCAGTACACTATGTGGGAGTGCTGAACAGTTTTTGCCATGGCCCTTATCACGATGGCATCTGCTTGCAGCAGTGTTACACCATAGTGTGGTCTGAGGACATGACCGCAGGCACCTGCTGACTCCGCAGTGTGTTTTCTTCCGAGCAGCACGGGTGAGTAAGCTGCGGCTCTGAGGGGCAGCATTTGGAAAGTGTTCGGAGCTGTGACTTGTAGCAGCACACGCTCCCACGCACCTGCGCCAGTGCGCTCAGCATCCAGTTCAGTCCTCGCTTGATGATCACGGAGAGGGCACTGAAGAGGGAGTAGGTGCAGCACACCCCGAACAGCATCACCAGACAGTTTGCAACCTGGTACGCTGGGATGTTCTGGTGCTGAGCTCTCTGGCCGCTGACAAAATCCCCAAATCCTACTGTGCTGAACGCCACGAAGCAGAAGTAGAGGGACTCTATGAAAGTCCAGCCCTCCATGGCCGAATAGAGGGACGCAGCCCCGCACGCAACCAGCAGGGCAGCAGCAAAGAGGATGACTGCCACCAGATAGACGGATGGCTTCCACGCCTCGGGTCTGGTACCGCCGCCGGTCGACACATCCGGTCCACTGTTTCTGGCACTCCTCCCGTGGCACCAGGATAAAAGCAGGGTGAGCAACGCTCTGACTTTCACCAGAAAGAGATTGAAGAAGAGTATTGTGGCCGAGCAACCCACCAACCCGTAGAGAACAAGAAGGATCTTTCCGGGTAAAGTTGAGGGTGCTGAAACTCCAAATCCTGTGAGAGACACTTTAGGTTAAAGGTCACATCTGTCACCATCCTCACACAGGCTTTCTTGGTTAAACATGACACAAAAGCTTGGGATATCAAAAAAATAAAATAAAACCTCTTTCCTAGTGGTGTAAAGATAAACCGATTTGAATCGGTTGTCGGTCTGTGACGTATGAGATCCGAGTGCATCGGTTGATGCCCTGGATCGGTAAAGATCGGTAAAGTACCGTAATTTCCGGATTATAAAGCGCACCTGAATATAAGCCGCACCAGCTAAATTTGGGGGGGGGACAAATGTGTACATATACAAGCCGCACTGGACTATAAAGCGCAGGTGTTTCGTCAGGAAACGGGTCCGCGGAGCGGATCGGTTCGGCGGCTGCGAGCCTGCGACTCTGGACTCTGGATCCTGTTTGCAGGGTCCCGCTGGTCACCTCGGTTAATTGGTATGGAGTCGTACCAGAACTCGAAGCAGCGACGCACCGGAGCTCACAAAGACAGAGCGCATAAAGACAAGAGAACACACAGACGAGAGCGCGAGCGCGCCGTGCTCAGAAACATTTGATTGACTTGTTCTGTGTTCACCTTTTTCTTGTGATATAGAAATGATCAGTATTTCTCTATTTCCTTCTTTGACAGCCAGATCGACTCTTTCCCGAGCCCACCCAAAAATCCATCGGTTGAGAAAGTCCCCTAGTGGCCGTTAGCTGTAAAAAACCATAGATTAGCCGCACAGTTGTATAAACCGCAGGGTTCAAAGCATGGGAAAAAAGTAGCGGCTTATAGTCCGGAAATTACGGTAAAAATAAGCACTAAATTGTCCATTTGTATTGAATCACACTGAACCAAATCGGATCGAATCATACCAAATTATTAACTATTTTTTATGAATCGTCCCTGAATCGGATCGTAGCTTGTGAATCGAGATTTGAATCGGATCGTTTTGTGAATGAAAGATTCACACCCCTACTCTTTCCAATAAGGCCTTCCAGTCCATTAATATGTATTTTGAGTTTTAACAGTTTGAAGGTTCAGTGAGTGATGTGAAGGGATCAAAAGAAAAATCTAATTAAAAGCACATGTATTTTTTGGCAGTCAACCCTAAATTGTCCAGGGTGTCGCCATCCTTCACCCCATCACAGCTGGGATAGGCTCCAACAGACCCCTGCAACCCTGAGTGCACGAGGAAATGTAAAGAAGGTGGATGAAAATACTCTAAAGTTAAATAATTGTTGTGCGTTCATTCACTTGTATTTACATATTTAGGTCCTTTTGTTTAGCAGGTCCACTACTATTCCACCACAAATCTGTATTATCCCAGAAAGTGGATCTGCTTGGGGTTTTATGATTTTCACGCCGGCACAGAAGCTGGTTTCAAAGAGACGTAAGATTGAATGGGAGCTTTTACAACGGGGTTTGACATTGACAGTTTTTTTTTCTTCACGATATGTCTTCTCACCTTTAGAAGATTCTAAGTCTCATGCGCTTGACCTTGTGTTAAAAGTAACAATGTCATATCAAAAGAGAACATGAAACAGAATTAAAAGGGGATCATAAATTGATACCTGTTCATCTTGATGATAAATGTTTTGACCTTTGTAAATACTTACATGCTTCTCCTCACATGCTAAGTGGAGGAGTTCCAGAAATAAACTAGCAACCATAAAAAGTTGGCACAGAGACGCAACATGGAAGGGGGAATAAAAACATCCTTTTTTGACGCACTGGCGGTCATGGCTTCCCATTTTAACTGACATCAAATAGGGTGAGACGTTAATGACCGGATTCCGACAGAGGATATCGCCTTTCTCGACTCTCAACTCTCCTGTCCGTTTCCACTTGACCATGATTACATACACACCCACGACCTTTTCCTTTAACATCTGTGATCTTTACAGTAAATGTGAGGGGGAAAAAATAGCCTTGCCTGCCTGGTAATGTCGTTAAATGGGGACAAGTTTACAAGCCATCATCGTTTTAGAGGAACTTGTGGTTTGACCCAGTCTATCCCCTCTCATGGCAAAGAAGGACAAGGAAGGAGGATATTTGTGGCACCTGTGGTGAGAAAAAGAAATCACTTACCTACTACTTTCGCACTTAGTTTACTTTGTCAGTTTACTCAGCTAGTCTCAACTGGATTTTTTCTGAATGGACGGAATTCTCTAAATATGCAGATTACAAACATTTGTGAATCTGGAGATGTCATAAAACAATGTAGTAATTGTCAGTGTAAGCAGCAAACTTTATTTGACCGCCACAATCATTTTTTGATCCTGTAGCTGTATAAACAAGTACAGGAAATATAGTCATTCTTAAGGGAAGTTCAGGATTCATTGTTCTGAACATGATCTAATATCCCTTTTAGCGCTCCCCCGCACTATTTCGCTTGACCTTTGTGTCAGTTATTATTTTCACTTTCCTCTTTTAGACCGCTTATTGCCCTTCAGACATCACTGATGTCTCTCTGACTCACAGGGGTCAGCTGGAGCCTATCCTAGATGTCATAGGGCAAAGGCAGGGTGACACCCTGGACAAGTGGCTAGCTCATCACAGGGCCATACGGTCCTGTTCCCACGTAGTCACTTCAAGTGGTTTTTGTGATCCCACCCGGCATTAACATGCGTTTAAGACAAACCACTTGTGATCGGATCACACCCACTCCCTGCAACACATGCATCATTTCCGTTTGAAAAGATTAGTGCTTGTTGTTTTTAACCGCTGGGGGCAGTAAAGCACAAAATCGAGGCTAGTTTACCGGGAAAAGAATAAGAATAAACTTCCTTGTCTGCGGACTATTACACTATTACAATACAGACTATTTCGGACAAACTAAGTTGTTCAACATGTTTGAGTCACTCATTTTTTTTCTCCTTGAGCCTGTCCACATTATCAGACGTCGTGGACAGAGCCGGCTCATGCTTCTGGAGCACTGACTAAAGAGGAGAAAAAGATGGAATGAAGGAGGGCTGCAGCTTTTGTCTCTGCTCTGATAGCCGCGGCACCCAAACGATCTAGATGGATCCGAACGAGGAGTCACGACGGGTGGGACAGAATTGTGAGCATTACATTTTCGGGCCGACAGTAGCTGGCAAATTCTCGGATGCAACGTCGCACATTTAATGTCTAATGTGGGAAACTGCGACCGCTGCTCCAGGTGAATTGTAAACTCTAAATTGCCCATTGGTGAGTGTGTATGAGAGAGCAAATGGTTGTTTGTCTCTAACATGCATGTTTTTGGACTGTGGGAGGAAGCCGGAGAACCCGGAGAGAAGCCACGCAGACACAGCGAGAACATTTAAACTCCATACAGAAAGGTCCCAGGCAAAACGTGGGTTCTCTCCAGGTTCTCCGGCTTCTTCCCACAGTCCAAAAACATGCATGTGAGGTGAATTGGAAACTCTAAATTGTTCGTAGGTGTGTATGTGAGTGCGGAAGGTTGTTTGTTAGGGGTGTGAATCTTTCACTCACAAAACGATCCGATTCATAAAAAATAGTTAATAATTTGGTATGATTCGATCCGATTCGGTTCAGTGTGATTCAATACAAATGGACAATTTAACCCCAAGTGCTTGTTTTTACTTTACCGATCTTTACCGATCCAGGGCTCCATCAACCGATGCACTCGGATCTCATACGTCACAGACCGATAACCGATTCAAATCGGTTTATCTTTACACCACTATTGTTTGTCTTTCTTTGTGGACCTGTGATGAACCAGGGTGTAACCCTGCCTTCGCCTCATGACAGCTGGGATACTGCCAACCCTGAGTGCAGGAGGAAGAGTGCATAAAAGATGGACAAAAGTACTCTGAAAAAATACTGAAATGAAATAATTGTTGTGCGTTCACTCACTATAATACGCAAGTATTTACATTTGATGCCCTTATATACTGTTCCACCACAAATCTGCATAATCCAGAAGGTGGTTTTATGATTTTCACCCTGGTTTGAAAAAGATGTCAGACTGAATGAGAGCTTATAAAACAGGGATTGACATTCATAGGTGGGCTAAGTCAAGACAGACCCCCGCCATCCTTAGTGCAGGAGGAAGCCAGGATAGAAGATGGATGGATGGAAGTGTACAAAAAAAGAACCAACCAAAACACTTATGGTCACGTTTCAAAAATAATTTTCACAGATTGCATTGTTCGTGAAATGTCTCAGGAACACTGTCAGGGAAGGAAGAAAGGAAGGAAGCTGCAGTGAGGCAAAGTGTTTTTGGAAGCAATCATGTCACTGTGAACGGATCTATTAAATTTTTCAGGCAGTAAAATAAGTTCCCATAGGTGTTCAGCAACAGTCCGCAAATACTGCAAGGAAATGGATGTGGCCTGGGAGCTGTCTGAGTCACAGTTTCCACAGTAACAGAAATTGACAGAAGATAGCAGATATAACTGGGAGGTTGTAAACTGAGCGTAAGCCTTATCTTGGCTCATATGTATCCTCTATAAGTCCTGCTGTTATATTGATGTTGTGTAAATTGAAAAGACTTTTGTAGATCTTTTCATGAATGTATAAAGATGAATGCTTCCTAATGTCTATTCAGGTTAATATTGTAGAGGTATGCTGTTTGACCTCTGTCTGACTGACTCTGTCTCAGTGTTTGAATAATCATGGCACTGTATGGCATGCTAATATTAAGTATTAAAAAGCATTTTCACCAAATATTATTCCAGACACTGGAATGTGCAAATATACATTCACCATGTTAGAAACAAAACACTGATAATACCAAAATCATAATATAGGATACCTATAATAATAAGTTAAAAAATGTACACTTCATTGCTTTGCAATGGGGAGAGCTGAATCAGTGCCACTGATCAGGTGTTTCTAGTTTCCCTGAAATAGAACAGTTGACCAAAACTCCAAGAGCAGCCAGGTGCACCGTTAGCGGTAGCGTTGCCACTGTTCCACGTCAAGTCAACTTCCAGGTAAATGGATAAAGAAATGCTCAGTTTTGTATGACAAGTGGATTGCTACCTGCACACTTGAACTTGCATGACTGTTTGTTTATCGGTTATGATCTTGTCTTTTTTTTGTATATATGCATCCTATTATTTTAGACTTACAATTATTTATGTCAGGGAAAATCAAAGCAATTTTCTTGTAACATGGGCAACAGTCCATTGACTTACCAATGGTAGAGACCACAGTCCCGACAAAGTAAAAGGCTCCCGGGATGTCCCACAGGGCTCTGCCCTTTTCTGTGCGGATGCCTGCGGTTCTAGCTTCCTCGTAGTGACTCAGCAGAGATTTTAGGTCTTCAACGGTAATATTATGCCCTTGACTAAAATCCTTTAGCCTCTTTTCCCAGAGCCGATGGGCCATTAGCTCCGCTGGTCTTTCCAGGGAGGAAAATACGGCAGCACCAGCCAGCATGTAAATGGCGAGGAGCAAGAAGAGCAAGTAGAAACGAGCCGAGTCCCTGCTCAGGCTCAGAGACGGACAGCAGCAGGAGTTCTCCCTCGCCATCGTCTCTCGACAAACGCTCCGTGATGAGGCAATGCTGATTATACCTGATGTTCAGGTGTATCCGTGCGGTTGTGTTTTTCTTCTTTGTCAGTGCAGCTCACGAGCACCAGAACCGGAGTCTCAGTCTCACATGCATCGATAGATCTCGGGCCGTCGGCTGCTGGTAGCGTTTACAGAGGTTTTAATCAGCTCTGCATGGTTACTGCTTATCACCAGTTCGATAGCCCGTCTTTACTTTCCTTTTATGAGCAGCAAACACGAGCGTGTGGACTCCTGCAGCATCCGCTGTCTTGTTTTTTGGTCAAAGTTGTCATCCGAACAAGGAAGACGAAGGGCCGCCCGTGTTTGTCTGCCTGTGTCGAGCGTGATGCTCAACTTTTGCAAAGTATGCAGCTGTCTCGTTTGTTTTCCCTCGCTGCAGACTCTTCAGGCTCTCTAGTGAAGATACGTTAGCTGTCGCTAATCTGCTGATGAGTTGAAGGCTATATAAAGGAGAAGGGCACTACTCTACAGTTGTGGTCAGAAGTTTACATACACTTCATGTTCCTACACTGAATCTCATGCTAAGTTCAAGCAACACACTTGAATCATGAATCAACTAGCATCCAGGAAGCCCTAGGATTAGGATAGGATTTTTGACTGGATCATAAGTTTACATACACCCACTTCTCTGGCCTATTTAACAGTAAGTTAGTTGAAATCAGGTTGTGCAATCATCCCTTGAGTCTGGTGTTCATTCATGTTGTTTAAAACCCAAGGTGTAGAAATTATGGGGTATAAAAGCAGCTCGACTTTACACAAACTGCATTTCGACTTGAGACTTGCAATGGGAAAGTCAAAAGAATACAGCCATGACATCAGGGAGCGAACTGTTGCCTTGCATGAGGCAGGCTCGTCTTTTGGAACCATTTCAAGGCAGCTTAATGGACCAAGGGACAATTCCAGACAACTTGCCACAAATATAAGCACCTTTGAAGAACAGCTGTAATGCCACAGTCTGGAAGTAAACAGACTGTGCAGAGATGAAAAGATTTTGGTCAGAAAGCTGAAAATTAACTCACAAAAAAGCCATCTGCAAAGGATCGTCTGGAGTTCACCAGTTCCTGACACTGGAAAGCAACACCACAACATGGGACTTCTTCCATCATGCTGGACCGCCGGAATGGTACTGTTGGGATTAAAGGCTTCACCCTTTCGCTGGAAAAGTATTGCTGATCATTAGGCCCAAACAGTTCAATTTTCATCTCATCCAACCAGCCAATTCATTGCAGATGGCTTTCTTGGTGGTCTTGGAGTTAATATTCCCCAATTCCAAATTTTAATGTGGCGACACAAGGGGAAGGATACTTTGTTTATATTAATAATTAATACAAAAAAAAGAGAGAAAATAATATCCGACAACGCCACCTTGGGTAAGGGCCCAAGGACCCATGCTATGTTCAATTACTTTAGGTTAGTAACAAAGGGAGGGCTAAAACTTCAGTTATTGTACAAAAAAATAATTATTTTTCAAACAACTCAACAGAGGAAATGCAAACAAGAAAAATAAACAATTTTGGGTACTTTGCTTGTTCGGCACGACAGCATACGTTAATGAGAATGAGACCAAACGAACAAAGTGAGAGGCAGACTGAGGCACACAGGCTGGAGGCGGGGGGGAAGCGACACAGGGAGGCAGCCCCCAAAAGTAAAACAAAAAAGAACACTCCAATACAAGACAAAAAATTAAAGTGCACAAACAAATATAGAAAACTTAGGAGACACAGCACACAGGGGACACCACCACCGTCTACCTTCAGCTGCAAAAGAAAAGAAGAAAATATGTTAAAAAAAAAACAGCTCACCCTGCTACAACCAAATAAAATAAACAAAAATTCCCCTCAAAAGACACAAAACAAGAATTTAACACAGAAACCTCAATGGAAAGCCAGAGAAAACAAAACAAAACCTGGAAGTGGACTAGCAGAACTGATAAATATGGGTTTACACCAAGAAAGAAAAAGAACAAAACTCATCACTACTAATCCATTGACTCTAACGGAAAACAAATATCCCGAACCCAAAGAAACCAAAACTAAAACTTAAGATTTCCAAACAAATCAAATCTGCCCGTGTCTGCGTGATGACTTCAAAAACATGCATGGTAGGTCAATTGAACACTGTAAATTGTCCGTAGGTGTGCATGTGAGTGTGAATGGTTGTTTGTCTCTATGTGGCCCTGCGATGAACTGGCGACTTGTCCAGGTGTCACCCTGCCTTCGCCCTAAGACAGCTGGGATAGGCTCCAGCAGACCCCGTGACCCTGAATAGGAATAAGCGGGCATAGAAGATGAATGAATGAATGAATGAATGACTTCATGTGCTATGAAACGGAACTGGCCAAAAATTGGTTTGATTAAACAAAACAAAACGAAAATAAATATAAAATAATGATCACAAACCTAAACCAAAAGCAATCAGGATGATCACAAAAATAAAAGACACACTCCCAAACACACACACGCACGCACGCACACAACCACACACTCTGCAGATCGGTCCGGACTCGGCAGCACCAGCAAGTTTTTCACGCGGCGACAGCAGCAGCCGTAACAACAGTAGCAGTATATATATATATATATATATATATATATATATATACGTCGCTAAAATAACGGCACGCTAAGGTGCGCCTACCTGTGCTCAGCAGCAGCTCGGCATGTGCAACGACCCGGAAGTGGGCGGGCAGGAGCGGCAGGAAGCGAGAGGTTGAAGGGAGGGCCAGTGCCTGTTCTTATACCCTCGGCTCAATCAACGACAGGCCGCGAGAAAGAAAGGGTATATAAAAATAGACTGCGCCCTCTACCTGGCAATGGTGTCTCATACCGCCACATTAACACCACCTCTGGCAAGTTGTGGGCCTGTCCCATTATCATTTTTAGGCTCTATTTTTTGTTGATTATTGAAATGACCAGCTACAGCAATGGAAAAAGGTATCCTAGCGCCGCCACTGGCTTTAACATATTTTATCACAGCATGGTTTGCCACATATTTCTTTTTTGTCCAGAGCGGAGCAGACGTACATCATGTTGAAACGAGCAAGGCATGACTATGTGTAACAGGGCTGTTGCAAGTCATCAAAGGCTGTACAATACCTTGTTATCTTTTTTATTAGTCAGTATTTCTGTATGTATTGGGAGCATTTTATGATTTGCTTTTTAAAAATCATAAACTTGGACCTTCAAGTGGATGTGTGTGCAGGGGTGACTTGGTGGTTCAGTGGTTAGTGATGGCAAGAAGGTCACGGGTTCAATTCCCTGGTGAATGCTAAATTGTGTGCGCGCGCGTTGGCTTAGGTAACCCTACATTCACCCTGTGAAATGCTGGACATGTTCCAGCAGACGACTGCACCTGGCAATTGATGATTCAGGGAGATGACCGAGTCAAAATCTGACACACTCCCTAGCACATTTATAGACGCAGGCAGGACGTGTGGGAAGGCAGCACTGGAAAGTTCCGAAGCCACCATTTTACTGCCAACTATCGTCAGCTCCTCCAGTCACGTTCAATCGGGTTTTTTTGCATTCTTTTCTTGCAGGGATACACCCAGGGTCACATTCCAACCCATGTAAAAATGTCTGGGAAAAAGTAACTCATTCAGCTGTTAGCAAACAGAATCAGACGGAGCTGACAAGTGCATTCCATTCACTGATTCACTTGTAAAGACTTTCCACGTCACTGTTTTTCTTGAGCACAAAACAAAGTTCTTCAGTGCAAACATGGCATGGAAACATTATCCTTGAATGTAGGAATGCAGCACCACCATCATCGCCACCTCCAGTTTTGTCAACACCCACTCTGAGCGATGGAGACCCCCCTGTGGTGCATGAAGGAGGAATTAATTTAAAAAGGTCCAGCTGCCTGTGGGATGATCAAATTGTCATATAAAAAACACACACATATATATTTAAACATGGCTTTCTCGAATACTCGATTCTGATTGGCCAGTCACCAATATTCAGCTTTATCAGTTTATTAATTTCTGAGCAGTAAGGGTGGACTGGCATTTCTTTATTTAGTTAGGGGAGTAAGTCTTTTGTCTTTTGTTTTCTTATAGTTTGGTTAGGTTAGAATTATTGCTTCCTGGACAGAAACATGGACCGAATGCCTGTAACGTAGCCCAATTCAGTATACAGTATATATTTTAACAAGTCCATGTTTGTGGCTACATGCGACTTGGGGAAGATGGGACGATGCGGGCTTTTCAAGTTGTTCCCTATAGCGCCCCCCCTAGGGTGGGGCATAACAAAAACACGGCTTGGGTAGCAACTTGTTAGAGGAGAACATGGCAGCAGGTTTCGTCAGCTAGGATGCCAGCAGCCTAAACCTGCTCCTGTGTTTTATGCATTGGTGCTGAATGGCACTGATAAAACATTATCATGTCACTTTGGACGTCAGTGAAAAAGTTCCTCCTTCGCGCATCCAGCATTAAAGAAAAGTGCAAGAAGTGAGAATTGTGCCAATACTTTAAATTAACTCTGAATCTATCTTGTTGGACAAATAGCTGTGCTGGAGTTGCAACTAGGGCACAAGAGCTAAATCTTCTCATGTGATAGGAAGAGCAGGGTGTGAGCACTCCCCTCCCTCTCCCTCTGCTCTGTGACTGTAGCATCCCAGTGGTGGTCAATGGTCAATGTGGTGACCAGTGGTGGTCAATGGTCAATGTGGACGGTTTAATGGAACATGGCACAACTTGCGTCGCACCCTGCCAGCTGTTTGGAAGAGGGAGTAGTCTGAATGCCTTTGCCCAGCTGTTTTTTTCTCAGGCCACAGGCCAATGAGCCATTTTCCAGTCATACACATGACTGGGTTAGGGAGCACCTGGCCAGATTGGACACTGCCCTTCACCTGGGCAAAAGACAAACGGAGAGTCCTGGCAGTCGTGAAGCCCGGTGCGGAAAAGGTGAGGTCTGCAAGTTTACCTGCGTGACCCGTGTGTCCGGGGGCTGCAGCAACATGCTGGACGTCTGGTTTCCTGTGGTGGACAAAGTAATCAAAGCCCCCTTAAAGACTTGCTGTCCCGGTGAATGCCAAGGAAATAGTGAAACACGGTCACTGGAAGATCTGCGCGCCAGCCCTATTGTGACAGTACAATGCTCGGGTGAGCCGCAAAAATCCAGGGCCGAGCCCGATGAGGTTATCTGGGATGGTGAATCATGCCTGCGATTGACGGAGGAAGGCCGCCCTTCAGATAAAGCTGTGTCTTCTCCAAACAATCACACCACTGCAGTTTTGGGGTGACACCCAAAACCATTTCACCTCCCACAGACGTTGGGAAATCGGGTTGGGAGGGCTGCAAATTCCCTAACTCCCGTATCAAACCTTTTTATTAGATTGAGGAGTTTTGGAGTTTATTAGATTTTTATTTTGACTTCAACTGACTTCAACTGACTTCAACTGTATTCTCCCCCCCGGGGGGGAGAATACAGTTGAAGTCAAAATTATTAGCCAGAAATTGAACAAATTCTAGATTTCGCCAAGTAAATAAACATTAACAACAAGTACATATAGTGTATTTTTTTTCAAAATAACTGAAACAAAATGTCCACTTAGTTTGATAAGGTTATTTTATTGATACAATGAGTTGAAACAAGAAACGGCAAAAATGAGACATCCAAAAATGATCAGCCCACAACTGAACACAACCTCTTAATGTAGTTCTTCACTAGGTTGGCACAGGTCTCCTGAGGGATTTGGCCCAAAGAGTTTATATATATATATATATATATATATATATATATATCATTCATTCATTCATCTTCTATACCCGCTTATTCCTTTTCAGGGTCACGGGGGTCTGCTGGAGCCTATCCCAGCTGTCTTAGGGCGAAGGCAGGGTACACCCTGGACAAGTCGCCAGTTCATCGCAGGGCCACATAGAGACAAACAACCATTCACACTCACATGCACACCTACGGACAATTTACAGTGTTCAATTGACCTACCATGCATGTTTTTGGAGTGTGGGAGGAAGCCGGAGAACCCGGAGAGAACCCACGCAGACACGGGGAGAACATGCAAACTCCACACAGAAAGGTCCCAGGCCCCGGAATCGAACCCACGACCTTCTTGCTGTGAGGCGGCAGCGCTAACCACTATATATATATATATATATATATATATATATATATATATATATATATATATATATATATATATATATATTATATGGAACTTGTACTAGGAAAGGAAATATATCTCTGCTATAGCACAATGGAGGAAGCCTGCAAATGATTTCAGCTGCCCCATTAAATTCCGCTGACCATAACTGCATGCTCCTTCTCCCCACACAAAACGGACATTGACAAACTCACTGAGGTGACCTGTTCCTATGTGACCTTTTGTGAGAATAGGGTCATTCCAACTAAAATTAATAAAGTGTACCCTAATAATAAACCTTGGATGTCTAAGGAAGTCAGGGCTCATTTGCAGCAAAAAAATTGGCCTGGAACTAAGGGGGATCCCCTTGAACAAAAAGTAGCCAATAGAGAATCAAGAAGTAAAATTACACAGGCGAAGCAAAAATACAAAGCCAAAGTAGAGAAAGAATCTCTCTGCTGCCTGGTTTGGTATAAGGACAATAGCAGGCATCAATGAGAAGAAAAGCAGTTTCATCACTATGGATTTTAGACCGAATAGTGAACTAGATGGTGCTTTTAATAAATTCTATCTGGACATTGTGCGGGCCACTTCAGAACCTTAGTTTTGGTTTCTTTCAGGAACTGTTGGACTAATTTCCATTAATGCGTTGGGTTATTGTCCTTTTGGAAGGCCCAGCACCGACATAAGGGGAAAAATGAGCAGATTTCTGCATATAATCCCTGAAAATATCATCATACTTTTTTCCTTTCATGATGCCCAAACAAGGCTCCCTGTGCCTGAAGCTACAGAACAGCCCCAAAGCATGATGTTCCCTCCACCACGTGTAACCGTGGGACCTGTATTGTTAGGGTTGAAGGCCTCGCCCTTTCTTTCTTTGTACGTTGCCAGCTGGCCACACTAGCTGTATCAGTCTATCTTAGTTTTACTTTACACAGTGACTGGATCATTAAGATTCATCTGGTGTGCCTGGTTTTGTTTCTAGAAAACAAGAAAAAAAAATGAAACAGGTGTTTTAAGAGACTGAAATTAGCCTAGAAGCTGTGAATCAATAAAATCATACTGTGCTCCCTTTTTCGTGGATATCAATGTGTGGAGTGTGTACTGGCAGGGTGAATGAAACAGGCAAAAACAACATTGCCACACCAAACAAAGCCACAATGTAAAGTGAATGCGGAAAGTGGAAAACCTGTAAACTAGGAGCAACCCCCTAAATGGTTTAGGGTTTGAGGAATTTGCAAAACAAAAAAAAAAAACAAAACAAATTTTGACAAACACAAAAACATCAAATAGTATTTGACAATCAAGGAAAATACATGATATTCCAGTTGAAATAATACAATGTAATTGAACAACAAATAAGTAAATAATGTCCCTTTAGCTTAGTTTTCAAATACCAAGTATCTTAGTTTAAAAAAAAAAAAAATACCCGCAAAAAATAGCTTGGGTCATGGGTCATGTAACAAATTCGGACTTCGATGTGCATGTGGAAAGCCAATAAGAGCACACTGAATCAGCTGTGACGGTGAAACATGGCCTGCATAAAAAGTGTTTGACCTTATTCATTAGCACCAATAAACTGAAGTCTGAGGCAGTCGAGTATGAGTTCAGACTCTGGATGTGAAAACATGTCCTAGACAGCAGTTTCAAAAATCACAGCTAGCAACCTCCTACTTATTTATTTATTTATTTTTAATTTGACTTAAAAAAAAAAATTACCTGAGCTTAGTCAAGTAGAATGAATCAGCAAAGTAAAATGTGTTCTTTCTTTTAGCTTTAATATTGTCTTCAAATGAAGGCATTTCGACTTGAACCTGATCTCAATTTAAGAAGGATACTAAATGCTTATCCCTGCAGTATTTGGATAAAGGTGGGTTACACTCTGGACGTGTCGCCAGTTTATCACAGAGAAAGACAACCATTCACACCCACACTCACAGCTGCGCATACTTTAGAGTTCCAGTGTGCAGGAAGTGACTGTGGGAGGAAGCTGGAGTACCCTGTGAGAAACCACGCACTACACGAGAGCATGGAAATTCCACATAGAAAGGCTCCAGGCCCCGGGATCAAACCCGCAACCTTGCTGCTCACCTATCTTTTCAAGGATTGTCCATAAGCCTTGCTAAAACTCAAGAAAGGAAGCAAGAAACATACAATTACATAAGGTAAGCATGCCTAAAGCATTGCATAAAGTATTGCACTCATTGATGACATGACACTGTACTTTCAGAAAGTTCAGTTGACTATGAGTATACGAATGTTACATGAGCGGAATGCAAGTAAAACGGTAAGAATGCTGATGCATGCTGAAATTGCACTGGCCAGGCACTTTCAGGGAGTAAGGTGAGTAATTCCATTCTTGGAGCGTTGACAATTCCAAGAACATCATTTCCGATGACATTGCTTCTCCACGTTTCCTGATGAGCACTTGAAATGGACACAAACATTAAATTGCATTGCTGTTATCCTCAGGATTAATTAATTAATCAATTATTAATTAATTATTAAATATCTTACTTTTGAGCTGTGAGAGTTGCGCTCATTCCTATTTCACAACCCTTTTAAAGTCAGTGCCCTGTAAAAGACAGTTGAAATACACAAATTTAAGTGATGGGAAAGGACGATGTAGCAGACAGCTGAAAAAGCCCTGACTTTTCTTCAATTCATAAACTCAAATAATGAGATAAACTGGCTACTTGTCCAGGCCGCTTGGATAGGCGGAAAATTTCATTTTTATCCTGTCGAGAGCTTTGTGTGGCTCAACACTAGCGACTGCCATTGTTAGCCAGTGTTCAAAAGACCAAATATTACACACGCTGGTGATTATCAGACTGGAAGTCTCATTTTACAAATAACTTAGAAGTTTCCTCACAAGATAATCTTATGGTGATGTTTCATATAGTGCTGACAAAAAACGTGTGTCGATGTATCTTAAATTCATAGTCAATATTGCACATCATTGCGGTTTATACAAGGCAGCCGGATTCATGTTTGTTTATTTCGGAGAGGAGTCCTTTTCTCATTTGTGTTCTCTGCGTGCGTCAACATGGGACGAGCTCCAGACAAAACCTGCCACTGCAAGTCGATGACGCAACTGTGCGCTGCCTTTGCAAGCACATCAAAACAAACTGACTTCCCCTACTTCCACTGCCACTTCCAATGACGTAAGCACTCGACAGAAAGGAGAAAAGGAGGACAGGAAAGGAGCGCCATGCTCATTTTGTGAAAAATTATTTCGGAAAAGGTTGCCGAAGTTGAAGGCGAGGTAGACCTTGGAAAGAACCTACTCGAATCCCTTGCACTCCTTATATGTATGTTTTTCCAAACATTTGCTCCATTGATAAAAAAAAAAAACCTCGGACGGAACCCATGCATG
This sequence comes from Thamnaconus septentrionalis, assembly GCA_009823395.1. Lineage (NCBI taxonomy): Eukaryota > Metazoa > Chordata > Actinopteri > Tetraodontiformes > Monacanthidae > Thamnaconus > Thamnaconus septentrionalis. The sequence goes on along the minus strand of CM020510.1, from coordinate 17,455,669 downwards.
CAACAAGAAGAACATGGAAACTCCACAAAGAAATCCCCCTGGCCCAGGATCAAACCCCCCCAAAAAACTAAAACCTTTTATTTGGGTGTGCAGGCCTGGACTCTCTTGCAAAAGAGATTCTCAGCGTCAACAAAATTCGTACTGGGAAAAAAAATGATGTGGTAATAAAAGTGCATGCCTTGCAGTCACACCCAACAGACAACTGACGCACGTGCAGATTGGCAGGAGGACTTGGATGGAACCCACGCATGCAACAAGAGGAACGTGAAAACTCCACAAAGAAATCCCCCTGGCCCAGGATCAAACCCTCTGGGTATTTCTCCTGATATTCTTTTGATGAGAGCCACATACATGAACAATGAGCTTAATGTGAACAAATATCTGGGAAACAACCACTGACCACTTTGTATATAAACAAACAGATCAGTGTGCTTCTCTTTCTTTGCATAGGACAGAGTCCAAAGACTAACCTGTTTACCTCCTTATATGTATGTTTTTTCAAACATTTGTTCCATTTATGAAAAAACCTTTTATGTGTCTGTCTAGGCCTGGACTCTCTTGCAAAAGAGATTCTCAGCGCCAACGAGATTCCTACTGGTAAAAAAAAAAAAAGATGTGTAAATGAAAATGAGAAGACAATGGTGATGTACTACTTCAACCCAACTAACCTTCAAGCAAGGGGCCTGAGACACGTCTTCCTCGCTCGATTGGACTGAGCCTTCCTGAGTGGCAGGACCACAGTGAGGTGTTGTAGTAAAAGTGACCGCAGCAACTGTGTCCTGGCTTGACAGCGTATGGCACCTCGTCGTGCTCTGAGGTACAGCAAATCTCCTGGTTTAGAGGTAAAAATGACACAAGGATACAATTTAATTAGGGCAAACGTCAATGTTAGAGTGACGACGATGAACAGCCTTTACAGTGACAAAACTCGGGACGCGTTTGGCGTCACAGGCAGATTCCAGAGCACGAAGAGTTCTTAATGCTATGGTTGGAATTTAAATGTTCCTTGGTCTTCAAAGGGATATTTCAGCTTCAGAAACTTTTGGGCTAATTGTCATGTCTGCTTGGGCTCGTGCGAACAAAGCAGATGGTCTGACTAAATGCAGGATGACATAAGTAAGCTCAAAACACAATGAAAACATTCATTCATTCATTCATCTTCTATACCCGCTTGGTCCTGCACTCAGGGTCACGGGGGTCTGCTGGAGCCTATCCCAGCTGTCTTAGGGCGAAGGCAGGGTGACACCCTGGACAAGACGCCAGTTCATCGCAGGGCCACATAGAGACAAACAACCATTCACACTCACATGCACACAATGAAAACAGAAGACAGGAATAAGGTTGGATGAGAGGGCAAATGAAGACAATGTGGTTGGCGATGGAATAGTTTTTGTAGCTAAACCCCGGGAAAGAAGAGAGCAGAAGATTGATTTTTGACTGAGCTTCTAAATCCCTGTCCTTTTATGGATGGATGGATGGATGAATGGCTTGATATGGGATGGATGGATGGATGGATGGATGAAAGCTGGTGAATGGATGGAGGAGTGGATGATGGATGAATATGGGATAAATAGATGGATGGATGGATGGATGAATATGTGATGGATGGATGGATGGTTGGATTGGTGGATGGGTGGATGGGGTGACAAATATAAGGTGGCACGACCTAATGTCAAGCAAAGAGATCAGAACTTTGAAAGATACGTACAAGTGGTTTCAGCAGAACGGAGCTGCAGCAGCGTGCCGCCGAGCCAGGCGTTTCCAGGATGTGCAGGGTCCCATTGCAGCACTTTCCTTGTCCAGCGTGGTAGGCATGAACGCCACAGCAGTGCACGTGCGCAACTTTCGGATGTCTGGGAGTGAGGAAGAGCTCAGACTTAATGTTCAATCATGAAAAAGCAGTTTGTGTGAAAATGAGTGAGTTGAGTTGGACAAACCTGAACTATAAACTAAAGAAAACTAAAGAAAAAAAGTAATACGCAATGTGTCATACTAAGGGACCAACAAAAGTCGCACTCGGTTGAACTCCGAACATTCAATGCATTTTCAGTAAATCCCCAGTTTTCATTTTGAGTTTTGGATAAAAGGCCACTGGATAGCTTCTGGTGAGCGCATTTAAAGTGATACCACCCATATTACAGTGGCGCTGTGCCTGTGAATTGTGGAAGACTCTTTTTCTCACACGTTGCAAAAAATCTTAGGATTGTGATGTCTTTATGAGTCACTCCCAAGTCCCAAGTCATTTCTATCCATTCAGCTCCAAGCCACAAGCCACATGTTCCCTTCTGCACATGCTCCGTTCTTCTGTCAAGGTCATAACTGGGTCAGCATTATGACCCTTGACCCACATCAGTTGCAAGTATTTATTTTAGTCATTTTTTACAGTCTGTTATCAATAAACAAACAAAGACAGCATCACCCTGTCCGTTCATTAGTCAGTCACTCAGCCAATCAGTCAGTCTGTCTGTCTGTCTGTCTTCTGATGGAGCCAGGCAGACACAATAAAATATGTGAGGTAGCGTCCAGTTTTGAGGCTGTTCGACAAAAAAACTAAAAAACAAACAAAAAAAAATATATATATATATATATATATATATATGAAAAACTAATACTAAACTAATCTTTTAAACTTAACTTTTAAAAAGTACCACTCATTTATACAGATATAAACAATAAAATAAGTTTCCAAAATCCATTAAAGATTGATTAAAAAACTGCAACAAAAAAAAAAAAATGGTATGCACATCCAGACAGGGACAAGAGACAAAAAAAGGGTGTTGCAGCTGTGAGACCCAGACGAACAGAAAGACAGACAGACATTCCTTCCGCCGCCATCTGAGTGGGTTGTGCAGGATGCCAGGAAACATGTAGCCAACAGGGTCAGATTGTGTGCAAGAACACACACACACACACACACACACACACATACACAGTTGCAAAGAATTCTCACTCAACTCCAAGTCTGGGTGAGACACAAATATTTTTTAGCAGAGGCGTACGCACAAACTAGATAGTCCGGCATGACAGAAATTTTGGAAAAGGTTGTCCAAACATGCATGCACAAAGGCACAAATCAGCACCTGCGTTCATCGCAGCGCACTTCCAAGCGAGGCTGCCGGAGCTCCGTCCCGTGGCACACCTCTCCCGACAAGCCTGAACTCTGAAAACAACAAGTCGTCTGTTTGTAGCCAAAGTGTGTGGGTGAAGGGAGAGCGGAAGGTGTGTGTGTGTGTGTGTGGGGGGGGGACAGCCACACAGTAAATATAACAGAAGGAGTGGGCAGAGAACCAGTCAGTCGAGCTCCGATGCAAATTCACATACTGACATTTTTTTTTTTTTTTTTTAATATTGTCATTACGAGAAAGCATTAGTGGATTTTAACCTCTAAAAACTGGTAATCTGTCTTACCTAAGTGTCTTCATGAAATCCTTAAAAAAAAAATAAAAAAAATAAAACCTTTGCCATTGGTGCTAACGAGGCTGGCGGGCACGGAGGTCCGTCCTCTGGACACAAAGAACCCAGACTGTACAGAAAGGAGCGGAGCTGACTGGAGCTCCGCTCCCTCTCAGGGTCTCATCCGTAACATGAATTCACTGCCGCCTGTCAGTTCTTGTTGCGATCAAAGCAAGCTTTTCGATGTAAGTTTGTTTTGTTTTTTTGCTTTTTTTATTAAAAAAAAAAGAAAAAAAGGCTGCTATAGTGACTCTTTTTCTTTTTTTTTAAATAAAAAGAAACAAATTCCAACATGAAATCCAACACCCGTTTTTATGACACGCCTTCTATCTAGTTCTTATCCAGAGACTTAAAAAAATAATAAAAAGGTTAATTATCCTAAATCAACAACAACAACGGAACATCATAAAAAAGCACATTTTTTGGGCCTCCCGCCACTTACTTGGTTTGGGCCGGACCTCAATTTACAGACGTGACCACGGCAGCAGGCGTCGTCTAGACAGAGGTCAGGGTGGAGGGGTGGGGAGGGTGAGGATGGAGAGACACAAGGAAACAATTAATGGCAAAAAAATGATATAAAGGAGGTGGAAATGCTGAGACAGGTCGTCTGTGGATGTGCACACAAAGGATTCTTTCACAGACACACACGGGGAGGAACACATAAGGTGGGAAAGAATGCTTTGGATGCGAGTGGATGACGGATTGTGATGTAATGCAGATCAGATGGATTGTAGTCAACATTGTTTATTTAGGTTTTTTTTGCATGATGGTTTAGTTAAAGGTTAGTTATGGTTTGGTTAGAGACTCCAGACTTTTAAAGCTTGTACTGTTCATGTACTGTGTGGAAATATATTAAAGAAAAAAAAAACTGACTACAACCTACCCTCCAAGATGATTAAAAACAGGTTTGAAACAGGTTTCTTGAACACTTCACAAAGCGTTCTTTTTATAGCACGGGCTGATCATTCACACAACATCTAAATAAATGGGCTCTTCTCACAAGTCTGGCGCCAGAAATTGATTACCTTGTTTATTAAAATCCCTGAGTCTTCAGCTTTCAGCCTACTTCTAGGACCGTCCCATCTGCCTCAGCATCTCGAGGTCTAGACCCAGAGTCTTGCGCTGCGGTGAGTCACAGGTTTTTATTGAAGTAGGGTTGCCAACCGTCCCGTATTGGCCGGAACGCCCCGTATTTGAGCCAAAAGAGGCGCAGCCCGTACGGGACGTTGTTTGTCCCGGCCTCCTGGGTAAAGGGAACATGCGTGTATTTTTTCGTTTGGTTCGCCTTGCAGTGTGTGTCTGTCTGCTTGCCTTGGCGTTTGTGTGGACATTAGGACCGCGCAGTTGACAGGGAAGGCACAACAGTACTAGCGTGTGAGTGTGTACGTGCGTCCCTGTGCTGTGTGTGTTGCAAGGCTGTGGGCAGCGGCACGCATGTCAGTCTGTTTACTTTTGTTTCCTCGTGTGGAAAAATGAGCGCTGCTGCTGGAAGTCATGACAATGAAAGAGAAGTTGGTGAGGATGTGGTCCTGGGCCCCGGCCCTTCTAAAATGAAAAGAGTTGTGTCTTACAACAAAAGGTGGGAAGAAAAACACAGTTGGGTTAAGCCTGTGAATGGCGATCAGTCCCGTGTCTTCTGCACGTTGTGTAGGAGGGAGTTTTCAATAAGTATTGCTGTATTGTTTGTAATAATAATAATAATAATAATAATAATAATAATAATAATAATAATTTCTAAGTACCCAGTTGCTTTATAACTGGGTACAACTGCTTTACAATTTAATAGGTATAACTGTGCCAAAATGCAGTTTTCTATGTGGTTTTGACCGCCCAAAAAACCTTTTTTTCCGGCCGCCCGCCACAGGCGGCCAATATATCCCATATTTCGATTTCTGGGAGTTGGCAACCCTATATTGAAGGAAGGGAAATGTTTTAAAACATTTTTAAATCGGGTGTCAACGCGCTGTGACGACATCTTGTTTAATTCATTTTTAATCATTTATTTATGTTCGGAAAAGGTGCATAATTTTTTAGTCTGTATTTTGTAAATAAATGTGATTGTAAAAATCAAAAATCTTGTTCTTCTTCTTCTTCTTCTCGCATTGTCAGAAAGTAAAAACACAATTGATCTCATGTTCAACAGCAGACAGGTGGATGCAGCGAGAGATTCAAGCAAATGATTTCTTTTGGAGATCGCACGTTTGCCTCGAAAAGAGAGCGTAAGCAGCAGGAGATCAGGTGACAGCCCTCGGGCGAAACAAAACATTTATTCATCTGACTCACATACCTGCAGGGACGAGCACTGATATTGATCAGCACAAAAAATAAACATCTTTCAACTGTATTGAGACTCCATCTACCAATGTGGCAAAAAAATGCGCCACACCCGTGTGGTGTCACTTGAGTTACGTGACCCAGCAATGATAGAAAATATACAAATTCCATAAAGAAAAGCATCTGTCAAAGTTGAACCTTCCTTGATGTGAGCCGACACTGTTAACCACTGCACTGCCCTGCTGCCCGAGCCGAAGCCTGCATTCTTTTTGTCTGTATTCATTTTCCGCATTTACTTTCGTAGTCAAAACACACATGTCTGATGAGAAACAATCAGAGGGACTGTGTAATCTAGCCACATGACTCAGTCTGGATGCAGACAACCTAAGTATTTTGCTGTTAACGTTGTGTGGCTAAGGATTATATCTTGTGCGTTACCTGTTGGGACACATCTGTGTGACAGACAACAGAACGATTGTTTCAGGCAGCGAAAACTACTTCTCAAAACAAAACTGTCAAGAAGTCTTTTTTTGATTCCATCTGAATGATGTCAGCCTGAGTCTGGGACGAAGGTAGGCCGCCATCAAGTTGGCAAAACCAGCCAAACCAAACAAATCATGCTCACGACTAATCGTTCCTGTTAAGTAAATGTTTGTGGCAAAATGTATTTTATTGTACTGGCTGTGTAAACTTTTATTAATGTATTGATGGGCAGTATGTTGAGTTTTTGCTAATATAAAAATAATAAATTAAGCTAGATTTTTAAAAAAGCCCTTGGTGGCCCCAAAGCTGCATGTTCAGCCTCTTCTGAGGAGAATTAAAATGTCTGTTTTTATCTGTAGCTATCTCATGTGTTTATTACACGCCTTTTATGCTGAAAAATAAACGTTGACTATAAACAAAATAAACTGCAATAATAGGCTGTGGCTGGTGTTTTTGACATCATTAGGTCGTTGGACCACACTGTCACACAGACAGCGGCAAAGACGTGTTCAGTGTGAATTGAGCTTTCGTCCCTTTTACAAACCCGTAGTCGACCCCTCTGGCAGATTTCTGGAAAGAAATACTTTACTTTATGGGGTTAAAACTGTCTTGAAATGCAAAATAACAGAATTTTACACATGCAATTCAAACCTATGAACTAACTATGAAGATTCTGCGATTAATCTCGATTAAAAAAAATTAATCGTTTGACAGCCCTATTTAAAATGTAAATGAACTGGCAATGACTGAAGTCGTACAAAGGTGCGGGCAAGAAGACGGGGACACCTAAAAGGTAGGTATGCATAAGTTGAGATGCTTGTGGTCCTCAAGGAACAGTTGACCCACCACAGTCGGTCCATCTCTCAGTCAGTGATGCGGAAAGACAGCGGTTGGACTGCTGGTTTATCCCTTTATAAGCCTCCTTATTTTGGTGTGTGATTCGATTGATTTCACAGGTAGCCTGGTGTTTCTGGTTAAACAGGACTTTGTAAATATTGATATTGATACATCACTTACTTCTTTCATTAAATTCCTGCCGTCTTTTGTATGTTGAGCACATTTTTTTTTTAATCTCTTAGATTTAACAAAGATTTCAGATTTGTATATTGAGAAAAGAATTGCAATAATTAACGCCATCATAACAGAAAATTTCATTGAGGTAAGTCCAGAGAAAGCTATCCAAATTAATTTCCGGTTGAAAAAGAGCACAAAAAATGTCATCCAAAAGAAAGCAGGACAATATGCCTGTGTCTCATGTACCGACACACCCATAAAGAATCATTAAACACACACCTGTGTCCGATGGACAGCAACTGGGATCTTTAGGACGTATCTGCAGAGCTTCGCCCACTTGGCAGCAGCAGTGGGTCAGGCTGCTAAACTGCTCCTCTCCACAGCATTTGAGATCAACCGATGTCCTTGGGTGCTTCCTCCCGCTCGGACCGCAGAACATCACATCTGTTGGTGAGGAGAGGAGAAACTTTTAATTTCAAATCATGATCCATCCATCCATCCATCCATCCATCCATCCATCCATCCATCCATCCACCCATCCAACCATTTTCTGTCACTGCTTCTACTGCACCCAAGGTCACAGCGGTGCTGGAGTTTGTCCCAACTGTCTAAGGCTGAAGGTCTGGTTGCACCCAGGGACAAGTTGGCCATTTATTACCAGGGCCGAGTAGGGAGACAAAACAGTACAGTCATAATCACACCTACAGTCAGTTTTTGAGTTATCAATCAGGCTGATGAGCATGTCTTTGGGCCTCAGTGGGAAGCTGGAGAGAAAACACATGTAAACTCCACCCAGGCCTGGGAATTGAACCTGTGACCCTCCTCCTGTGAGATGACAGTGCAAACTGCTGCGCCCATGTTGTGGGCTTTCACAGATGAAAAAACCTTTGCTGTTTTCTGTGGGGGGGGGGCATCCAAAAACTGTTCAAATTCGATGGCCGGACATCAGAGAACAGCATCAATAAAGGGAAATAAATACGACAGTGGTGTTTAGAGTGTCCTTCATTTTTATGTTGCATCTTCTAAATATTTGCATATATTTGTACAGTGTGGGTAGATTGCGACGTTAAAAACGCGTTAAAAACTCCGTACACGCACACACCAGACTCCAGTGGGCAGCAGGTGGAATCTTTCAGACGTATCTCCAGAGCTTCGCCCACGTGGCAGCAGCAGTGGGTCAGACTGCTGAAATGGTTTGAGCCGCAGCACTTGTGGTGAACCGACTTCCTCGGGTGCCTTGTCTTGGTTGGACCACAGAAGTCGTACAAAGGTACGGGCGGGAAGACGGGGACACCTAAAAGGTAAGTACACATAGGTTGAGATGCATGTGGTCCTCAAGGAACAGTTGATCCAGTACAGTCGGTCCATCTCTCAGTCAGTGATGCGGAGAGACAGCTGTTGGACTGCTGGTTTATCCCTTTATGAGCCTCTTTATTATGGTGTGTGATTCGATTGATTTCACAGGTAGCCTGGTGTTTCTGGCTAAACAGGACTTTGTAAATATTGATATTGATACATCACTTACTTCTTTCATTAAATTCCTGCCGTTTTTTGTATGTTGAGCACATTTTTGTTATATCTCTTTGGCAGATTTCAGATTTGTATATTGAGAAAAGAATTACAATAATTAACGCCATAGTAACATAACAATTTCATTGAGGTAAGTCCTAAGAAAGCTGCTATCAAAGTTCACTACCGGTTGAAAAAGAAAAGCACAAAAAATGTCATTCAAAAGAAAGCAGGACAACATGTCTGTCTCAGATACTGACACACCCATAGAGAATCATTAAACACACACCTGGGTCCGGTGGACAGCAACTGTAATCTTTAGGACGTATCTGCAGGGCTTCGTCCAATTGGCAGCAGCAGTGGGTCAGACTGCTAAACTGCTCCTCTCCACAGCATTTGAGATCAACCGATGTCCTTGGGTGCTTCCTCCTGCTCAGACCGCAGAACATCACATCTGTGGGTGAGGAGAGGAGAAACTTTTAATTTCAAATCATGATTCATCCATCCATCCATCCATCCATCCATCCAACCATTTTCTGTCACTGCTTCTACTGCACCCAAGGTCACAGCGGTGCTGGAGTTTGTCCCAGCTGTATAAGGCTGAAGGTCTGGTTGCACCCAGGGACAAGTTGGCCGACAAAACAGTACAGTCATAATCACACCAACAGTCAGTTTTTGAGTTATCAATCAGGCTGATAAGCATGTCTTTGGGCCTTAGTGGGAAGCTGGAGAGAAAACACATGTAAACTCCACCCGGGAATGGGAATTGAACCTGCAACCCTCCAAGTTGGTCATTTATTACCGTTTGAATAGGGAGACGAAACAGTACAGTCATAATCACACCTACAGTCAGTTTAGGGAAATAAATATGACAGGGGTGTTTAGAGTGTCCTTCATTTTTATGTTGCATCTTCTAAATATTTGCATATATTTGTACAGTGTGGGTAGATTGCGACGTTAAAAACGCGTTAAAAACTCCGTACACGCACACACCTGACTCCAGTGGGCAGCAGGTGGAATTTTTCAGACGTATCTGCAGAGCTTCGCCCACGTGGCAGCAGCAGTGGGTCAGGCTGCTAAACTGCTCCTCTCCACAGCATTTGAGATCAACCGATGTCCTTGGGTGCTTCCTCCTGCTTGGACCGCAGAACATCACATCTGTGGTGAGGAGAGGAGAAACTTTTAATTTCAAATCATGATCCATCCATCCATCCATCCATCCATCCATCCATCCATCCATTTTCTGTGACTGCTTCTACTGCACCCAAGGTCACAACGGTGCTGGAGTTTGTCCCAGCTGTATAAGGCTGAAGGTCTGGTTGCACCCAGGGACAAGTTGGCCGACAAAACAGTACAGTCATAATCACACCTACAGTCAGTTTTTGAGTTATCAATCAGTCTGATAAGCATGTCTTTGGGCCTTAGTGGGAAGCTGGGAGAAAACACATGTAAACTCCACCCGGGCATGGGAATTGAACCTGCAACCCTCCAAGTTGGTCATTTATTACCGTTTGAATAGGGAGACGAAACAGTACAGTCATAATCACACCTACAGTCAGTTTAGGGAAATAAATATGACAAGGGTGTTTAGAGTGTCCTTCATTTTTATGTTGCATCTTCCAAACATTTGCATAGACAAACAAACATTTCCCTTTGTATCCTCTCCTCTGACACCAACTACCCTCATGTCCTGATTGATTCCATCCATTAAACCTCCTCTTTGGTCTTCCTTTAGAACTTCAGCCTGTCAGTCCCAACCTCAGTATCCTACCTACGACACCTACCCAGCGATGTTCTCACTCCCTGATCCGATCCATCCTGGTCACTTCCGAAGAGGAGGTGAACATCTCACCTCCAGCTCTGCCTCCTGTCTTTTCCTCAGTGCCACTATCTCTAAAGCACACAACATCGCTGCCTGACACCCCCCATGTACATATTTATCCTCACACAGCTCACACACATTGCACAATGTGTTGAACTGCTTCAAATACAATAGCCAAAGGACTAGCGGAATGTTGCCCTGACAGGCAGGCATGTAGCTCACTGCCAAATGACTCACCATCACCTGACATGGTCGGGGCTTCAGCTCGTCCTTGTTCTCAGGGCTCTGTGTCTGGAACAACTATGCTTTTGTTTTTTTAGATAAATAAATAAATAAATAAATATAGGCACCATTATGAAAGAATTGAGCCCAGAATCACTGTTGTGTGTACACAGTATATGCACCTATTATTTCCTGTTGTGTGACGATTTGTTTTTTGTTTTTTGGGTGCACACCTGAGTGAGTTGAGCAGCAGCTGGAAGCAACTGGGTGGATCTCCAGAGCGTCGTTGTTTGAACAGCAGCAGTGAGTGCCGGCGTCGTACTGCTCGTGCCCGCAGCATTTGTGACGCTCGGAGCGTCTTTCAAGGATTATCCTTTGTGGACCGCAGCACATCTGGTTGTGTTCATCAAACGCCACTGAGAACAAGAGCAGCACAGTCGTTATCGTATTGCTGATTGCATTTTTGTGGGTTCCCAGCATTTTATTGTTACATTAATCGCATGTGTTATTACATTTACTTTACACTGATGGCATTTTTTACGGTTACATCATTAATGTGTTTGCTTTGTTTGCTGTTTTACCAGGTTGATAGTCAGGTGGCTTGAAATTCTGTTTAATTTGTCTGAAGACGCTCTTGCCCTGACAGGCAGGCATGTAGTTCACTGCCAAATGACTCACTATCACCTGACATGGTCGTGGCTTCAGCTCGTCCTTGTTCTCAGGGCTCTGTGCCTAGAACAACTATGTTTTTGTTTTTTTAGATAAATAAATAAATAAATAGGCACCATTATGAAAGAATTGAGCCCAGAATCACTGTTGTGTGTACACAGTATATGCACCTATTATTTCCTGATGTGTGACGATTTGTTTTTTGTTTTTTGCGTGAGTTGAGCAGCAGCTGGAAGCAACTGGGTGGATCTCCAGAGCGTCGTTGTTTCAACAGCAGCAGTGAGTGAATGCGTTTGCTTTGTTTGCTGTTTTACCAGGTTGATAGTCAGGTGGCTTGAAATTCTGTTTAATTTGTCTGAAGATGCTCTTGCCCCAACTCTGCATTACTTACGTTTACCGCAACATTTCGCCTCTGCCGTCGGTTTGTCGTTGAGAGTTGATTGGCAGCATATTTGATTGAGAGGATTGTAGGCCTGTAGCCCACAGCAAGATGACACCCTCTGGCTAAGACCTTGGGAGACATGAACTGAAAAGAGAGAAGCGATTCAAGAGAAGAAGAAGCCCAGAAACCCTGTTTAGTGTTATTTAATGCAGAGGAGTAACTTTGTCCTGAAAATATTCCAGAGTTGACAAAGTTCCCATGTCATGCAAAATTAGCATCAATGTTTCGAACAGTAATATGTGTCAATAGCCAGTGAAAGAACTCCAATCGATATTCCTTCACTTTTCAGGAAATGTGTGCTAAAATCCTACAATTCAAGAATACAACGCTTTCTGTTACTATTTCTGTTATTATCCTAAAGCAAAATAAACATCACAGGTGCTCGTACAAAAAAAGGATGAAATATTAAACAAAAAATAATTTCTTGTACATGGACATGAATATCCAGGTTTTTGTTTGTGTGTGTGTGTGTGTGTTTCAAATGTATCAATTGTGGCCAAATAAAGATACAAGTCTCATGACCAGTTTACTCAAGACTATGTAAACAACATCATGGATGCCTCTTCAAGGTTCAAGGTAACGCCTCACAGTTATTTGACAGACACAAATTAGTTTCTGATACATGTGCAAAATTTGTATTTGTATACAATACAAATACAAACAATTTGTATACTTGCACAACAGGTCAAACCGTGGAAAAGTCCCCAAAAGAAAGTTGGGTTGTTTTCAAGAATGTAATAGAATGACTGGGCAACGCGTTAACAGAAAAAGCACTCATAGTTAGTTAGCATAGTAGTCTGCGTTAGGGGTTCATTCTTCACTAAGTCTGCAACTGACTGCAATGTGAATGGCAGAGTCATGATTGTAGCCCCATCTGCTGGCAAGTGGAAATTGTGTATTGACGTGCCTAAGTGAAATAGCTGTGGCTCTTGAACGGAATCGTTTCTTGGGTCCTGAGGGCGTAAACAGCAAAAAAAGAAGAGGGTATATCCAAGGTGGTGGGACATGAAATAATATGTAATTTGCTAGAATAATTAAAGTGTAAATCAGCCATATAGTCATGCTGTTTACATATTAGAATTATAGAGTAAATATTTTGGGGACACCAAAAACCCTTTAGTCTTTAGTCTTGAGTCTCAAGTCCCCAAGTGCAGTTTATTGTAGTGCAGTCACCAACATTTACCCACATGCTGCACATGCCCGGTTCTGTCGTGCTCAGAACTGGATGTCTAGGTGACGTACCTTTGGAAGACAACCAGTGAACTTGACTACGGGAACTGCAAGAATTCAGTCAGCCATGGTGATCATGCACAAGCATGCTCACGTACGTACGTACAGCATATTTCGCAAAAAGAACTCCCACGATTCTGCCTGACTGATGTGAAAATGGTGGATCATCCATCCACCCATCGTCAATATCAGCTCAGGGTGGAGCCTATCCCAGCTGTCGTAGGATGAAAATGATGGATCAGTGAATGCAAAAGATGTTGCACCATGTTCACAGTGTGGTTCTCCATCACACAATTCAAAGTAGGTGTCCAACGACATGATGACGCATGTGTTTGTGACAACTGAGTTAGTTAGCCAACACGCAGACAAGTGCTGCCCTGTCTTCCTCTCCAATTTCTGCTTTCGCTTTGATTTCACCCGATCCTCAGATAAAACCAAAAACAACTTTTGATAAGTAATAGAGTAAGTACACATCAAAAGAAAAATCAAACAGCTGCATTTTGTTGAACCTGCATTGCACAAGACTGATGCTTTAAGAAAAAAAGCAGCCAAAATATTGTTGTGCTCATCTGAGCTGAGACTAAGTTGTTGTTGCACGATTTATGATGTGGGTGTCGCTGTATTTCTGTCTGTGGTTCAGGTGTGTATAAGTAGCTGTGTCACTGTTGTCGTCAGGTGTTTTGACCCGGAAGGGCAAACGGTTTTTGACCGCTGTGTCGCGAAATGTTTGAGTCATTTGTTCGGAATTTTAATGGACAATGCGAATAAATGTTGGACGATCTGCATCACAAGAAGAGCGTGAGAGTGCAGAACCTTTTTCCTGAGCACAACACGGCAACATTAGCAGGCGCGTCGACTCTGGGTTAAACATCTCCATAGCAAAGTACTTGTAGGAGTGTGTTGTAGGAGCAAAGCTCCTACAACACGAAATTTGCTATGAATTTGTTCAGGTTTGTTGTGAGTTTGCGCATGAAAACGCCATGGAAAGACAAGACAGGAAAGAAGCCTGTGTTGATTCAGGAGCGGTAATAAGAAAATGAAAGGAAATGAAACATCATTTACATATATTCCTAATTGTAGTATTTTAGCAGGACACAATAAACAGACCGGCTTGACCTTTCAATGCGTCTTTACTTTGCGACTCCGGGCAACAGACACAGACCGTACAGGTGCCGTTTGGCTCAATTGACGCACCCGCAAAAATATGTTGGCCAACCAAAACATAACATGGTAACTGGTAACTCAGCACATGAAACTCTATCTATCAAACATTCCTAGTCTATTACACTAATAGTTACTGAGATCCTCAGGTGGCAACTGACGGAGAAACAAGAAGACAGAAAGAAGGAAGGAGTATTTGGAATGCACCCTCAAAGTGATTAAGAGGGACAGTGAAATATTTGGAGATTTGTTTGCAGATCAGACGAAAGAAAAGTCACTTGGAGTGCTGGTGTGAAGACTTTGAGCCATCCAGCCTGTGTCCTTACCTGCTATTGAGTGTCCATCTTCCACTTTACAGCAAGTGGCTGTCTCAGGGTTGAAAGGCCTCTTTCCACAGCACGACAGCCCAGACCCTCGAGGCGGATAACCCTCAGAGAACACGCCATCGTGAATATAATCCTCCCCTCCCAAACTGGTGCTTCTGCAAGAAACAAGCCTCGTAAAAATTCAGACCACTGCCACACTTGGTCCTGTAACAGATGTGTCTTGTGTCTTGCAGAGTGGGATTTCTGGGTGGGGACATCTTGCTGTCTACATTTCCCGGCAAAGACGGACCAGTTCTTTGTATAACAGTTAGTTGGATTTTGTTCTTCAATTTCAGTTGTCACAGGTTTAGTGGTAAACCTTGTATTTACATTCACAGCCAGGTTGGTCGCTGTTTAGTTTGAGGAGTTAGGTCTGGTGGTGAGGTCGAGGTGAGTGTCGCCCATGCAGCAATATGAAATATCACAGAATTATTGAAATGAACGAATAATAATTTCAAATTAAATAAGCTATGTGGGAAGCAGAGTAAAGGAAAAGAAGGGATCCCAAGATTCTCCTCTGTGGAACACTGGACTAACTGATGAAGGTCGGAAATGGACTGAATTGAATGTGTCAGAGATGTAAATGTAAAAAAAATAAATGATGATGAACATGATGTGAGATATGCACTACGATAAAGAAGGATTGGAATAATGAACAAGATATATTTCTAAAATATATGCAGAACCTTTCAAAAAAATTGGTTCACAAAACACTGGCTTAACATTTTGATAATTCTGTTCTTTTGTGTTTGGTCTTTGTTTGCCACCCTTGCTACATCTATTACACAACTCATCACTTTTCTTTAAGAGCATTCTAGGTAAAGCAATGCTTTACCGTTCTTGAATTTTTATACAGCAGACGGGGAAAAATTAACATCCTGAACTCCTGCCATCCTCCAATGTCCCTTGCACCTATCTGACACAGAACAGAATGCGTTTTGGTAAATTAACATTTAGCGTCAGGTGTGACTTATGTTGATCAGGTAATTGTTGTGCAAATAACAGAAGCAGAGTACTAGCGCACAGTCGTTGTCCGCGCCTTCTTAAACATAACACTGAAAGTTTAACAGAGGAGCGGAATGAGTAAAACCCGCTGCTGTGTGGAAGAACAATTATTAACTTTTGGTTGACTCCTAGACCTAGACTCACTTTTACGTCAGCTTCCCTTGGTCTTTGATGTCAGCTTACAAGTGTGCACGCACATGCACACATAAACACAAGGACACAAACCAAATGAGTGCATATAATAAAGAGGAAGAACCTACCGGAGGTGCACATGTTCAGTAGCTGCAGCTGCATAAGAAAAAAAAGAAGTACATGCAAAATGGGTGAATTGGTACGCAGGAACACACTCATGCTAACTTACTGATATCTTGCACTGAATGGACATAGCCAAAGCTGCAGTAGCCGCTGATTTAACCTCAGGGAACAGGAAATGATCATTGTGGAAATTTACCGCACTCCTGACCTTCCTACAAAGGTAGGTCACAGTGTAGCCCAGCAGCGCAGATACAGAAAGAACCCATGTGTGAGTGCTTCCACAAGCTGTTCCACGTGTAATGATTGGCAGTCTAGGGAGGGTTGCAACAAAGGCAAGTGGGCTCTACAAACCACTTCCACCTTATTACTCAATTCTATCAAACACCCTGTCATCGCAGATTAGTGCTTTTTTACTACATACAGGGAGCGTCTTATGATACATCTGGTGAATGAATGGATGAACAGCTGCTACTCATCCCAAAAAATCCGGACTTTAGTAGATCCGCCGCCCTGTGCTTCACTGAAACCTGGCTAAGTGAACTCATCCCGGACAGCGCCGTACAGCTGCCTGGATTTCTGCTCCTCCGAGCTGACCGCAGCAAGGAGTTCACGGAAAAAACAAGGGTAGGTGGATTATATTTCACTTCGAGACATCTTTAATAAACTTCCGGCTGGTTTATTCACCGCGGGCGTTCTCCCCGTTTGTTCTGGTCGCTGTTTGAATCCCTACACAGGCATGCGCGACCGAAGCCACGCAGATGCTGGCTGACCAGATAACAGACTGACCCTGAACCTCCAAAATGCAGGCGGAATATCACGTGTCTCACCAGGGACACGCAGACACTCAACCACTGCTACACAGTAAGAAAGGACTCATATCGCTCTGTGCCCCGCGCAGCTTTAGGACACCGGTTCATCTGATGCATGAACTCACTGACAATGTGACATCATACATTAGCTTATGTGAGGACATGTGTACACAGACTAAGACCTTCTGCACTTACATCTACAACAAGCCCTGGTGAAAACGCTTGTCCTCGTTCTTCACGTATTTGAGCACCGAGGTGCTATCCGTCCAAAAAACAGAGTGCTGAAAAGGAATCTGAAGCTCCGCTTTCAGCATCAAATCTACACGAACAGCAAGGACTGCGGCAGTCAGCTCTAGGCGGGGAATGGTGACAGACTTTAAAGGCGTTACTCTGGCCTTGCCCATTAGGAACGCAACATGGATGTCATCCTGGCTGTTCTGCATCCTAAGGTACATGACTGCCCCATACCCTACCTCACTAGCATCTGAGAAATGCTGAAGCTGGGCCCGGACGATGTCTCCAAAACCCTTGGGCCTGATTCATCTGCTGATCTGGAACCTGGGTAGCGTTTCTAACTCCTCTAGCCACGTCGTCCACTGATGCAAGAGGTCCCGAGGTATGACATCATCCCATCTAACGTTTCTCCTGCACAACTCTTGCAGGATGATCTTAGCAGGCAACAACACGGGTGCAAGAAAGCCGAGCGGATCATACACTGAACTAGAGACAGACAACATTTCACGCCTAGTGCATGACCTCTTCCTCAGATGCCACACTCTTTAGGCAGTCGTCCACATAGAAATTCTTCCTTACTGTCTGGATGACCTCTCTCGGACAGTTGGCCTGGTTGTCTTCAGCAGCTTTCCTCAGCGCATAGATGGCACAGCTGGGAGATGAGACAGCACCAAACAGATGGACAGTCATGCGGAACTCTGACACACCCTGGTTGAGGTCCCCATTGGGCCACCACAGGAACCGCAGGAAGTCTTTGCCTTCTTCTGGGACCCTGACTTGGTGATACATGGCTTGCACATCTCCCATAAATGCCACAGGTTGCTGCCTAAACCTCAGGAGGACTCCAAGCAATGTGCTGTTGAGGTTAGGGCCCTGCAAGAGTTGCTGATTTAGTGACACTCCCCTGAATGTTGCAGTGCAGTCAAACACAACCCGCTGAGTTTTCTTTCTGGGATGGTAGACACCATGGTGAGGAATATACCAAACCTTGCCACTGCAACCTTTTACATGAGATGTCGGTACTGCTTCTGCATAACCTTTGTTCACCATCTCTTCCATGCTGCTACTGTATTCCTTGAAAAAGTGTTCATCTTTCATAAACCTCCGTTTTAAACTGTCCAGTCTTTGTATTGCCACAGAGAAGTTGTTGGGCATATGCATGTCCTTTTTTAGAGGAAGTTTGAGTTGGTAATGGTTGTCCTTAAGTGTTGCCGACCTTTCCATGATCTCCATGAACTTCCTGTCCTCCCTCGACAACTCCATCTCGTCTGTGGGCCTCTCGTTGAAGTCATGGTTGTACTGGTTAATCAGCATCTCCTCCAACTTGCGCACAGAAATTCGGTTGACCAGGGCTGACGTACACTCTGTGCCGGGACCGGACTCCCCTTCATGCACAGGGCCATTAATGACCCATCCCAGGACTGTTCTCACAGCATAAGGGCCATTCCTGCTGCTGTTAATGACCTCCCATGGCTCCAGTAGCTTGGGCGCATTGCTTCCAATCAGCAGGTCAACACCAGCCTTTATTTCTGGCATCTCTAACTTTGACAGATGTGGCCACCTTGTCAAGTCTCCTCTTGTCACAATATGATCAGCGCTTACAGGCATGTTTTTCTGTGTGAGGGTTTCTGGAAGTTCATAAAACACATTATCGTTAATACCGGACACTTCTAAACCAAAGAGTGAATATGCTGGCACCACTCTTTCTTGTCCCATTGTGTGTAGAAGGAAGTGGGTTCGTCTTCCGTTGAGAAGAAGTTGTTGCATTAATCGCTCTGAGCAGAAAGTGGCTGAGCTGCCTGGATCCAAGAACGCGTAGGTCTCTATTATCTGGCCACCCTTTGCAGATTTGACTTGCACCGGCAGAACAGATAACACACAGCGGTACACTGAACGTCAGGAAGCTGCGTAAAGCCAAGGAGAGAGCCAGGAGTGGAGACCGTGCACTATTCAAGCAGGCCAGGAACACACTGACGAGAGAGATCAGGAAAGCTCTGGCTAGCAAAGCAGCTGAACAGGTTTTACTGCATAGACGTCACTGTTTCTTTTTTCAAGACAAGGTGTCTACAGCGGCGGAGGCAGCAGCGCTGGCCGACGATTTTCTTTTGACGCACAAGAGAGGCGGAGGGATTTCGCGTGCGTAAACGCCGGAAAATACGGTGACGGGTCGGTTAAACCAGCGGCGTGTGGCGGCGACAGTTTCGGAACACTGTGAAGCAAAATGGGGATGTTCCATCTATCACGCTAATAAATCCCGACTTGAAACCATTTTGCCGTTTTTATCCAAGGCTTTCATTTCTCTGGTGGGCAGTCAGGATAAAAATCCCGGTAGTTCTGCTACGGGATACTGCGGCGTTCGTACGCCAAAACCACCAGACGAAGAGACAGTTTCTTTCCACAGGCTGTTGCTCTAATGAACTCTCATCATTAACAGAGACACAGAGTAATCATTGTGCAATAACCAATCACATCCTGTTCACCATCAACGACCATGCTCTACCTCGTACTGCTGCACCTGTTTCTTGTTTTCTTTTTCCTGTTATAGTATATATGTAGACTTGTGTATATATTTTTTATATTTAGGTATATGTTGTATATATTAATGTATACTTGTACCATGTCTCCTCAGCAATAGTCTGTTTGAAAGTGTCAGTGTGTGAGCCTGTGTACGTATATGGGTGTATGTGAGTGTCTGTGGCCCTCTTCCCACGTGGTCACTTCCAGTGGTTTTTGTGATCCGATTCATCAGAAATCACGTGAAAGGACCACGTGGGAACAGCCCGACTGCAGATTGTGATCTGACCACTCACACCACATCAGGGAGGTGCTTTCTACATTTCGCAACACATTCCTCGCGCATCCCTAGTCCACAATAACGGCCGCCATTGTATTAAGTGCCTGTTCAGGTGTGTGAATGTGTAGGTGTTTGTGTGTCTCTGTATTTGTGGGCATGGGAGGGTTTTTGTTTTAATTTCCGTGTATTTTTTTTCTCTCTGTTGTTTATCTTTTCTTTTTTTGTTGTGAGGCAATTTGAGCTTCTCTCCGTATGAAATGTGCCATATCAATAAAAGAAGTTTACTTTTGTTTACTGTCTTTTTCAAATTCCCTGTTTGACATGCACAAACTTGGTCAATAAACCTGATTCTGAAATCGAAAGTTGTTAAATGTTTTAGGTGTTGTCTACAAGTCTAGAAAGAAAAAAAAAAAGCGTCCTGTCCTTTTTCTACATTTTCTGCATGAACCACGTTTGCAAATAGGTAAACTACTTTGTCATGGAAATCTGGACATGTAGTATTGAAATGTTTGTTTTTAAAGTCAGAATCATACTTGGAGAAGAAGCTGTAAACCTCAAACCTCCCTGTGATGTTTACACATAAAAGCACCATGAAAAGAAAAACAGGAGAAAAGCCGATTGGCAGAAAAGCAACGGAAGGAAGGAAGAAGGAAAGAATATTCGGAATGCACCCTCAGATTTTTTGTACTTTGGGCCACCGGCATCGACAGACGGAGACCACTCAACGTTCCCACAGAGGACAAAACTCTCCGCTGCAGATTAATATCTCACGAAAGGTGTAGGCTGCTAAAACGTGACAGTGCAAGAAAAAACAAAAAAAACGGGTCGGTGGACAGACCCTGCCTCAGGTGGATGAGTTCAAGTATCTCGGGTGTGTGTCACGAGTGAGGAACAGTGGCGCCTCTGGAAATGTTTCATAGGGGTGGCCAGATGGGGACACTTAAAATCTTGGGGTGGGACACCCAAACTAAAAACCATCATTTCAGGATATCATTATACTGTTGTAGTAAACCAGCCAGTAGAAAACTAGAAAGACTTAAGGAAATGCCTACTGATATACTTTGGTATATTGTGTTATATTTAATGTTACTAATCATCTAATGTGCACAGACTGCTCTGCTCTTCACTGGGAGATATCTATGATAAACCAGAGGCAAAATCAGTTATTCTGACATTAAAATAATAATAATAATGATAGTGGTAATAATAATAATAATGATATTTAGTCCCTCTCAATAGTAATTATCAATTATAGCTGTAATAATAGCCTGGAGGTATTTCTATTCAGACAAATGAAACTCAATACATGTCAAAACCCGTCAAAAAAGCTGCTGTAACAGGTGCTGTAGCAGCACTATTTAGCACTCAAAAGCACACGTTACGACGCATACTTCCCCTCTTCTTTTATTAAAGAATATATTGACTTTATAACTTTTATTTTGACTTACTGGGGTTCGGCGCCGATCGGAGCAGAGGGAGCCGAGCCGATGGGAGCGCTCGATTAGAGCCGATTTCAACCCGGTCCCTTGCCGGGTCCCTTGCCGGGTTGTTTGGCGCGTTTGGACGCGTCTCGCGCGTCTTCTCTGTCTTCTCTTAACTCCATTTGAGGTCATTTACATTTTGTGGCGGGGATGCTGTGAGGAGGGAAGATCAAAAGCGGCTTGCCTGGCTGGCTGCGCATTTGGGATGAAATGCACTGTCGTGGGTCAGTACCCCACTGCAACCTATACTGGCCCTGGTGGCGCCACTGTGAGGGAAAGATGTTGCGCGAGATCGACAGGCGGATCAGTGCGGCGCCTGCAGTGATGCGATCGCTACACCGGTCTGTCGTGGTGAAGAAGGAGCTAAAGCCGAAAGGCGAAGCTCTCGATTTACCGGACGAGGTGAGTAGCTCAGCCACCCTGGAGGAGCTCGCTGCTCCTCCGCATCGAGAGGAGTCAGCTGTTGCCAGGGAATTCTGACTGCCTCTGCTGAAGCTGTTGCCCCCGCGACCCGACTCCGGATTATGCGGCGGTAGATGGATGGATGGATGGACTAATAAAACACATTCATGAACATGACACCGGTTCATCTGATGCATGAACTCACTGACAATGTGACATCATACATTAGCTTATGTGAGGACATGTGTACACAGACTAAGACCTTCTGCACTTACATCTACAACAAGCCCTGGTGAAAACGCTTGTCCTCGTTCTTCACGTATTTGAGCACCGAGGTGCTATCCGTCCAAAAAACAGAGTGCTGAAAAGGAATCTGAAGCTCCGCTTTCAGCATCAAATCTACACGAACAGCAAGGACTGCGGCAGTCAGCTCTAGGCGGGGAATGGTGACAGACTTTAAAGGCGTTACTCTGGCCTTGCCCATTAGGAACACAACATGGATGTCATCCTGGCTGTTCTGCATCCTAAGGTACATGACTGCCCCATACCCTACCTCACTAGCATCTGAGAAATGCTGAAGCTGGGCCCGGACGATGTCTCCAAAACCCTTGGGCCTGATTCATCTGCTGATCTGGAACCTGGGTAGCGTTTCTAACTCCTCTAGCCACGTCGTCCACTGATGCAAGAGGTCCCGAGGTATGACATCATCCCATCTAACGTTTCTCCTGCACAACTCTTGCAGGATGATCTTAGCAGGCAACAACACGGGTGCAAGAAAGCCGAAACGGATCATACACTGAACTAGAGACAGACAACATTTCACGCCTAGTGCATGACCTCTTCCTCAGATGCCACACTCTTTAGGCAGTCGTCCACATAGAAATTCTTCCTTACTGTCTGGATGACCTCTCTCGGACAGTTGGCCTGGTTGTCTTCAGCAGCTTTCCTCAGCGCATAGATGGCACAGCTGGGAGATGAGACAGCACCAAACAGATGGACAGTCATGCGAACTCTGACACACCCTGGTTGAGGTCCCCATTGGGCCACCACAGGAACCGCAGGAAGTCTTTGCCTTCTTCTGGGACCCTGACTTGGTGATACATGGCTTGCACATCTCCCATAAATGCCACAGGTTGCTGCCTAAACCTCAGGAGGACTCCAAGCAATGTGCTGTTGAGGCTAGGGCCCTGCAAGAGTTGCTGATTTAGTGACACTCCCCTGAATGTTGCAGTGCAGTCAAACACAACCCGCTGAGTTTTCTTTCTGGGATGGTAGACACCATGGTGAGGAATATACCAAACCTTGCCACTGCAACCTTTTACATGAGATGTCGGTACTGCTTCTGCATAACCTTTGTTCACCATCTCTTCCATGCTGCTACTGTACTCCTTGAAAAAGTGTTCATCTTTCATAAACCTCCGTTTTAAACTGTCCAGTCTTTGTATTGCTACAGAGAAGATGTTGGGCATATGCATGTCCTTTTTTAGAGGAAGTTTGAGTTGGTAATGGTTGTCCTTAAGTGTTGCCGACCTTTCCATGATCTCCATGAACTTCCTGTCCTCCCTCGACAACTCCATCTCGTCTGTGGGCCTCTCGTTGAAGTCATGGTTGTACTGGTTAATCAGCATCTCCTCCAACTTGCGCACAGAAATTCGGTTGACCAGGGCTGACGTACACTCTGTGCCGGGACCGGACTCCCCTTCATGCACAGGGCCATTAATGACCCATCCCAGGACTGTTCTCACAGCATAAGGGCCATTCCTGCTGCTGTTAATGACCTCCCATGGCTCCAGTAGCTTGGGCGCATTGCTTCCAATCAGCAGGTCAACACCAGCCTTTATTTCTGGCATCTCTAACTTTGACAGATGTGGCCACCTTGTCAAGTCTCCTCTTGTCACAATATGATCAGCGCTTACAGGCATGTTTTTCTGTGTGAGGGTTTCTGGAAGTTCATAAAACACATTATCGTTAATACCGGACACTTCTAAACCAAAGAGTGAATATGCTGGCACCACTCTTTCTTGTCCCATTGTGTGTAGAAGGAAGTGGGTTCGTCTTCCGTTGAGAAGAAGTTGTTGCATTAATCGCTCTGAGCAGAAAGTGGCTGAGCTGCCTGGATCCAAGAACGCGTAGGTCTCTATTATCTGGCCACCCTTTGCAGATTTGACTTGCACCGGCAGAACAGATAACACACAGCGGTACACTGAACGTCAGGAAGCTGCGTAAAGCCAAGGAGAGAGCCAGGAGTGGAGACCGTGCACTATTCAAGCAGGCCAGGAACACACTGACGAGAGAGATCAGGAAAGCTCTGGCTAGCAAAGCAGCTGAACAGGTTTTACTGCATAGACGTCACTGTTTCTTTTTTCAAGACAAGGTGTCTACAGCGGCGGAGGCAGCAGCGCTGGCCGACGATTTTCTTTTGACGCACAAGAGAGACGGAGGGGATTTCGCGTGCGTAAAACGCACGGAAAATACGGTGACGGGTCGGTTAAACCAGCGGCCGTGGCGGCGACAGTTTCGGGCACTGTGAAGCAAAATGGGGATGTTCCATCTATCACGCTAATAAATCCCGACTTGAAACCATTTTGCCGTTTTTATCCAAGGCTTTCGTTTCTCTGGTGGGCAGTCAGGATAAAAATCCCGGTAGTTCTGCTACGGGATACTGCGGCGTTAAATGCCAAAAACCACCAGACGAAGAGACAGTTTCTTTCCACAGGCTGTTGCTCTAATGAACTCTCATCATTAACAGAGACACAGAGTAATCATTGTGCAATAACCAATCACATCCTGTTCACCATCAACGACCATGCTCTACCTCGTACTGCTGCACCTGTTTCTTGTTTTCTTTTTCCTGTTATAGTATATATGTAGACTTGTGTATATATTTTTTATATTTAGGTATATGTTGTATATATTAATGTATACTTGTACCATGTCTCCTCAGCAATAGTCTGTTTGAAAGTGTCAGTGTGTGAGCCTGTGTACGTATATGGGTGTATGTGAGTGTCTGTGGCCCTCTTCCCACGTGGTCACTTCAAGTGGTTTTTGTGATCCGATTCATCAGAAATCACGTGAAAGGACCACGTGGGAACAGCCCGACTGCAGATTGTGATCTGACCACTCACACCACATCAGGGAGGTGCTTTCTACATTTTGCAACACATTCCTCGCGCATCCCTAGTCCACAATAACGGCCGCCATTGTATTAAGTGCCTGTTCAGGTGTGTGAATGTGTAGGTGTTTGTGTGTCTCTGTATTTGTGGGCATGGGAGGGTTTTTGTTTTAATTTCCGTATTTTTTTTCTCTCTGTTGTTTATCTTTTCTTTTTTTGTTGTGAGGCAATTTGAGCTTCTCTCCGTATGAAATGTGCCATATCAATAAAAGAAGTTTACTTTTGTTTACTGTCTTTTTCAAATTCCCTGTTTGACATGCACAAACTTGGTCAATAAACCTGATTCTGAAATCGAAAGTTGTTAAATGTTTTAGGTGTTGTCTACAAGTCTAGAAAGAAAAAAAAAAAGTGTCCTGTCCTTTTTCTACATTTTCTGCATGAACCACGTTTGCAAATAGGTAAACTACTTTGTCATGGAAATCTGGACATGTAGTATTGAAATGTTTGTTTTTAAAGTCAGAATCATACTTGGAGAAGAAGCTGTAAACCTCAAACCTCCCTGTGATGTTTACACATAAAAGCACCATGAAAAGAAAAACAGGAGAAAAGCCGATTGGCAGAAAAGCAACGGAAGGAAGGAAGAAGGAAAGAATATTCGGAATGCACCCTCAGATTTTTTGTACTTTGGGCCACCGGCATCGACAGACGGAGACCACTCAACGTTCCCACAGAGGACAAAACTCTCCGCTGCAGATTAATATCTACGAAAGGTGTAGGCTGCTAAAACGTGACAGTGCAAGAAAAAAAAACAAAAAAACAGGGTCGGTGGACAGACCCTGCCTCAGGTGGATGAGTTCAAGTATCTCGGGGTGTGTGTCACGAGTGAGGGAACAGTGGCGCCTCTGGAAATGTTTCATAGGGGTGGCCAGATGGGGACACTTAAAATCTTGGGGTGGGACACCCAAACTAAAAACCATCATTTCAGGATATCATTATACTGTTGTAGTAAACCAGCCAGTAGAAAACTAGAAAGACTTAAGGAAATGCCTACTGATATACTTTGGTATATTGTGTTATATTTAATGTTACTAATCATCTAATGTGCACAGACTGCTCTGCTCTTCACTGGGAGATATCTATGATAAACCAGAGGCAAAATCAGTTATTCTGACATTAAAATAATAATAATAATGATAGTGGTAATAATAATAATAATGATATTTAGTCCCTCTCAATAGTAATTATCAATTATAGCTGTAATAATAGCCTGGAGGTATTTCTATTCAGACAAATGAAACTCAATACATGTCAAAAACCCGTCAAAAAGCTGCTGTAACAGGTGCTGTAGCAGCACTATTTAGCACTCAAAAAGCACACGTTACGACGCATACTTCCCCCTCTTCTTTTATTAAAGAATATATTGACTTTATAACTTTTATTTTGACTTACTGGGGTTCGGCGCCGATCGGAGCAGAGGGAGCCGAGCCGATGGGAGCGCTCCGATTAGAGCCGATTTCAACCCGGGTCCCTTGCCGGGTCCCTTGCCGGGTTGTTTGACGCGTTTTGACGCGTCTCAGCGCGTCTTCTCTGTCTTCTCTCTTAACTCCATTTGAGGTCGTTTACATTTTGTGGCGGGGATGCTGTGAGGGAGGGAAGATCAAAAGCGGCTTGCCTGGCTGGCTGCGCATTTGGGATGAAATGCACTGTCGTAGGGTCAGTACCCCACTGCAACCTATACTGGCCCTGGTGGCGCCACTGTGAGGGAAAGATGTTGCGCGAGATCGACAGGCGGATCAGTGCGGCGCCTGCAGTGATGCGATCGCTACACCGGTCTGTCGTGGTGAAGTAGGAGCTAAAGCCGAAAGGCGAAGCTCTCGATTTACCGGACGAGGTGAGTAGCTCAGCCACCCTGGAGGAGCTCGCTGCTCCTCCGCATCGAGAGGAGTCAGCTGTTGCCAGGGAATTCTGACTGCCTCTGCTGAAGCTGTTGCCCCCGCGACCCGACTCCGGATTATGCGGCGGTAGATGGATGGATGGATGGATGGACTAATAAAACACATTCATGAAATAGCAGCGGTAGAGTTTACATACCAGTAAGTATCAGGAACGAAATCACCAAGGAAACTGTGGAGGAGAAGCAAAGAAAGAAAGGGGAAATAAATAAATAAATAAATAAAAAAGTTTCATCATTAAAATGGCACAGGATGTGTCTATAAATCAAAGTCACTCTTAAATCTTGAGCGAAGGGCGAGGAAGCAATTATCATACCCGGAGCACAAGTACAGTATTGTGTCATGCCTGCAACAGCCTGCTCCTGAGTGTGTGTATGATCGCGGTCGCCTGTTGCTCTTGATAATGACTTCTTCTGCAGCGGGGTATGCTCAGGCGTTGGACCTGGGTGTGTGTAAAGGGCTCGTGGGTGAGGAGGGAGGGAGACTTTGGAGCGTTAAAAACATTAGATACGAAACCTGCACCCAAGGTCTGCCTATTTTAGGCAAAAGGAAAACATCAGCTGAATATCAGGCCAGGGACTGTCTAGCAGGGGTGTACTGACACCAAAAAACAGCCCTGGCATTTTTTTTCATAAGGGGAAAGGGGGGTTGTTCACTGACTGTTTGTATTTAAATTTCCTATGAATTGAAATATTTATTCGCTGGGTTTCATCGGTTTTACCTTTGTAGTCTTTTGAATTTTATTTATAATCTACTTTTTTTCTCTTTCTCTCTCTGTCTCTCTTGTGCATTTATGCTGTACTGTAATATTGTGGCGGCTGTGGAGAGCTGGATGGGGTTGATTATGGGGGGATTATGTCGGGGAGTTGTGTTAATTGCTGTGCTTAAACTGCATGCATGTTTGCATGTGTGTTGGTGAATGGTTAATGTTCTGTTGGTGTTGCACGTCATGCTTTGTTCGTGTCTGTATCTAAATTAGCCCCCGGCTGCCGCTATGTTGGGGCGTGATCCAACGAGTCAATTAACAGAATAAACGTTGACGCATCTTTGACGCACTAATCACGAAATCAGCCTTACGCGGCCGGACAGAGACAAAAAATGTCCTTCAAAGAAGGAAAACGATCGATGTTGAAATATTCAACGTGCAAGCTTTTATTTTGATCATTATTATTTATACTCAACTCAACTCAACTTAACTTTATTTATAAAGCACTTTAAATACAAACACAACTGACACAAAGCCCTGCACATAAAAACATAATAAAAGCAATAAAACAAATGCGGTTTGATGCTGGCTCAAAAGCCTAGAGACAAAAGTGGGTTTTTGTCTCGACAGTGAGAGGGCTTGTCTAACGTACAGAGATAAGTTGCTGATCGAAGACAGAGCAGGAGGAGGAGGAGGAAGTGGAGGCGAGGCTGATTAACAGCTGGTAACAGCAAACAAACATATGGGAAATTTTCTGATGCTCTCTCCTGAATGTGAGTGAGTCCAGACTGGACCACATACTCGCATGAACCGGTTCATCTGGGCCGCAGCCCGGTGGCCCGGTGGCCTCGAGCTCTCAGGGGCCTCCAGCCTTCGGCAGTTAGCTTTCTTTTTTGTCACCTATACTGCGTTCATGTGGTGTGGGAAAATCCGACTTCTTCTTGGCAAGGCGTTCTTCTATCTTCGTTGCGTTCTTGTGCTCTGACGTTGTAATGTGGGAAAACATGAGTACTAGTATTTTCTTTAATTTTCCAAACAAGTAAATCAGGTGTGAGACAGCAGGGAGCAGAGGAAACAGATCAGATCAGCCTCGAAATATGACCCAGTCGGAAAGTGGTTTTTCCGATTATTTCGACACCACACGAACGCACATGTATTCTACCGGCGTAAAGGTGAAAAGCACCATCACGTTCCGAGAGTCTTGTGACGAATTTATCTAAAAATATTCAAATGAGATGTCGCCAGTCAGTGTGAATCCTGTGGACATACACGGGTTTCCAACATATAAGGCCACACTTGTGCACCATAAGCCATTTGATGCGTTGATGCATGTATAAGTGTGTATGTGTGTGGTACCAGCTTTGTAGTTCAGCTTCCAGAGAACAGCTGTGTCTGTGTGTGTGCGTGCGCGTATGTTGGGGGGGCCTCTCCAAGAGTCTGGCCCAGGGGCCTCTGAATTCTTGATCCAGCCCTGGGTCCAGTGGATCACACCGAACAGCTGTGTATCAGGTGAGCCGCCAACATGTGCTTAATTGTGAGGATGGAATGATAACCTAACCGGTTTTCTTTTATTCAAAAGTGCGGATCTAACTGTCATCTGTCGGAGTCGCTGCTGTCTGAGTCGCTGCTGGTGTCACTTGGCTCTCTTCAAGTAACTATTTGGGTTGAGCAATTATTTTACTGACCAAAGCTCACCTGTCACACACTGTTTTCTGCATACTACATGATAAAATGTTGGCCCTTGATGCTGCAGAAATACTTATCATACGCCCATTCTGTAACTATCTAAACATGCATAACACTCTCTTCCCAAGAAACTTTTGAAAAAAGTAGAATAAAGCATAGCTTATTTTGAAAGTTTTGCTTCCTGCAGTATCACTAAAGAAAACAACAACAAAAGTGGATGTGATGCAAGTGGAATAGTGAGAAGCAAGTGGAATGCCAATAAGCAATATGAATGCCTTTCAGACTGCAGCTGTGTCCCCCGGTACAAACAGAAAAGTCATATCTGGAAGTGAGTCATCTTCCCTCCTCTTGGTCCTTATGCTAGAGTTTCCCAGCAAAAATCCCATTTTAAAGAGTCACTGTGCAAGGGCACTGTACACATTTGTATCAATTTTAAACTCAAAAAAGCTTGTCTTGGTGCCTTTGCCTCTCCGGTGTTTACAGTGGGTATATACAGGAATATATATGTATATTACTAAATTGTAGAGCGTGATATTTACTTAGTGATAGTGAAAGCACCATTTCCTCTGTCATAACAATAGAGGTGTTGGCCCAATAAAGCTAGTTGTGCAAAGGATGTTGCAATGCTAATTTTGAGTGGGGTGAGTGGTAAGTTATTTAACTTTACTGTGTGACGGCCCTTTGGCCTCTGAATACCAAGCTATTCCAAACGTCACCCCTTGACATGCAAATCCTTTTCAATGTTGTTCTTACTTTCTGTTTATTAAGTTTAGCTTTCTTCTTAGATTGTATCCTCCTTCCCTTCCTTTCAACATTCCCCAGATGTTTTTTTGGCAATAAATCATTTCTTGCTTCGTACATTATCTGTGCAGTTTAGAATTTAACCAGATCCATACATTTCAGAGTGTAGGATTTTATGAATAGCGACTTTGTGTGTTCTCTATATCCTGCTCTGTTTATTGTTCTTATTGCTCTTCTTTGACGTGTGCATATCGGCTGTAGAGTTCCTTTACACGTGTTTCCTGATGATATTATTATGTTTAGTTGTGGGCATTCGTAGCTGTAGCTTAGATGTCTGTGCTGATTGATATAATTAATGTAGATGTTTGTTTGTAGGAGTCACATAAAGAGCTCAAGGAAGAACGAAGGGAGACACATTCCTCACTAACTGGTGACCCAGGGGGACCAGAGGATAGATAGAGAGCTAACTGACTTTGCGACCATCATAAAACTGTATAACCCAGTCATTTACAGGGGGGAGAACTCATGATCCATCGGAGGCACGGGGGAGAGGGACCTGTGACCTCAGGCATGTCTTGCACCATATTATGTCAACAGGTCACACTGGAATCAATGATGGATCGTTTGGCTCCCTGCCAAATAAGGACTTGTTTCCTTTCACCATTAGTAATTAGAGACTTGGAACAAAGGCTGCCTCAATATCCAATGAGGCTGGGGTCTGGAGACCAGGCAGCCAGCCAGCGGAGGACAACATCTGGGAGCGTCTGCATGTTTTCTTTTCTTTTTATTGGCATTCTTCTGCTTAGTTTTTAAGCTAAGCTAGCAAAATGATCTGTGTGCGGTTTCATTCATTCATTCATTCATTTCATTTTTTATTTCGAATAGCTTCCGTGCACATCAACAAAACAATTTATACAAAATATCAAAACAACAATAACAAAAGAAATAGTGTCAAACACCAAAGAATTAATAATCAGAGCATATCCGAAAAGGAGTGAGACGAAGCAAAGCTTATTAAATCTCACCCCCTTTCCCTCATGTAAAAAAAGCAAATCAGTGCAAAGTTGTGCAACAATAAGGAGTTAAGAAGTTAATTAATCATTCATACTGAGAAAAAAAGAAAAAGAAACCCAATCAATCTGATTGCATTAATAACATTGACTATTGTGTAATGACGAAAATAATAATTAATAACAACACAACAACAATAATAACAAATACCCCACAGCAAGTTGGACAGCCTGGATTCTAAGCAAATCTATCTTTATACTCCGAAAAAATCATATCCCTGTAAAACATATTAAACTGCCTCATGTTTGGACATCCCTAGAGATTCTCATGCGACCCATTCCACTGCTTCACCCCACAAACTGAAATACAAAATCCTTTCCTATTCGTACGAGCTCTTCTATGCTTGAATTTAAATGATCCCCTTAAACAATAATTCCCTTCAGCTAACATAAACATTTTCTGTATATTACGAGGTAACTGGTTATGTTTTGCCTGAATCAGTATTTGCACAGTTTTGAAATTGACCAGGTAAGTACATTTAAAAATTTTGGACTGTAAAAATAACACACCCAGCTTTTGGATTGTGACTTAAGAGTTAATGTTTGATTTGTAAGTATTTCCCCACACCTCGGCAGCGTTACTTAAATAGGGTTACACGGTGCACAGTACAACATTCTAAGTGAGTAATGGTCCAGGAAATATTTGCTTTGTTAATTATTGCAATGCTTTTGGACAATTTAGAATATATGTGTTTTATATGTGGTTTCCAACTGAGCTTCTCATCAATAATCGTCCCCAGAAATTTAATCTCCTGTACTCTTTCTATGTTGACCCCATCTATTTGAATATTTATTTGTGTGTTCAAGTGGTTTTTCCCAAATAACATAAATTTTGTTTTATTCAAATTTAATGATAATTTATTAACATCCAACCTTTTTTTTTTTTTTTTGAGTTTACGCAGTTCAGTGGTAACACCCTCCAATAGCTGGCTCAAGTCATCTCCAGTGCACAACATATTTGTATCATCAGCAAACAAAATGAAATGCATTTCTTTGGATACCTTGCTGATATCATTAATATATAACAAAAATAATTTTGGTCCCACTGCTGACCCCAGGTTGGGCCCCACAGGTGATGTCCAAACATGAAGAGGAACTATCCCCCAACTTCAGGAACTGTCTCCTGTTATAACTTTTCACCCAATTTAATACTATTCCCTCAAAAATAAAGCTGTGCCTTCTTTTGAACCTTCAAACCTTGTCTGTGTGGTGCATTTGGGTCCAGAATAAACGCCCCCCGTTTCATGCTTTCCCCCCAGGTTGTTGTGATTTGTCTTTGTATGCGAGTTACCTTTAAGTGGTCCATGTTGGTTACTCGCTTTACTTCACAGCTTTTAACACCCTATGCAAGAGCAAGGCCAAGGTCTTTTTTTTCTTGATCTATGACTTTTTCTTGTTCACTGAGAATGAAACAATTGTGTACTTTCAGTCGCTTACAAAACAGCTTGGAGTGCCGATTATTTTGCCTCACGTCTTCACGAATCCTTCTGCATCCAGGTGCGTGCAAAGCAGTGCGAGTATATAAAAAAGCAACCTTCTAAATAAAGATGCACAACCAGCCACAGCAATAAGCATCTTATGAACTCTTGGATAACAGATTTTATTCTAGTACCAACCAATTTCAGTCAACCAAGTTCATCTTTTATCTGTGCCTACCAGTTGGGGTTGGGGGATACTCCGAACCGGCATGGCCGACATGTCATATTTGGCTTTGACTTTGACTGAAATATTGGGGTATGTATTGTGTATCGATAGTCATTTAGTCCACATCCCCCGCCCCTAGGACTCAGGCAGAACTCTCAGTTAAGTACGGAAGACAGATGAAGCAAGAAAATCAGTACCAGAGTAGTGCTGGAAAGTCTCGCATGATGTGTGCAACGTGCGGTGCTCGGGAATATTTACCGTGGCAGGGGATGAGCGACTGGTGTGCTGATCAGCTGAGTGAGCAATGGAAAATCACTGAATCCGGGGTAAGAGACAGGGGCAGGATATGACAAATGTAGTTGGACTGGTTCCCCCTCCAGACTTTTTCTTTGTCACATTTCCCTGGTGTTGAGGCTGCATCACTCTAATACTCAGCTGATGAGTGATATTAAGTTGTGTTTGTATCATTTTTACCTCTTCTTTTCTGGTGGGTTCAGTTTTCGTGGCTTAATTTCTCATTTGTCTAGGGGTTTAGTTGGTTGGTTTAGGGTAATGGGGTGTTTTTATTTTGCCTCCAAAATAAAAACATATTTTATCTGCAACTCTTGACTGATTTGACTGTGTTCGATCTCATTGGGTGCGAGCTATTTTATGGGGTTGTAACATTGGGCTATAACATCTCTATAGCTTCTCTGCAACAAGCAACCTGCTCCATATGAACTTCACGAAAACTGCAGGCACGGCTAATCTAATCACCTTGATCAAAATCGTGGCGCATAGCCACACATGCACGCACACACACGGAGAGAGCGAGAAAGAATCATGTGATGTGTGAATCATTCACACATCCAGGAAGTGCCATTTACCACAGTGGCTGAAACGCTTCAATCAGTAATTCAGTGGTTACCATGGTACACATTCATGTGGACACACACACCTTCGTTTGTTGGAGTAGTAGGTACTTCCCAGCTGCAGAAACAAGACTGCCTAATGCCTATACTACATTCATTTGGGTTCTCCGGCTTCCTCCCACAGTCCAAAAACATGCATGTGAGGTCAATTGAACATTCTAAATTGTCCGTAGGTGTGCATGTGAGTGTGAATGGTTGTCTGTTGTGGCCCTGCGATGAACTGGCGACTTGTCCAGGGTGTCACCCTGCCTTCGCCCTAAGACAGCTGGGATAGGCTCCAGCAGACCCCCGTGACCCTGAATAGGAATAAGCGGGTAAAGAAGATGAATGAATGAATAAATTGGATGGACTAAATAACAATTAAATAATTGTTTTAATTAAATATACTGTATTAAAATTTCTAGTCCTTCTCTGAAGGCCCCGAGGGTTCCCTACTGCATTCCATCCAGTGCACAAAAAAGCCACAACCTTTACTGCCTCCATGATTGTCACTCACAACCAAGAGTTGTACAAGGAGGGCGTTAGATCAGGGAGACATTTCAACTTGAATTCTGACTCAAGTGCGTCAAGAAAATGCAAGTTCGCAGGTCAGCGCCAACCCGCTCCAGAGGGTGGCAGTAATGAATCTCGAAGGGTGCCGAATGCCTTTCAAACTGTTAACTCATAAGAAGAAGAGAATCGAGCAGGAAGCGGGTGTGTGGCAGGCGTGCAAGCTAATGCTAAAAACAGAAGGAACAAGGAAGAAACAGGTCCGTAGGTTTGTTGAAATGATGTTGCTCTGTTGTTTATGCAGTGAAACTTTTGTTCGTCGTAGTTCGACATTAGTCGACGAAGTCCCGTGTTTTGAAAGTGGTTCAGAGTTGTTTAAGACCCGTCGTCGAGTATTGAGGTCTGCTTTTTCTCCGACGCTGTTGACAAACACTGGTTGGTGTCAATGGGTTTGAGTCGTTGTCCTCTTGTAATTTAGCAATAACAGCTTAAGTCAGGCATTAGAGTAAATGTAAATTGTGACGCTCGACAACGAGTAACATTCTCTGTCATCGACATAATATAGTTTTTCCTCTCTAAATGAAAAACAAAACAAAAAACAAAAACAATTCTGCATGCATATCATTTTGTTTGTCGTTATTTTTGGGTTTCGTTATTATTTAGTCTTACAAGTTTGTATTAAATATCAGTGCCCTATGATTTACAAGTAGTCAGTCTTTACGTGTCCTATTCGTCATCTGTGATTTCCCCCCCTTGCACTGACAGACCCTTTACTCATTATGGCCAAGCCGGTGCCTGTGCTCCGCCTGCCGAAAGGACCCGATCCAAACAGTCGTGGATTTGACCCCCAGTCGCCGCGCTTCGTCGCTCTCTGCCAGACTTCCATCCCCTCGTCCATTTCTTCCGGGGCGAGTGAAGAGCAGCTGCAGAAGGAGCAACAGACGCGGTCCATGCTGCGGGAGCGCTTCCTCCGCTGCCTTCTGTCCATGGCCAAAAAGAAGGTCCACTTTCACATGCATGAGAACGTCAAAGTGGAGGCCACGTTTGGCGCCTGTGACATCGACGTGTTGAACTTTCAGGTGTCGGACCTGCACACTCCTATCGGGGTTCAAAAGGAGGCTCTGATAAGGAGTCAGGATGTGATTGCACTGACTTTTGATTTATGACGACCTGTTTACTTTTTGACCTGTGTATTTTCGAGGAGAGAGGTGTTTTCAATGTTTAAAGGCAGCGAAAGATGTGTATAGAACCACTGACCAACTCTTGATGTAATACATGTTTTTGGCCTCGGGAGGGCGCCATTTATCCGCATTTCCAAAGAGCTCCTGAACGTCATTGCAAAGGCTCTTCAGTGGTCTGCACTCGGGACACGCTGGATTTCCTACCAAGAAACTTTCCATGCACAGTTTTCTATTATGAGACTCGGAAAAACGTGAGATTGTTTCCTAAGGTGTGCTGACATCCTAAAAATGCACTCTTCTGCGCTTGGTAGTCCATGTACTTGAACATCTTCTTTGTTTTGCAGATTAAATGAAACAAGCTGTTTACAAATGAGCTACAGTCACGTGTTTTCTCTGAACAGAACGTATCTAATACAGGGAAAATTAAAAAAGAATGATTGCTCATTTGGTATCGCTGCATCCATCAAAACTTTTTTCTTTCAGTGAATTGAATTGAAAATTATGTAATTTTATTCCATTTCAGATTCTTTTTCAAAGTAGGAAAAACTTCCTTGGTTCGGAAACTGGCATTTACCAGCAGTTATTCCTTATAGTGATTGTTGTTTCCTAATTTGGGATCAACAAAGTATATTTATCTATCATTGCAGTCTAGCCCTAAACCTAATGAAGAAAATAATTTGCTAGTAGTTGTTCTTAGTAGTACGATTTTCGCTAAATTAACCATACGTCCATTTTATCAAGCGTGTATAATGATTCAAGTTTATAAGACTCAAGGTCAGTCTAGCTGTTGCCACCTGTAATTGTTCTCCATGTACATATTTTGTTTAGTTGAGTCAGAACTGCTGGAAGATGGAACTTGAAGGGGTTACTTGCTGAGTAATAACACTGAGGCTGATAAATGACTATCAGAGTTGTTTAAGCTCCTTTACCAACAAAAGGAAAGTCATTACAGTAAATTTCATTTGTTTTTGTGCCAAAGCGCTAAAAGTTGTTGAACGTTTTTGTTTTTTTTGTTTTTGTCCTACAGAGTTCACGCCTGACATCCTCAAATGATCGTCATTTCAGAGCTATGTAACTGCAGAGAATGACTCTTCTTTGATTAGCAGCCAGCATCCCAGTGTGGAGAGCACAAGGAGGAGGCTTCACTATCGTTTAATCTCCCTGAAAGGCGTTGTTTTGCGACATCTCAATAAGTCATTTTATTTGAAAGCCATTAGACGGTTGTGCGGTGCTGTGTCTCTTTTTGTTCCTGAATTATCTGACCGCTCAGTGGAGACAGTCATCAATGAGGCAGTGACTCATCCTCTCCCTCTCGCCCACTTAGTTTTTTTTTTTTTTTTTTTTTTTTGTCCCTCTCTCGCCCTCCCTAGTCCCAAATATGACTTAAAGCTCGAATGACGTCATAGGGCCGGTGTGATTCAATCAGGAAGTCCTCAAGGACGGCCAATGTTAATTTCATATACACAGTCGTGCAGCTCCGTGAGCAGCAGCCCGCAGGACTCCCCTCAGTCTGATAGAGTGTCTGTCCCATCAGCTGGGACATGACCAGTACTAACATTCCCCACAGAGCCAAAAAGCAGTGATCTTCACTGCGTTATGTGACAGCTGCACTAAGAAGATGCCACAACACATTGATGATACAGGTATGATCATGGCCAGCAATCCGTATATTGATGTCTGTATATATTTTTGATCCGTATTGAACGACGACACAAAATAAATTCTTGCTTCAAGTTGGTCTTTTTATGGCACATTTTCATAAGCCATTAGTTATATATTCTGCTGACCACAGAACAGAGCTGTAGTTATTAACTGACGCTTGTTCCGCATTTAAAAAGACATTCTCAACTTCATGATATATCACCCAAAGTAATTATCTAATTTGTGCTCCACCGTGCTGACAGATTTAGGAAGTTATTTTAAAAGGTTAAAAATGTCCACGAGAATCAGTCTGTATTATGGATGAAATTAATGTTTTCTCCTTAGGATGGACTTAAAGGTCCCATATTATGCAAAATGAACTTAACCACATTATACTTTCTATCCACAATGTGTGTCTCTTTCCTGTCAATCAGGTGCCCAGAAATGCCAAAAGTCCATCCTTTACTTTTCTTAATTGCCTCTCTCTGTACACAATTCTGGAAATCAGGGTTTTGTGATGTCACAAAGGGCATTGCTATCACTTCAGCTTAATGACAACACACCCAGCAGTCTAATCCTTCTGACCTTTGTCTCTTGGCAACCTTGCTTTTTATCTCCTTGCAAACATCAAGAAGGTCCACATGAGTTTCTGCAAGAAGCTAAAACTCAGCATTTATACAGAAGCCTTAATGTGAACGTGCGCCATTGCATTCAACGGAGAAAGCAAATTTGAAAAAAGGCTTTAATATAGTGCGTTAAAAAAGAAATCCCACTCTTCTCCTAGTGCATTTCTTCTGTCTTCACAATGTTTTAAGTGGCTACCAAACATAAAAGGGCCTTGTGAAAGTGTAAATGTAAAGTTCCCTAATCTTCTTTATGAGCATAGGGGACGCTTAAAATCTGCTTTTAAAATGGAGGCTAAGGTGACCAAGTTCAACCTGTAAAATCAGACAATGTTGATCCATTGCGGATAGATGTTATGTTAACTGGCCATGAGACCTCTTTCTGAAGATAGCGCGTGGCATCAGAGAACAGGGACACACTGTCTTAATGTTATCTTGCTCTGACGCTTTGTCTTTCCTGACCGCCTGCTTCTCCCTGATTTCAGCGCATGGAAAAACATTCCTGCCCGTGCGTGTGTGTGGGTGTGTGTGTGTGTGTGTGTGTGTGTGTCGGCTTAAGTTATGATGGCACAAGGAATCTGCCCTGTAGAGCACCACTAGCCAACAGGAAGCACATTCTGCTCCTTCCTGTTTGCGGTCTGTTCTCACTTCCTAGTGGGTGTCTGATAGCTTACAGTGCCACTTAATCACCCAAAGGCCCTTGTCAGCAGACTGAAATAATTGGACAGTGACCTAATGATCATATATTTTTAGCAGCGTAGGTGAGCAACATCCATGCGTAATGCCCTTATTTGGTGCTTGTTTGTATTTCAACTTTGGAGAGGATGAAAACTTGCATGTCATAACTTTTGACGGTACACAAAATATGAATTTGAAAGTTTCAAGCTTGGATAGAAAAGAAAGAAACTTTTGAAACAATGGTGGTCACATCGCTGTGGAGTACAGCCGATGGATTAATTACATGACCACCTGTGAGCAAAGTAGTTTTTTGGAATAACAGTGGCTTTGTTATGGCAAACCCATAGACACCGCAATACATTCGGTGGACATGCCTTGTTTCAGAAGAATGATGCGTGGTCATCACTATTCGCTTTAGAAAAATTTAGCGGAGCTGTTAGGATATCCTTGGAGGAGGCTTTGGTCTACAGGACCACCAAAAATCACCTTCATCTTGTTTTATTCTTTAAAATCTTGGCTTCAAAGACAAATCCTAGTGCCCGTTTTGCGCTGCGATGATCACCACCAAACACATAGTAAATGTGTGCTTGAGAATACACAGCCAAAAGCTTCCAACCTCGTAACTTAATTATTACTTATTCTATTGAGCAGCCAATGGGTGCCGGATTGGCAGGAAAGATGCCAACCTCGATCCAAGATTGGATAAAAGGGTCAAAATGATTCAACAACAGGGCGACACGGTGGCGCAGTGGTTAGCGCTGCCGCCTCACAGCAAGAAGGTCGTGGGTTCGATTCCGGGGCCCGGACCTGGGACCTTTCTGTGTGGAGTTTGCATGTTCTCCCTGTGTCTGCGTGGGTTCTCTCCGGGTTCTCCGGCTTCCTCCCACAGTCCAAAAACATGCATGTGAGGTCAATTGAACACTCTAAATTGTGCGTAGGTGTGCATGTGAGTGTGAATGGTTGTCTGTCTCTATGTGGCCCTGCGATGAACTGGTGACTTGTCCAGGGTGTACCCTGCCTTCACCCTAAGACAGCTGGGATAGGCTCCAGCAGACCCCCGTGACCCTGAACAGGAATAAGCGGGCATAGAAAATGAATGAATGAATGAATGATTCAACAACAGACAATGCAGAAGGCTGAACAAGTCCAGGTGACTTACTGTACAAATATAAACGGGCGTGCACTAATATTGGAGGGCACATCTCCAGGTTTTCCTTCCTCCCTTATTTTTGGAACTCATGAGCCACACTACACTGTGACGTTGCATCAACACGCTCTACTTCTTCGTTTCAATGAAAGTACCATTATAGTCGCTGCCCTGGTCTGACGACATGACGGGTCGCACCCAAAACGTCTGTCATGGCACAAGGGCATAGGATCTATGGAGTCCTGTAATATAGAAATATGTGCATTCCACAGTGAGTGGATCATGGCGCCGCTATAAAGTATTTACTCTAGGCGCCCACTGGGGGTGTTTTTGGAAGAAGGCAGACAGGCTCACATGAGAGGAACGGCTGAGTCACAGTCAGTCCCCAGGTCCGTTTGAATCGGGTTGGAGAGGGTGGCAGCGTTGGTTGGGGATAGGGGTGGGTGTGGGGGGTGGTTCTTGGAGGAGGTCCAGTGATTGTGAAGGTGGCAGACTCACTTCCGCAGCCCAAGAAGCTGAGGAGATAGACAGACCCAACTACTGGGCTCCAAACTCCAAACAGTGGCACAAGTAAGACATTTCAGAATTCGGAACATTCGACATTTTTTTTCCTTTCCGTTTCTCTGCCTCTTGAACACTGTTTCTGTCATAGGCAAACATTCCTCTAACAGCGTGTACACGCCATGGATGTCTAAAATGTCGGGGGGGGGCAGGGCAGCCGGGAGCTACGAAGGCCACAAGTTTCGCAATAGAAGCGGGCCGCCGATTCACCGTTCCAGTCTAGACAGGAAGACGTGTGAGGAGTTGGGAGGATAGGGAAGTGCTCATTAGAGTGTAATTTTAAATTATCTTCGTTTATCTATAGGCTGCGAGACTCCATCGTGGTCCACTCCCTCTCCCTCGGGAGTAAACACAGGAAGATGCTGCTAATTAGTGTCTGTGATGCCGAAGACCCTCTGATGTGCGTGAAGATACAGCGAAATCCCGACCAATCCCGTTTTGCCAAGTGGTCTGTGGGTCTCATAGTCCGGTCGCATTTTATCACCGATATGTTTGCACTATGCACACAAGTGCACGGTTACTGAAGCGGCACATAATTTGCTGCAGGTCCCGTTAGTTGTGTGGCTCAAGCCATAAACGAATAGTTAAAACACTTGTGTCAGAGTAAGTAGACATTGGAATAAAATCAAAATTATGCTCATTGTCTAATATGGATCAAACACAGAGCAGCTAATGTTTTCCAGCCTCTGCTTTTAAATGTTCTATATAATACAAACTGTACTAAGCAACTTTGCCAGTGCTTTTCCACAGTAATGCACATGCCTTCTTTTCTGCCAGTAAATACCCAGAAATGAGAAAAGTCCATTCTTCGCTCTGGTTATATGCTTCTTTCACTTTTCAGGAAGTGTGACCACCTTGTTTCTGGCTAAATATGCTGTTGCTTGATATATAGCTGTTTGTGTAGATGAAACATGCGAGACTGCTCCACTAGGTTCCATGATGAGAAATTAAAATCTAAATTAAAGCTGCAAGCAGCGTTGTAGGGACTGAGCCCGCGCGACCGCCCCCCACCGACACCCCGACACCTGCCGACAAAAATGGCTGATATGATATGGAACCATTAATCCTTGTTTCAGTCCTGTTGATGCTCGTCTTCCTTCACCCCTTCCTTATCATTGAGGGGGAAAAAAATAACCTGCGCTTCCACTCTGTAGTTATTTACAAGTTTCCAGTCAATTTAACTGCTTGCCAGAGATGTTTGGCAGCGTAATAGTCGGTTTTCTACAAGCGGGCCACCACACTTCTATCTTGTTTAATCTCAGGATCAGCAACATTCAAACAGACTCATCAAAACCCACTTTTATTCCAAAATGACTGGCCGGCTCTCGCAACCCAACCGCTGACTGTCTCACCTCACCACCATAATGGAAATTGCAGGTTGCCCTGAAACCGGTCGGCCGCTTGCATGCCATCCGGGCAGTTTTCCATTCCATCAGCGTGACGGTCCTTTAATTAGACAAAAATAGGAAGTAGTCATGCAGTATTTGAGCAGGTTTCCTGTTGGAGCTAGCTACAGCCTCTTCCTGGGTTCATTGACGGTGCACGTTTGCGCGCGCGCGTGCGTGCGTGTGTGTGCATGTGCCCACTCTCAGAAACAAATCATATTATTATTACCATCATCTTATGTGGGATAACACATGGTAGCGCTTGGGCAGCGCTTGGGATCCCTGCAGAAATGTTTGAGTGAGGCCAAAATGAGCGCGCCGCGTTGAAAGATCGGCGGCCGCAGCGAGACGAGGAGGCTGGATGATGGTGTTTGTTGGGGAAGCGGCCCTGCCAGCGGGGGCGGTTGTCTGACTGTGGAGCTATTTAATCAGAGGGAAGATCACATACTTGTGAAAGTTTATCTTCCTGTGGCCATTAGTTGAGTCTGTGGGACAGGGCAACTGTAACAACACTTCAAGTGCTTCCCACAGTGATGAATGGACGAGAGTGGGCGTCTCAGAACTCCAGTGGCAGAATGTAATTAAAAGCATTTAAGTGCATTTAAACCACAATTTTGTGGTTCTTCATCTTCTACTACTTTGAACCTCCAAACTGCGCTGAGCTGACAACTGTAATTATGTCAGCGCGCCCAAAACGTGTCGTGACAAGCCCATAAAACGCCACCCGTGGCTTCACGCCGAACCGCCCAAAAGACTGATGTCTTTAAATATATATTTACTTTTACCAGTTGAAGTAATTAGTTCAGTGATCACAGAGACGATTATGCCGGATTCATTTTTCCAGGTTCATCTAACAGTGCAGATCGAAATGAGAAGTCCCTCATTCTTCTGCTTGGCATTTCCTTTCCGGCAGTGACATGGTTCCTGAAGTTGGCCCCTTTGTGAAGTCACGCCGGGCGCTGGTGAGTGTCAGTACCCACAGACAGGCGTTTGCGCCGCCCTCTGGGACCACGTTGTTGTTCTTGTTTTGTGTTCCAGACACTTGTAAAGGATCAAGCAGGAATCGTAAACAGAATGTTTTCGCAGGAGGCCGTAAACAGAGGGCTAAATTCTGGAGAACTTCCTCAGGGAAGAGGTCGCTGCTTTCAGTTCAGTTCGATTGTGACTCTCGTTCTGCTGCTGGGAGAAGCTGTGGTTGCTTCTGAATGAAGGGCGCTCGCTCTGCTTCTCCTTCTGGCTGCATGTGCGATGTGAATAGTTTTTCCACTGCCCCCCCCCTTCCTCCCCCCGTCTCGACTCGCGAACTCTTGTTTTCTCTCGTCTTTTCCATCTGCTTCCACTCCCTCTCCATCATCACCTGTTTCCCTCTTCAAACACAACTCAGCCCACTCCACATCTCCAAACGCCTCAACGCAACCGTTTCACCTTCTCAGACGGCCGCCTCCCC
This sequence comes from Thamnaconus septentrionalis, assembly GCA_009823395.1. Lineage (NCBI taxonomy): Eukaryota > Metazoa > Chordata > Actinopteri > Tetraodontiformes > Monacanthidae > Thamnaconus > Thamnaconus septentrionalis. The sequence goes on along the minus strand of CM020510.1, from coordinate 17,413,071 downwards.
AGGCAGCTGCTGCCGCCGCTGCTGCTACTGCTGCTGCTGCCGCTGAGTGAGTGGACCGGGAGGCCGAGGTGATCGCTCGCATTTCCAATTGGACACGCACGCACGGCGAACAGATAATCGCCATCTCTGCCCAGCTCCCTCCCCTCCGCCACTCTTTTCCTTTTCATTCTTCCCTCCCTTCAAAGAGACATGATTTACGCATGTCGGGGACAAGGACATCTGCCTATTAGCGAGTGCCACTGACGTAGGCATATCCGTCCCCTCCCCCTGATTATCTTCCCTCCTTCCTCATCCGCCTCCTTCTCCCGTGCCTCCCCCCTCCCCCTGCCTTACTCAAATTGGGGTCGCCAACCTTGGTCGCGCAGCCTGGTGAATCATCAGCGGGACCAGCGCCACTCTCCAGAGGAGGCAGGGACGCCGTCGGCCCCCGGGATGCTTCCGTCCTTCCCTCCCCAAATTACCAGGGTAACCCGACATTGTCTGCTCTCTGCTGTCACATCACTCTGTCGCAACGGCGAGGGGAATAAAGAAGCGGAACGGCAGAGGCAGAATGTGAACGAGGCGGGTGTTTGAAGGCAGCGCGGGACTTGCGAGGGATAAGTGTCATGTCATGCGCGACGCCGTTGCCACTCAGCGCTCGGGTTCCGCTTCATCAAACGACCATTGTGGTGCTGTAACATCATCTGGCACTTCATCCTCTGCTATGTGGGCAGGTGGTGACATGAAGCCGTCCAATATGATGTAATATAAGTTTGAGTTTATATCGCCAAAGTCCAATATATAAATTTAAAGAGATCTGTTGATATCACATGGAATTGAAAAAAAGTATATGTATATATATGTATATACATATATATATATATATATATATATATATATATATATATATACACACATATATATATATATATGTTTTATGACATATATGTGTGTATGTGTATATGCATATGTACATATACATATGCATGTGTTTTTACAATCAGTAAAATTTAAAAAAAAATGTTTCCATTCACTAATAATAGGCATTAATGTTTATTAAGAGCAGGTCTAGTGACGGAGAAGTCGCCATATTTGAGGCATGAGATCAAGTCGGACATCTGAAAACAGGGAAGCACCATCAGAGTGGCATTTCCCAGAGAGAATTCTGAGGACGAGAGAAAGATGTTTGCAGTGAGTGACATTGAGATCCTGATCCGTCAGCCAATCAGTCAGATTACAGTTTATTGTTTGTACGGCGGAAGCGGACGTGACATCATGGCCAAGGACGCGCAGCTGCACAAGATGAAAATACTGGTGGCGACATTTTTCTTTTCTTTTCTTTTTTTTTTTTGCAAAATGCTCCCTTGCCCCTCCGTCCGACTCAGCCTTTCTTACTCTTCACTCTCTTTTGTTTTGTGGCCAAAGAAAATTTAGCACATATAGACAGCAGGTGATTTTATAGAACACACAATTTTACATATTATACTATACATGCAACAAAGCTACAGTCAAAATGTTCAGGTAAAAAAAAAGGGCGTCTGATTGAACTGACCCACAACCGAATATTTGGATTTGGATTTGTCGACATGCACACTGCGTTACAGTGGTTAGCTCTGCCACCTCGCAGAAAGAAGGTCATGGGTTCAACTTCCGGCCCGGCGCCTTTTCCTATGGAGTTTCCATGTCTGCGTGGGTTCTCTGCGGGTACTCAAGCTTCCTCACGCAGTCTGAAGACATGCTAATTAGTCTGAGTGGAAACTGTAGGTGTGAGAGCGAGTGGCTGTCTGTTGCTCTGTGGTAAACATCTGGGATAGTGCAGGATAAGCTGTGAAAAGGACTGGATGGATAGACCAGGTCAGGGTATTTTAGAGTCTTTTCAATACTGTGTCATTACATTTGTGCAGAAACATTCAAACTGATCTTAAACATTTAAACTGTCACAACAGATAGATAGATAGATAGATAGATAGATAGATAGATAGATAGATAGATATAGATAGATAGATAGATAGCTTTGTGCTTATTTAGGTTGCAACCAATGTTCCATGTTATGAGACGTTCATATACATCCTCCTGTTGAACTCAGCTATGTGAGGCTGCCCTTGTTTGTATTTTTGCTCCACTTCTGGCCAGTGTTTATAACGCAGCAGAATACAGAGAGAACAGCGGGACCGTATTTGTATATGTTATGTGCCCGTGTGTTTGTGTCCGACTGTGTTTTTGTGTGCCTGTGTGCACGCGCTCCACCGAGACAAAAGGTCAGCTTTAGCTCGGACACGTCATCCTCGCTGATGCTATCTGTGAGGAGGAACCTCTGTAAACAGTGAGGCCTGATCCCTCTCTGTGCTCGCAGACTTCGGATGACTCCCAAAACCCAAAGGCACCATTGTGCTCGTCTTCTTCTCCATCCTGTAAAGCTGCAGTGTGTACATCTTAGCTTAACATACTTCACATAAATGCATTAATTAAAGTGTATACTCGCAGTGCAATGAAGGTAATTTGGTTTTCTGACCCTTTGAACAGTTTTCAAACATATTAGAATATACATAGAGCAATCAGGGTCTTCCTCCTAGTCAGCTGCCATCTTGCGCTGCCATAGTTGTCGGAAGCCCGGTATTTAAGGAAGTCCGCCTTACAGTTCCCTAAATACTATTTCAATTTTCAATTTTCAATTTCTTTATTTTTAAAAAGGGACATGTATATTGATCGACATTTTCTTGTAAACATAAATATACCCGTGTTTACTGAGGGTAGTTTCCATCAGTAGTCCCGTTGCCAGATGTTAATAGACATTTCAATAGAAATGCACAATAAACAGATCATAAGGCATCGTAAAATAGATGGATAAATACAATAAAAATAAATAAATAATAATAATAAAAAAAAACATCAGTACAATTTGTAGTGGTACTACTAGTGCTCTCAGTGTTGGCCGTCAACAAGCCAGTCCTTTGCGGTGACTTTAAATGTGTAATATGATGGAGACTCTCTGATGGATTGTGGTACTGCATTCCATTGGTGTGATGCCCTGAATGAGAATACGGCCTGACTGAATGCTGTTCTTCTGAAGGGAATTGTGCAATCTGCACCTCTGGTAGCTCTGGTGGCAGAGGATTTACAAAACGCGTTGTCAGGCGGGCTTCCTTAAGGATTTTATACTCTGGACCTAGTTGGAACTAAACCACATTCTTCTCACCAGACTTTGGCGTCACACAAAGTCAAATGATACCAGTAGATACATGAACGTGGCTCCTGGCTAAAAAGATCACGGTGCGAATTGGGCCATAAATGTGGTTCCATAACGTTTCAGTCAGTCCGAGGCAAACCGCACTGCCAATCTTCCAGACACTTGGATGACACCACATAAGTGCTAACGCGGCGCGTGCCAGAGAATGCAGGACTTGACTGGCCTTTTCCTGTCGTAAAACTTGGCACATCTCCGTCCTAAAAGATCCGTCTCGTTCTCAACGCAGAAGATATCGACGGACACAGCTGTTAGCTGTTCTGGCTGGAATGGACAGCCACTTCCTGCCAAAGAGGGTGACCCGCAGACCAATCGCTTGATTATTTGATTCCAGCCTGTGATGGTGATTTGTGTTCGTATGAATCATCCATTCGCTGGACGTACAGATTCCTTTTTTTCTCCGCATTTTGATTCTTCTCAGACATCCAGGCTGTTTGCGGAAACGTGTTAAAACACATCTGGAGCAGGAAGAAGGGGGCAGGCCTGCGGTGACCCCGGCACATCTGGAGCCGACACAGTCCGAGTGCGCGAGGAGATGCATAAATAACACTCGCACAAATGTACAGTGTTCCTCGTGGCGTGTGGCACCTCCAGCACCAAAGAACTACTAGTCATCTTCGTCTGCATTTATAAAGATGTGGATTGACAAATATGTGTAAGAGACAATATCTGTCATAAATTAAATTACACCTTTTAATTAGTCATATCTACACGTGGGAATCATTGTGTTTGTCCAAACCCCAAGTCGATGGAAAAATGACCAGGTGCAGCATCTGCTGGAGTGTCAATCTGGTCCAGTGAAGAGCCCACCAACCACACAGGACTACAGGCCCAAAAATAAAATGAAAAAAAAATAAATGTTAATATCAGCGATCGGTTGGGCAACTCTGTCTTTTCAGATGAGGAGCAAATATCCATGAAAATGCCTCAAACTGTCCCACTGGCGGCCTAAAATACCTCTGAAATATTTCTATTGTAAATTACTTTATATGTGTTTCTGCCCCCAAAAATCAGTGATGCAGCCACCATGAGGAGTTTCAATCTAAACTCTGGCTTCTGAACACTTCCTGTTTTGGTTTTATCTATTAGTATGAATTACAGTAGAGTGAAGCTCATTTCTCTCCTTAAAAATGAACCCTCTACTTCATTTTATTTACAAACAAAAGTCCTTAAATACTGCTTTGATTGAGCGTGACATTTTTGCATCGTAAACCACGGCCAAATGCATATCAGACACCTTGTTTTCATTCATCGTTTTTTTTTCTCCTCCTCCATGATCCCCTCTGACTTTATTACAACATCCCCTGTTTTCTATTTGCTTCTATTTGTTTGCGCACCTCTTGAGGAGAGGCTCATCCTCAAGCCCCGCTGGCATCTGCAAACTATCTCCTCAGCCATCTCCATCCCACTCTAAACTGTTTGCACGCACCGCAACTGGGGTTGTCATGCTCAGGGGTGAGCCACAGGTGTTCCTGTTTGACTTTCAGGATTCCTTATTTTTACACTCTCGGGGTTGGGGGGTTACGGGACGGGGGGTACTCACCCGCTCATAGGCTGTGTGAGCCGCTCGCTTGTTTGTTTATTTATCGCCAATGACCGATCGCAGGGGCAGAATTGTGTCAACATTTTGGCCCGGCTTCCTGTTATTACTGACCACACAGACGTATGCATATACAAACCTGCAATTCACTGCATGTAGCCCAGACACACTCGCCGTGAAGCGGTTATTTGTCAGGGTGCGGTCAATAAAACTCCGACTCGGAGATCCTCGTGTGCACACAAGTGGATGTTTTTATGACATGAATTGCAAATAAACAGAAAAACAATGCTGCAGTTATGGTCTTTATGTAGGTTTCCTATTATTATTTTGGGAATTTGATTGATCTTGCTGATAGTGATCTTTAAATAAGTTCACAAAATTATTGCCAAAATAGGTCGCCATCTAAAAATAACCAAGATTTAGATTTTATTGTCGCCAGGGGAAATTCTTTGCTTGACCAACATACAGAACAAACATCATTACACTTACAAACACACATTAGACAGAACATATTGACATAGACAAGGGTGTCATAGTGCAGTTCATCTCCTTTGTTTCCGGGGTCTGTTATTCAGAGTCGCTATGACTGAAGGGATTAGGCTCCTGGCTAGGCGGGACCTCCTCCTGCAACACGTAGTCCTGTATCTGTGTCTGGAGGGTAGTGGGATGAGGTGGTGGTTGAGAGGGTGGGTAATGTCCTGTTCTATTGAGGATGCAATGCGTGCAACAGCATTTGTGTTTATGTCTGTACGGTCGGGTGTTAGGGGACCGATTATCTTACTGGCTTTATTGGCTATGGATGTGAGTTCGGAGCGGTTTTTGACTGAAATGTTGTTGAAAAAGCAGGTGGAACAGTGCAATAGGATGGGCTGGATGATGCTTTTATACAGTAGCAAGAGGAGATGAGGGGCAACGTGGAGTCCTTTAAGTTTACGGATGGCAGATAGTCTCTGATGGCTTCTCTTGTGAATGTCAGTTGTGTTGTTGTGTGTCAAAGTTTGAGGTTCTTGTCAAGTGTGATGTCAAGGTATTTGAAACTGTCAGCAATCTGGACAGAAGGGGTGAAGGGGGACTGATTATGAGTTTGTTTGGTTTTGGTAAAGTTTAGTTGGAGTTAGTGGTTATCCTCACATCACCGGTTGAAGTGTGTGATAGTGCTATGAAAGTCCAGGGTGGAGTTATTATCTGTGAGGAGAGTGAGAATAGCTGTGTTGTCTGAGTATTTGAGGTAGGTGATGGTGGGTGATGGCAGTCATATGTGCACAGTGTGTAGACGAAGGGGCTCAGTACACAGCCTTGCGGTGCTCCGGTGTTGTTGGTGAGTGTGGGTGATGCAGTTGAGTCCACCCGTACCGCTTGAGGTCTGTCGCTGAGGAAGTTGTGTATGAGGTGGATGAGCCTGCGGGGCCGGGGGGGGTATGTTGAGGTGGGTGGAGCTTCTGGATCATCAGGTGCTGCTGGATGGTGTTGAAAGTGGAGCTGAAGTCAACGAAGACGATTCTGGCAAAGTGTCCCTGGTGAATCAAGGCGCTGGAGCCCTGGTCTGGTTGTCTTGTGCTTCTTTGTTGTTTTCTTTTGGGAATAATCAAGCTAGTGACCAAGGTACTGCTGCTGATGCACAGACATCCAGAAGACTGCGACTCCAGAAATATAACACTCACAGTCAGGTCTCCTTCATCGCAGGGCTGTTCTAACAACGTGGACGGTAAAATTCTACTGTGGAATGGCAGTTTTACTTTATAGCAGGTGTCTCTAGATTTTAATAGATTTGAATAGATGTTGATAAGGTGAAACAGAGTGCAGCATGCTGTCTGAGAGCCCCGCAAGGTTACTTCTCTTTTTTATAGTCTGAGCAAAAAGATAGTTTTATCCAGTGCTCTGCTATCGTGTGTGTGTGTGTGTGTGTGTGTGTGTGTGTGTGTGTGTGACAGAGAGAGGGTGCTGCCGTGCAATCATTATCTCTCTCAAGGACGTCTAACCAGAGGACGGAGCCGTGTTTCATTCAAACACCCACACACACTCCCCAAACTACTACTGCGGCTGTTAAGATTCATTCAGTAATTCAGAGGCCACCAGAGTACAAACACACACACACACACCCACACACACACAAACGCACACAAACACACGCGACCTTGTTATTACCATCCATCAGCGTGCTCTTTCCGAAGCGTACACATTTCCACTTTACTATTCACTGACTTTCTGGGGTTTCTTCGTCTTCTTTTTGCTGTAATATTCATGAAGCTTGACATTTGATATGTTCAAGGCACGACCTTTACTTTCGAAAGTTATGTTTTTACAATTGTGAAGGAATGTCAAAGGACCCATATCAGGCTCAAGGCTCATTTTATGATTGTTCTAACAATCGCGTCATCAATGAGAAAAGACCTTGCCTGTGCTTGTTCAGCTTTCGGAGTCTCTCATTGTGTATATGCACAGTCCATAATGTCAGTGATGATGCTCTACAACCTCTTACAAGCTAACAACAGTACAACAAAGCCTCAGTTTTATCAAGAATGTAAAACTGGGCATTATTGTGTGGGAGCGTTAGATAATAATAATTATTTTTCTTCCTTTTTCTATTCTGGCTTCCAGTGACGTCCATGCTGAAACGTGAAACACATGTTGCGTTTGCTTGTTCAGACTGTTTGTGTGCTATATGTTGTCAAGTTGTACATGTTTTCGCATTGTCTGCATTTAAAGTTGTCTGCTAATTTGGACATTTTTTGACCTTTTTGGGCCAACGTACAAAAGGCATCACATAATCACACACTTCCTGCTTTCCAGAGACCTTGCATAGACCTACATTTATTTCCTGGACTGTCACCATAACCAACATGAGCCGCTACTTCACCAGCCCTTAAATCAAGTTTCCAACTTAAAATTAAGACCGCTTGACATTATGTTGCCCATAACATTTTTGGACCCCACACTGTGTGCGGCCAGTATTACAGACACACTTGGACTCACATGCATAAACACACATTTATTCATCACATTTCTTCCTCCAGACACAATGACATGAGTCAGAAGGAATGAAGTCTTATCGCTAAAAACACACAGTGGAATTTTCTTTGCCGGTAAATTAAAAAAAAAAAAAACGTCAGACCCTGTTTGTCCGACTGCCAGTGTGTGTGTGTGTGTGTGTGTGTGTGTGAATGGACTCTTTCATGTGGACATTAAAAGAAATTTCAACTCTGTCTCACTCCCTCTTCTTTCTGACGTCTCTTTGTCCTTCCCAGCATGCAGCCCTCACAAATCATCCTCTTTCTTTTTTCCCTTTTTTGTTTTTGCAGCGTCATTCCCCTGATGGCCCACTCAACTTCTTAAAACCAAGCCTCCAAGTATTTATTGACGCGTCTGCTGGCAATCTAGAGACTTTCTCTTTGTGCGGTTATGTCTCTGACCTCTGTGCTATAATTTTCAAATATAATATTAAGATGTTTAATTGCAAAATCAAGCCCTTTTTTTGCAAAATCAAGCTGTGTTTTTACGATTTAACACATTAATTATAAGCTGAAAGAAAAACAATGTTTAATTACATTAGGTTGAATAGCCATTACATCCCCCTCAGTGTTGCTGTGCTGTCCCACTTTGTATCTTCTGTTGTTGTCGCAATGCAGCTGGGTCGCTAATTATTTCAAGTTAGAAAGCTAACACATCCATCTTGAAAATATAAATCTGTAGCATTTCTCTTAGCATTGCATACCCCGCGTGTTTCGAATAGAAAGAGGTTCAATCGGCAAGGGAGGATACATTGAGGGAGGATATATTGCTATAAAAGGAACTGCAGCAAAGAAAAACTTTCCTGAAATGACTTCCAGTGTCCAAAGTAGACGTTCCACCAAGCAACAGTAAGTCTATCAGAACTACGCATGTTGAATGAATCCACACCAAAACCAACCATCGCACAGTGACTCGTTTCCTTGGAAGTCCCCAAAGAAAATTCCTTCGCCTCAGGTCCTACAATGACCATTTATTGCAGAGGCTTAGGAAAGGTAGTTAGAAAATGACAAAATCAAGATGGTGATTCTACGGACAAAACATCCGCAAAGTACATAGTCATTTGCAGTTATCACAGAGTGCATCTTACAATGACTTGGTCATCTAAAAGTTGGATTTGAATCTCTGGAGTTTTTAACACTCCTTTATTATGATGATAAAGCACTTGCTGTTCACACATTACCCAAACTGTGAAAACCTGGTCAAACTGCAAGGTGGATTCTGAAGATCTGAAAATAGTTTGGAAAGGCTCGGCAAAACCTGGGTGGGATAATTGGAGGAATCATCAGCCAAGCTGATCTGCCTGCAGCAGTCGTTTCCAAATCCAAATCCCTTCTTCCAGCTGTTCTTCTTCGGTGGTGTTTCAGAGTAGCTTGCAGCAATTGTTTCTCATATTGAGAGACTCTTTTTGGTAAAGGAAGTTGAGTAGTTGAGATGCAGTGTGCTGAATTTTTAGACTAATTGAAAATGCTATTATCTATTGGAAGTTGGCAGGATAGCGGTGCTAAATATCAAAAGTTGAAATAGAAAACGCATTTTTCTGCACGTGCAAATCTTTAATTTTGCCGTCAAGTTAAAGTCAAATGTAGGGCCTGGCAGTGTAGCACCGTAATATACACAACGAAGGCAAAATGAAGCCATCAGGTGATTGACTGTCCTTCTGTTTGTCATTCAGGATGGTAACTGGTGAGGCACTGATCACGTTAAGTGTGCGCACATCAATCTTTGCTTACATTTAAAGCGGCGCAACTTCTCCGCCATAACTCACCCGGTTGCTTGATGTGCTCTTGTCACAAAGATTTGATTTTAGAAAAAGAGAAAGACTGCAGTCATTAAGGCCGGCAGAGTCATTGTTTCCCTAAATTCTAATGCATCACTTGACCTTGGGTCGAGGACACCTGTGACGACACTCCATGCTCTGTTGTCTTTTTAACTCATTCAACATTTCATGTTATTAAGTTGCTCTCATTTCATTCAATCTTTCCAAACAAATGAGTCATTAAGTTTGCCTTTCAGCCGTCATGAGAGCATGAATTCAAGAACGGTGTTCTCTCAGAAGGAGAAAAAAATAAAATAAAAATGTTTGATGTAAATTTATTTCAATGTGTTTTCATCAGAAAGGCTTGACTGAAAAAAAATCTTGCCTGAATGCATTAAGATGCAGCAAAGCCACAACCCAACGGACTGATCAGCTGTTTCCGCTCCGAGGGGAAATAAGGAAGTAGGTCTTTCCACTGTTGGCGTTTTCCCAGATGTTCCCATTTTGGCAGATACTGTGTAGATTGTTTTCCTTGTAGGTTGCCAGCAGAAGACGTTGTGCCCAGTTCTTCAGGTCTAAATGCCGTTCGGACAGCTTATTTGTGAACTGTTTGAGTTAAGATCACTACTACACATCCATCCATCTATTCATCCATTTTTTTCTCACTGTTTATCTTGCACTCAGGGTTGCAGTTACCTTTGGGCTTATCCCAGCTAAGATAGGGACGGATAACTTACCTGTTTGTCTCAGAAACAAAGCAGACAGACCTACAAACACCTTTACATTAATACGAACATTTACACCCACAGACAATTTCAGGATAGCCTTGGAATATAAAAGAGAGCCTGAGTACCCTGAACAGAGCCTCTGTGGCACCCATCAATAGATCATTCCCAATTTAGATTCAGCATGTCCCTCTTTTGAAGAAGGAAAATAGTGGCAGTGGCAGTTGTGGCAGTTGTGGCGTCATGCACAATTAATCAGCTTGGCAGCGGTAGGACTGGGATGAGCAATGCCAAAACCATGGTGCACTGTAATGTCTAGTTATTCTAAGAAAGCAATTAAGAAAATAATATGTAGGCATTTACAAGTTCATAACTTTATTAAATGGCGCTGCAGACACAGGTCCTGGTTGTGGCATTGACTTGCAAGTCTTTTCCATAAGCCTTTTATGTCAATTTTTCTTTAAATCACATAATAATGAACTAAACACACTCGCAATCTCAAAACTAATAGATCCAGATTGTATTTTACATGTTTCACATGGATTTCAATTTCAACCTGAATTATGATAGTTTTCATTTTCTCCAGTTCTTGTACATGAGGTGCAAAATCTAAGCAACCTGGCTACATTCTTAGGTACAGATTGTTAGTTGGATTACCAGATTACCAACTACCAAATAAAATGTGTTGCAGTTTCTGACAGTCAGCCCATCTGACACCAACAACCACGTTCACCATGTTCGAAGTAACTTGAATCTCCTTTGAATTTCAGCAAATCATCTCACCATCGTCCATACACCTAAATGCATTGAGTGACTAAACCCATGTGATTGGCTGATTCTCCATTTATGTTAACACCCAACTTAACATTTTACTTCAAAGAGTGGCTGCTGACTGTATACTTATACTGTGCACTTGTCAGACTTGACTTTTTCCACATTTTTCATACCAGGAAATATTTTTAAATTAAATAACAATAATAATAAATAAAATTAAAATGATGTTTCGTCAAGAAAAATAACTAAACACTTTGACACTTTGCTAAGAAAAAACACATCACCATGCTGCACCATGTTCTCGAAGACATAGGGACACTCTCCTCCTTCTCCTCCACCCTACAAGCCATCACTCTGCTGCGGAGGGAACACCAGGATGGAGGATGGATGGATGACTTGCTAAGAGGGCGGGTGAGGTATTACTTTAAAAGTGTCTCTCCGCCCCCGTCGGAAGTAAGGAGGACAAGCTGCCGACGGCTTTTCCAGAGGATGGGAAACCTGGAGGCTGGGATTGCTGCTCACTTGAGGAAGCCACTGGTAAAAACCAGAGCCTCAAGCTCAATGGGTTATGTATATGTTTAAGTAAAGCAGACAATTTACCTAGCCTACGACTTAGCTCTTTGTTTGTCATTCCACGCTACAACAAAAGCAGCCTCTATAGATACACATGCTCTTTGGATCTCCAGTAAACCTCAGTTACCTCATTCTGCTCTCAGTCTTCTCCATTTCTAAGAGGATCTATTGTCGTAAGACATGACGGACAACCACATGAGTTGGATAAGGCCATTAAATAGTAAATAACTATCAATACTATTAATTTAGTAATAATAATCAATTATATGTACGTTAAGGTCATGCCCCCACCCCCCACCCCACCCCACCCCCATAATACCATCATTTTTTTAACAGTAACCCAGAACAAAGATCTGCTCTGAGATCACAGCCGTTGTAAGGAAGACATTAAGTCTAACATCTACATTAATATTAGCAGCGTTTGCAACATTGGACCTTGGGATTTAGCTGCAGAAGGATGTATAGAAATGTACATCACTGATTTTTAGAACGAAAATACAGAAGTGTTGGTGGTTTTGTGTACAAAGAAACAACTGCAATGGCACAATTAATCTCCAGCCGCAGAATGAATGAAGTCTGTGAATGAAGATGTCTCTGTGCGTGCGTGTGTGTGTGTGTGTGTGTGTGTGGATGAGAAGAGCAAGTGGAGGGGACAGAGGGGAGGAGCTGGTGGTGGGGAAGGGGGTGGGAGAGGGGGAGGGGGGGGGCGTGGGCAAGTGATTTTCCAGATGAGATCCACAATGTGAGACGATGCATCCTAAAGAGACGTTTTCTCATGGGCCCACCACATGAATACAAATTCCCCGCCGCCACCGCCACCCGCTCAGAGCTAGAAGGACAGACGCACCTTGCTTCAACCCGTCGTGAAGAAGTGCAGCCTTTTTCCTTTTTTTTTTTTTTTTTTTTTTTTGACGTCCACTTCCATCCAATCACAAAACCCAACAGAGATGACTTCATGGCGGCCGTTATGACTCATCCATTCATACTTTTGTCTCGCGTCTGCATCTGTTTTGCTCTTATTTAGAGTCACGGGCCCTCGCGTTTATAATGACAGGCCGCACCGGCGAGCGCCTCGGCCCAAACGCACAATGTTGCCAAAGAAGCGCAGCAGGTGAGTTCGGTGGACCCGCGGCGGAAAAACCAGTCTGCCTCCGGCCGCCTGCTCTCAGGGTTATCTTGGACGTTTTAGCCTTGTTAGCGTTTAGATAGTGTATGTTCAGCCTTGTGAGTGTGTGCATGTGTGTGTGTGTGTCTGTGTGTGTGTGTGTCTAAGATAAAGATAACATATTGTAAAAGTGCTCAGACCTGCTAAGTGGCTGTGAGGATCTCGATGGCCAGAGTTAGAGCGAGTTCGCCCCAACTGGACTTCCAGAATGGCATAGAAAGAAAATGTGTGTGTGTGTGTGTGTGTGTGTGTGTGTGACAGAGTGAGCAAGAGAGAGAGAGAGAGACAGAGAGAGAGAGAGAGAAAGGGGAGGAGATACAAAAGGGAGGAACAGAGTGGAGAGGAAAGGACGGAGGCGCAGTCAGAGGAGGTTTGGGAGCAGAGAGGGATTTGTTAGATCCAGGACAGGCTGTAAAGACTGACAGACAGACTGACAGACTGACAGACAGACAGACAGACAGACACAAGTCACCTACCTCCTGCATCTCTCGCGTTCGAGCCGAGGTGGAAGAGCTGCCTGCCAATCAGGCAAGAGTTGAGGCAGGCAGAGGGGGGAAGCACCGTGGACGTTTGTTTTTTGTTTTTTGTTTTTTTCCAAGAGTTGTTGCTCGTCTGACAATGACGACAGGATGAGATACTGAGAGTGGGGGGAGAAATATGGAGAGCCTTAAAGTCCACCTACAGACATGAGGGCAGGCAGACTCCGGTTACCTTAGGGGAGGTAAAAAAAAAAAAAAAAAAAAGAAAATGAGACAGAGGGAATGAGAGATAGAGAGGTGAATAGTCCAACTTGTCAATTTTTGTCCGAAGGAGTGGGAGCAGGAGCCTCGGGATCGTAACACTGGAGCTCAAGGATAAACCATGGACTCTTCATACATCCCACCACACCTGGACGTGAGTATCATATCCACACGCACAAACACACGCGCGCGCACACCCGTGCGCGTCTGTGTGACGGTCAAGCCCTGGGCAACAGGAACTCCACTGCTGAAACCATTAGTCACTCTGGGGAACAGCGCTTACACACACACACACATCGCGCGCGCACGCAACTTGGCAAATTGTGTTGCTCAATCCAAATGGCTCCGTCCAATGGGCGACCTCCTCCCTGTGAATAATGCACCCGCTCAGAGTTCAAAGAGCAAAGCCTTAAGCGAGCGCTCGGCCGCCGCCGAGAGCGGCTCGGCCGCCCTGATGGGAAAAGCAAGGAGGTGTGTTTGTGTTCCGCGTTTTCGCGGCGGCCGAGCTGTCAGACGCGCGGCAGGAGGTGCACTCGCAGCTTTCAGCGGCCGCCGCTCGGACGTGTCAGTCTGCTGTGGTTCCGGGACCTCCGGGCGAGTTGCGACAGCGGCGGTGGGAAGAGATCGGTTGTAACCTGGCAACCTGTTGATGATCCACCGCTCAGCCGAACATAAAATTATACTAGAGGGAGAGAGGAATGTGCGTGTGTGTGTGCGTGTGTGTGTGTGTATTGGTCACCTGATTTGAAAGAGCAGGTTGCAGGGATGTTTCTGCAGCTGGGAAGTAACTACTCCAACAAGCTAACGTGTGTGTGTGTCCACTTCAAGCTCTCACACATTTTCCCTCCGCACCTCCACAATGACGCCTCCTTGAAGTGTGTTAGAGCCTGAGAGCTAGCGTGCGTTTCAAATCCCGTGCGCATGGGTGGTTGGATGCCCATGGGTGTGTATTAGACGCGTGTGGGTCATTAGCGGCCTGATGAACGCTCAGCAAGGCGCTCTGGTGAAATCTATAAAAGAGCACCTGGCGGGCCTACCTGGAATACTGTTCTAATGACTGATGAGAAAGTTTTGGAGACTTTTCAAGCCCTTAATTCTGCAGAAACTCACAGTTGTATATCCTGATGACTGCATGTTAAGTTTGCGCTCTGCAGAGCAGGAGCAGGTCTGGAAAAGGAGCAGCAGCAGCAGCAGCAGCAGCAGCCTCAGAAGAGTTCTCGGGTGTTGCTCCGCTGCTGTGTATCACATTTGGGGCCGGCCAGTCCGTCCAGCATGACATATTTCCGAGCGTCGGAGCGAGCTCGGGGCGAGGAAACCGTGTGGCATGTGTGCTCGCATGTATCATGTTCAGCGAGAACGGGACGGCCGCAAAAAAGAGAAAAAAAGGAAGAAAAAAAATTGGAAGTGAAAGGAGCGGGGTGGGAGGTGGTGGTGGTGGTGGTGAGGGGGGGGACGAGGAGGAATTTGGGAACAGAAACACAGGAAGAACAACAGGAAGGGAAAGTTGAGGGACCAGGCGTAACATGAAGACAGCGGCGGTGGATAAATCAGCCGGCTGCGGTGACACTCCGGCCTCCTGGCCCTGCAAAAGCCCCACGACACTCTTCCGCAAAAACACCATTCATTTAAAGGCTTCGGAAAAAGAGTAACGCGCACGGGGCGGGGCGGGTGGTGGCAGGCAGGAGGGAGAGAGGCAGATAGGCTGCAGCGGCCTGATGCAGGAATGCAGGAGGGAGAAGTTTTTATTTTGTTGGGGTTTTTTTGTTTGAATAAGAGAGACCAAGACGAGGGACACCTCAAGGACCGAGACGTGAATCGACGGCGCTGAAGGCGACTGGGGTCAGAAACACGGTCATGTTCTGCGGAAAAATCAGACGAGGCAGAGTGAAAAGGACAAAGTTCAAGGAATGCAAAGAGGAAAGGGGGGAGGCGGGAGGGAGGGAGGAGGAGGAAGGAGGGAGGGAAGCTGGGTTTGAAATAAACAGATAAAAAAGAGAGGCCGAGGCTTGTAACTCGACAAAAGCAGGAGGCAGAGGCGGACGTCGGGAGGTCGAGTCGGGAGGGGGGTTCATTAGCCGCTTCGAGAAAAAAAGGGCACGGGGCAGTCAGGCGGCCGCGCTCGCCGCCTGCCGCGTGCCGGGGTCACACCGCTGTCTGGCAGGAGAGAGGGGGAGGGAGTGGGAGGCGGGGGTCAGGTCACGTCCAATCTGTTGACTAGCCTGAGCTGCAAGTGTTGTACATCTGGGGAGAAAACAGTCATGCGCTGAGGCTGATTCTGAGATCTTATTCTCTCTTATCCCACTTGATCCTTGACACTCTTCATCTCCGTAACAAGTTTTGATTGGTCGCCGCAGCCGTACAGAAATGTTGAAATGAAGAGCAGCGCAAGGAAGAACAATGAGCACACTTTCGATTGGGTGGCACCCTCATAGCAAAAAATACAGGGGACAGAATTGCCTTCTTGTTCTTTGCTTTGATTAGATGGTCACAGTTAGACCGATCACTGATCGGAAAAACTTTGTAGTCCACTGGCTAAGGGCTGCATCCATGTAAACTCTCACTCTTTTATTAAGTAGCTTCCATTGTACTGCATGCTGCTGTATTGGCGATTCCCTCTGTGAAACCCCAGGATGGTTACGTGGATGAGAAAAATATCAACGACGCCTCCATCAACGCAGCGCTGAGTAGATCAGTGATTTGAAATCTCAATGTTTAGCCGCCGCAAGACCATTTTAGGTGAGCAACTATTTGCCTCGCAGGCCCGCAGGAAGTGCGGGTGTGTTGCCCGTGAACGTTGTGACACGCCTTGCTGTGGTGACGACCGGACCTTTGAACCTCAGTGTCGACCCAGTGTTTTTTTTGTTTTGTTTTGTTTCGTTGTAGTTTTTTTTGCAGCTGAAGGAAATGACCAGCAAAAAGCTGGCATGGTTGTCCCTCACCTGCTTTACAAGCCCCCTCTTGGTTTACGGGGCAGGCCGTCCGAGCCTAAGCGCCCAATCTGTAATTGTGACTCGTTGCCTCAGGTGCAACAGCTCAGGGTGGGGCTGCGGGAGTTTAATGGGTAGCCAGCGGCGATCCCACCCTCGGGCGCCGGCTCGTTCTCGCAAGGCCCGCTGCCCTTTGAGTCGAGAGGCCGCACGCACGCACGCAGCGCAGCGCACCGACGCCACTGCACATGCGCCGGGGCGCACACGCCTTCACACCTGTGACCTCCTTTCAGACATTTTTCTGACAGCGTGGAGAGATTAGTGGTCATTACAGTGCCATTATGTGTTTTCCCAGCCATAAATGCCTCTTGTTATCTTGCAAAAGAGCCCATAATCTATTCTGTGACCCTTGGAGAGATGAGATAAGGAGACAGAGAGGAGATGCAATCTCGACGAGGGACGAGATAACTGAGACGGTGATATGTGTGTGTTTGGTTTTTGGTGCGTTTCTGTTTGACAAAGACGCATTCAGACTTGTTTAGTGAAACAAATTTTCCCATCTCAGGGCGGCCTTACTTTGCGCTGACCCTTTGACACCTCTCCTCGCCCTTTTCTGCAGGGCTCTTATCTCTCGGGGTTCTAATTAGCAGCTCAGTTATTAACACCTGCAGCCGGGCCGACCTCTGACTGTGGGAATTGTCGTGGCGAGAGATAAAGCTGAATCATCTGCTTTTTGTTTTTTTTATGCGTGTGTGTGTGTGTGTGTGTGTGTGTGTCGGTCTTGTGTGCCATTCTGGAACACTGTTTGTTGGCAGAGCAAAGACAGGAAATAGAAGCTGCAGGAGTGTCTCAAATCACACACTTGGCAGCTGAGTACTCAATAACTGGAGTGCATCCTGTGTGTTCACACTGTCAAGTGTTGTATTATTGGCCATAAAAACGCAAATTTGGAATTGTGAACCCACGGTGTCACGTCAGTGTTTTAGTGTGCGTTTGGATTGTCTTCCTGTCGTTCTTTACACTTTCTTGGAAATAATTGTAAAATGGGAAACATTTACCCAAAAAAACGCCACTTAAAGTAATTATTACTTTATTATTAGTGAGTCACACATAATTCTCTCTTAGAAATCACACATTTAAAAGATCTATGATTCCAAAAAATAAAGGTATGGATTCAATTTGGCAGAAAAAACTGAGCAATTGCAATGAATTTACAACAAATTTGAAAAAAAAAGGTGAATGATACATTATATTATTATATATTACATTAGTTAAATAAGCCTTGATAGCAGCTTTTACTTTTTCCTCATAGTTTAAATTGCAAAAGAAATGCTGCCTGTGTTCAGAAATGCATAAACAGTTTGTCAAACTTCAATCTACTTATTAAAAAAAAGGAAAAGAAAATCAATCATGGAGTTTTCCGATGTTTTGACACGCCTCTAGAGTCCAACTCCACCCCAAACCAGTTGGTCCACAGAGTTTGATTAATGTTAAATGCCTCAAATAAGCCCCACTGTGAACTCCTCAACACGCGAACAGGCGGCATGATTTAATCACAGATAGAGACAGCTTAATTATTCCTGCTGAGGAGATATACAGGCCTTAGGGGGACGAGGCTCGCCATAAATTTCAGGAGAAAAAAATCAAGTGGTTCCAAAGTTCTACAGCACGTGGACGACTTCATACGGACGTGTTCCTGCAATGTTTCCCCAAATGGAGGCGGCGCTCTAATGAGAAACTAGTGTGTCCAGGAAGCAGATGACATAAGCATGATGTATAGAGTCTGGAGGGATCCTCAGAGGAGCTACTCCTGGAGCAGAGTTCAACCATTAGTTTATATTATCTCGTGGTACAGTGACGTTAACATTTCTACCGAATGAAACGTGTAGTTTGCCCAGCAGAACCAACGTGGCACACTTGTTTTTATCCAACGTCTCTCTTATCGAACCCATTTGCTCCTTTCGTCCCTGCTGACATGCGTGTTTCCCTACAGTTCCACCATGCTCCCTGCTAACCTCCTGCTCCTCATGGTCCTGCTGCTACCTCAAGCCTCGTCCGGTCGCCAGGGTGGAGACACCAGCAAGACTGACCATGGCAGAGGGTCCCCAGTGCCTTCCTCCTTGTTGTCCCCGCCGGTCGGCTCCCCGTTGAAGCCCAGCCTGGCCCAGACCATCCAGAGTCTCCTCCTGAGTCGGCTGGGCTTACAGTCGCAGCCTGAGCCCGGGCCAGGGGTGCCAGTGCCCCGGTACATCCTGGACCTCTACCGCTTCCACCAGCAGCAGTACCATCTGGTAGAGGACCCTTTATTTAGCTTCCCCACACAACACATCCAGCAGGCTAACACTGTACGCAGCTTTCACCACAACGGTAAGATGGCATGCACACACACACACACACACAGCAAATATTTCTAGTTGGAATCCACCTGATCTCAGCTAATCACAACCTTTCAACTATTTTGTGTGAGATTAGAACTTTTGAATGACTTGTATTAATGAGTTCTCTGCTTGCTAAGACTGGTTCTTACTTTTGAAAATTTGCTTCTGTTTCTTCCATTAAAGTTCCTGCGTGACCTAGTATTCTTTCCTGTTTCATAGAGCCCCTTGGCAACAGCCCAATAACAGATGATCTTCAGAGGGTGCACATCTCCTTCAATATTTCCTCGATCCCTGAGGATGAGCGAGTGGTCTCTGCTGAGCTCCGGCTCCTCCGTAGTAACAGAGCTTCTATGGGACCCGGGGCCCACAGACTGAACATTTACCTCTCTGAACACCATGAAGACCCTGAGCCCACGCTGCTGGAGACAAGGTATTTCACCACTGGCCTCCACCCTCATAGAGCAAGCAGTCACTGGGAGGCTTTTAGCCTAAACACAGAGCTCCTGCATAAAGCCCTGGCAAGGACTGGCTTCCTGGGCTTCCTCTTGGAGGTCAGACCCGAGAACAGCACCACAGACTTGGACCAGAGCCCGTCTGCTGCTGCAGGTAAGGAGGAAGTGGAGAAACACAAAGAGGGACACCTGAGGGTGTGTAGGTCTCTGGGTCAGGATGAACACAGCTGGGCCCAAGAGAGACCCCTCTTGGTGACCTACAGTCACGACGGGCGAGGGGAGGCCCTGGTCAAACATGGCAGGAGGACCCCTGTTGGTGGCCAGCGGATTAAAAGTCGAAAAGGGGCAAAAGAAAGGGAGAACAGGGAGAGCAGCAAGAGCCGCAAGAGAGACCATTTCTGGGGGAGGTCCAAAAAATCAGGGTACGCCATGGCAGGGTGGGGGCGGGACAAAGGAGGGTACAGTTGGAACGAGAGCGCCAGGGTGAAAAGGAACGGCGGGCGCGCCGCGAAGCTGAAACGGCTTTCCCGCAACAGGTGCCGCCGCCACCCGCTGTACGTGGATTTCAACGACGTGGGCTGGCACAAGTGGATCATTGCGCCCAGCGGCTACGACGCCTTCTTCTGCCTGGGCGAGTGTCGCTTCCCGCTGGCTGACCACATGAACTCCTCCAGCCACGCCATGGTGCAGACTCTGGTCAACTCCGTGAATGGAGCGGTGCCCCGGGCGTGCTGTGTCCCCACCTCCCTCAGCCCCATCGCCTTGCTCTATCTGGACCCTCAAGACCGAGTGGTGCTGAAGAACTACCAGGACATGGTGGTGGAGGGCTGCGGCTGCCGGTAGTGGACCTAAGGGCTCCCTGAGAGTATGGGGAAAGGACCGAAGCATGAATAAGAGGGACTGTAGGGGCCAGTGAAATGCAAGCAAATGTGGAGACTTGATGTAGCAGCAGTGGAAGAAGAAGAGGGAATGCTGATAAGACATCATTACCAGGAGCATTTAAAAAAAAAAAATGTTCTGACTGATCAAAAAAGGTTGGGGAATGAAGATGTGATCTCAACGAGATATTTGCAAAAAAAAAAAAGGGGGGGAGGGATGGAGAAGAGGAAGCATGGACAGATCTCGAAATTGAATTGTCAAAACAGGGAAAGTGTCAGTTGTTACTTTCCCACATTTTCCCCATTTAGCATTCGTGCAGTATTGTGCGCCATCAAACGCTGGGCCACTCCCGCATGCATGAAAAGGCCGGCGCTCTACCATCAGGTCTCTGCCAATCATCTTCCATGTGTGAAGGGCAGCTGGAGAGTAGAAAGTTGCGACAGATTTGCTGGCGCAGAGATTAGCTCACGCTTAGCAATGCGAGCGCGCTAGCGCGGCATCTACACCCAGCAGTGTTGTGACCACAGTATTTGAAACGCGGAGCTGCGCACATCTGTTTCCACAAACACGGCAACGATACACAGACTTGCGCCTCCAAGCAGGCCCCACATTACTTGCTATTCAAAAACCACACTAGTAATGCTAAGAAGCTATTCCATTTGAATGTACTAGCATCACAATTATTTTAACGACAAAAAGAATTTCTTTGTAAATTTCTTTTGCTGACATGACGGAACTCCATGTGATGGTTGTCTTGTGATTATGCATATTTTCAATGAATTCTAACTTAAGAGACACGTTATGTATTTAAGTATTAGCAATATGGTGTATTTAATCTTGAGAATATTTAAGGAACCTCTTCTCGGCAGAGCCAACTGAAAAGCCTGTTGTCCACATTGAGTAAATTATGGTCGCTTCTTCTTATCCGTACAAATGTGTTGAATTAACTATCTGTGTTACTTAAAACCTCTCGCCTTATCATTGCAATACATCTCTGTGCACCGAAACATGGCAGCAGACATGAGTGACACCGGTCAGCCTCCGCAGCTTAACTAACAAGTCGACTGAGTGCTCTGTGTACCGTAGCTAATGAAGTGTGTAACAGCAGGTGTCTTTGTCGTCTGTGTCTGCATGTGTGAAGATTTTAGGACTTCAGTGCCTTTAAAACAGTGGCTACAACAGCAGTCTTCAGTGTTGCATTTTCTTTATGTCTCTCTCTCTCTGTCTCCCTCTCTCTCTCACTCTCTCTTCCCATCTCTCTCTCTCCCTCTCTCTCTCAGAATGGAAACATTTAAGCAGCAGCTTGTAAAATGTTTGACAATATACCTCTAATAAACCGAGCAAAAAGCTGTCACGTTACTTTTCTCTGTTGCCTTTTTCTGCCTATTTATATCTCTAGGCCTCAAACATACTCAAACACAGTTTTGTGCAATCATTCCATGTCAATAAAGGAAAAAAGTATATATTGTGAGCAAAATTAAGATGATGGCATTAGTGGATCCTTGAATGCTTGGTCAATCGTTCCTAAGCTTTTAAGGAACTTTATTATATATATCAGACCTGGTTTAGAAGACATAAATAAGAATACGAATCAAGAGAAAATCTAAAATGAAGTATATATAACTATTTAGAAAAGAAAAACAGTGAACCACGGCACAAACACAAACCACCAGCCAAGAAGAAAGCACAGACACACACAAAAATGAGGAATAGAAGTCATAGGAGTCTTCATCCCTAGTGGCTAAAATATATATTGACATTAAATGAGACCAAATAAGTATTTCTTATTTAAATATGTTAATATTTTAATTACTGAAATAAAATAAAAAATTAAGAAATATATCTGTATTCTATCATATTTTGTAATACAATAAATTATCTTTTGAATGCTAATTTGACATGGTGCGTTTCGCTCTCAGCATTCAGTGATTCCAATAGCTATCCTAACATGAACATTAAAATGAGCGGGAAAAAAATGCATCACGAGCAGCTCTGGAATAGCAAGTCCAGCTAACTCCACAGCCGCCGTGCCCCTGGATGGGATTCCCAGCTTCGGTTCCAGTTAGCCACCACCCACCACCACCCACACTGAATCCGATGCTGCAGCCCAAACCCATAAATGTACTTCATAATGCTCCTATCTTTACCTTTTAAACCTGCTGTCTTCCCCTCTACGCCCTTCCTATTACTTCTTTATAGTGAGGTCATCCAGCACAAAGGCAGGATATGACTTATCTTGTCAAGTGAGGAGCAGCAATCTTGACCCACTTCATCCAAATGAGGTCTTCGGAGGATTCGTGGAGAGAAGGGGGATTCTCCCAGTGTGACCACGCTTGTTGTGATGTACACCAGATAGGCTGTTTGAGACTAGGAGGAATCTAACACCTCACATTGCAGATGTCTCCTCACACAAGGACTTGCATTCAATCTCTCAGGGGAGTTCTGACAAAATTACATCCAGACAATATGGAGCAAAAGGTTACAGGGGAACGTTGCAAATCTGTCTCTTCTTGGCTGTTTTGGTGGTTGTTGGTCTGTAGTGCTCCCCCTAGAGTTACCCAATGCACGCATGGTTCCTCGTTCAAATGTCTTATATACTGGACTTGTTCACTCACAAAATGAAAATGTCTTTATTCAGGTATTGTCATTTTAAAAAGTAATTGCATCTTTTAAGTTAACAAATTGTTTTGTTCCTGTACTTATTTTGATGTATTCTATAATATTGTCTGATCTAAAATTTAGCATCTAATTGGCTTGAGCATGGAAGTACAGCTATGTTAAGTTCAGCCAGGACTCCTTAATCAATCTTCTGTCGTGCCCAAATGACTACTCTCAAGCAGGCTGATCCAAGGGGTTTGTTGATTGATCAAACAACCTTCATTTGTTCCTGCAGCCCATTTAGCCCAACGGTTTGTCGTGTATGTGGAGCAGATACAAAACACACAACAACACAAAGTTGAACGAGGATGAATACAAGCACACACGCAGTGGTTTGTCCCTTTTGTCCCTTTGTTCACTTTTTGAAAAAGGGGGGGGGGGGGGAAATCAGTACTTGGAAACATGACAACTGTGTGTGACAAATGCATCTTACCTTCTCTACTTGCAGCACAAATGCAACAGGATGTCACTTATACAATGCTGGCTGGGGTCAGACGTCTAAGAATAACAAAGATTCCCCCTCGGAATCGTCAGAAACCCTTATGTGCACTAAATTGTTGCTTGATACATTGAGTGTGTCATACAATGAAATGATAGTGGTCCCAAATTGCTTTAGCAGATGTGTTCTTATCCCCCAGTTGTTTGCTGCTGTTGCTGCTGAGTTGATGGTTTATCAAAGCGGGAAACATGAGAAAGATAGTGAGGATCTTTGGTTTTCGCCGCCGTGCTTCAAAGCACCGGATCAAGCTGGAATTCCGCACCATCAGAACTGGACATCTGGGCCGCAGAGCGAGACAGGTGCAGCGGGTCGAAGCACGAGGGCTGCGGTGCGGAAGCAGGCACGTCATGAGCCAGAACCCTGACCGCTAAAACCACAAAGGGCCGCGGAACGCACTCCTTTTCTAGCCCGACTCGGCGCACATGTGTGTTTGATGTCGCGGCGCAGGGGTTGCATAAGGAGCAGCTGTTGCCCTCAGTCCAGCTGCGTGAGGCATCTCGCGAGTCGCATTGCCAGATATAAAATCTCAATCACAAGTGATGTCAGTTCAAACGGACTGCGCGCGGTCTGCTCGCACCGGTCGCATCGATCCGTCTCTCGCTTCCCCCCGTCAGCCTTTTTCTCCACCGTCTTTCCATCTTTCCGTCTTCCCGTGCGGCTCGGCCAATCGAAAAAATGCTGTTTTTTCAGGTGTCCCGCACAATGTGGAGGCTGGCTCTCCTTGAATGGAAACTGCATTCGTCTCTCGTTCCCCCTTCCTGTCCTCTAGAGATGTCTCCGATGTACTTTAATCACTCGTTCTTTGAAACACAACGCCGCAAAAACACAAAAGTGGAGTGGAGTGATAGCGGTTGCCAACATTCGAGACTGCTGCCAAAAAACAGAGATATTTCTAGTCGAGTCGGGAAAGAACTTTCCTCACATACGCATTTACATCTTATCAGCATGCAAATTTCGTAAAACCTGGGAGTCCAAAACATGATATATTTGTCAGGGTATTATAAAAGTAAAGATGAGTAACGGTGTTACACAAACTGATGTCCTCGATAATGTAGATACCAGACAAGACAGTAAAATTTCACATTGATACGTGCAGCTTAAAGTCATAATTGCAAGTCATCCTTTTAAGAGTATTCGAAAACTATAAATATATTTTTTTTTTCCTTTACAGGCAATGACAAACTAGACCTAAACTAACACACTGGCCCAATATTTCATCGACGAGATGAGACTGCGGATCTGGCTCTGAATGCGGCCTTGCGTTTGCAACGCTGCCATCATCATCAAACCGTCATTCAACGTCCATCCCTGTGCGTATCGTTAAGACTCGCAAGGCAGTGACAGGCCGCGGCATAAACACATCCATCATTGTTGGATACCTGTCGGGGAGCCAGAGGATGAATAACGCGAAGAGAAGGAGGGACAAAACAACTGGAGCGTTAAACAGAGACACATGCAAGCCGCCGAGGAGGAAGAGAAAAAAAAAGCAGAGGAGTTGGGGTGGGGGTTTGGTTGGGGGGAGTGATGGGGAGAGCGATGTCGAAGGAAGAGGCAGGAGCTGGTGGACAGCTGTTGCTCTGTTTACTCTGAGGATATCGCTCTTCTCCAGATGTTGAGCAGCAAATAGAGGCGAGAAGGAAGGAGGCCGAACGAGAAAGACAGCAGAGGGACGTGAGTGATCGGAGGGTTCTGCCGACGGTTGCCAGGTTGGAGTCGTCGTGTGTGTTTTATAAATCGCACGTTCACGGCGCTCCGAGCTCGGTGGCAGGATCCGGACGTTGAAAAAAAAATAAAAAGTGATAAAAAGGGGGAAGCACCAAGATTAGAAAAAACATCCGCTGATTAAAATTCGGAGGTGGCGAAAGTTTTCACTTTCTGTTCTTACGTAAAAGTTCAAGAAATCCACTTCTTTGCTCGTGTGAAAGTAACAAAGCACACATTCTGAAATGTATTTAAGCCAAAAAAAAAATGTTAAAAGTCATCATGTCAGACATTATTTGGATGTCTATACTTTTAATTAACAATAACCAATGTTATTCTACTACTACAACTACTCTAAAACAATCTCCCTATAAAATATGATCAAATCTTCATTTGACTACACCACAGCATTCAAATAGCTCCACTTCAGGCAATAACTGCGATGATAAATGATCATAAAAGTGAATTACTTTGAACAGAATTTGCATCTTTTAAACACAAAAGTAACAAGCATGTTTTTTCCAGTGTGAGGAGTAGAAAGTACAGATATCTGTGTACAAATGTAGGGAGTAAAAGTAAAAAGTCATCAGAAAAAGAAATACTAACGTAGAGACAGATACCAGAAAAATCTTCTGACAGTACACTACTGTACGGTGCAGTAAGTACAGTAACAAAGCATTTGCACTTCCTTACTGCTAACCACTGTTAAAATAAACGGTCTCAAGTGGTAATAGTGGAAACCAAAAAGTGAAGTGAGATGTGCAAAATGGAAAGCAAACTACTGTATAAGATCTATTAAACTGTTTGCCCGCAGCATATACAGCGTGTCCCCGTGCATTAAAGTGAACCAGTGCTTTGTTTCTCATCTCACTTCCATATGCACGTCTAATCTGCGGCAGTATTTCCCGCCGGCCCGGGCCTGTGGGATAGTTCTGGCAGCGAGCTCCCTGTTTTCTGTCTCGCCTGCGAGGAGGAGGCCGGACCGCAGGAATTGGGCCCCGCTGTAAAACTCCACAAAGTGAGATTAACTTCTGTTGGGGAAATCGGAGGCAGCCGCTGTCTGACACGTCACCTCCCTCCTAATTCCAGGGACGAGGAGAGGGCGACAAAAGCATTAGGGCAAAGAAAAGGGTCCGTTGCCATAATCATTGTTTGCCTCACAGCAAGAAGGTTGTGGAGTGGAGTTTGGATGTCCTCTCCCTATGTCTGCGTGGGTTTCCGGTTTCCTCCCAATGTCCAAAATACATGCATATGAGGCTGCCTGGGAACTCTTAAATTGTCCGTAGATGTGTGCGAGTGTGAAGGGTTGTTTGTTTGCCTTTCAATGCGGCCCTGTGATGAACTGGCCCTCGGTACCCTGCCTTTGCACTGTGATAGACAGAACAGATTTAGAAAAACCCCTTTGGAGAAGAAGCGGGTATAGAAATCCATTGATGGACTCTGACTGAGCAGCCTTATGAGATTATTTATCTGGAAAAAATACTTGCATTTTTTACATTTAGTTTTGTTTAAGAAGCTTGCAACAGAACATAGAATTTCAGCTTCCTGCTAAAACTGACGTTGTTTGTGAGAACGAGGTCTCACAGAGTGGAGCGACAGAAGACCTGTGAGAGGTATCTGCTTTTTGTGACATCACAAAGAGCCTATTTCCTTAACTGAGCATTTTGCATGCACTCCGTGAAACGGATTGAGCAAAATATGTAAAGGGCTAACTTTTCTCATTATTGTGACGTGTCACGGTCTGTTGTTTAGTGTTTCCTGTTTTATTTTGAAAGTCCCGTCTGTCCTTGTATTTTCTGTGCTGTGCTTCCTGTTTCAGTTTTCCCGCCTTTTTTGTCTGCTTTAAGCCGATTCGAACGACGTACCGCTACTATCCTTCGCGTCCTTCTGTATCCCAGGATGCTTTGCGTGCTGCTGCTAAGCATCCTGGGATCCAGGGAAGTCAGCTGAAATGGCGGCATCCACTGGCAAAGACACAACGTATAAATTTAAGCATCCAAATTTCACATAAAATATTAACTTTTTACCGTAGGGTTTTTACTTATTTGAACACCCAAAGCCATGGCTGGATGGCGAACCAATGGTTAGCTTGATGCTATAAAAACGTCACTTCCGGGGTTGGCCAGCAGTAGGGAACGACCGTGATGCAACCAGGAAGTACGGCGAAGGCTAGACCGTCCCATGTGGTTACCGGGGAGGGGGGTTTGGGTCCGTCCATATCGGCCGGGTCCTTCGGAGGACCCACCTTCCCATGTCTGTGGTTGGTCGTTGTTTCAGCTCAGTTGTCTTATGTATCATTCATGTTATCGCTTCCATGACTTCGTCCTGCTGGTGCTGTTTGTCTTGGTCAGTTTTGATGAAGTTGTCAGTTTAAGTCACCTGTTTCAGGTTTGTTTAATTTCTACCATTGAGGACAATCTCTGTAGTTTTTTTGTTCTTCTGCAACGCGGACTATGTCTACTGTTTGGGTCCTGCCTCCAACACCTCCACCTCCACATGACAGGAAGTTCACAGGCACATATTTTTTGAACGTTGCATATTATGGGACCATTTAAACTTCGTGAGATCACTGTCTTATTGGTTTTACAGTTTCAAATTAATTTCCATGTCGCACATTTTCAGACTCATCCACAGCAGATGTGTACTGTATGTGCCTGAGTCTGCTCTCGGGCCCTGCTGCAGGCCCATGAATAACCAGGGCCCGTCAGCGTTGCCGCAGCAGCAGCGGTACATGGTGCTCCTGAGATGCATTAAGGCGGGCCGCAGCCTTTCCAACCTCCTCCAAAGAAAATTTAAAAGAGGAAAAGTTAAAAAAAAAACTGAGACAGGGAGCGGGAAGAGAGGGAGAGCGGAGGGGGAAGGCCTGGCATAAAGATTAGATTAGCACTTTAAAACATCTGTGAACTCGTCCGGCCTGCGCTACCGCTTCCCCACAGATTTGGGCCCGATCTCACATTTTCTCTCCTCCACCTCGGCTTCCTCTGCTCTTCACCTCCTCCGTCTCCCACCGTCATTCCCTCCCTTCGCTCCCGTCACTGGTGTTTCAGTTTACGGGCCGTCCCGGTTGCTGTTCAGTATTCTTTATTCAATCAGGCGGCTTTCTCCTCGTCTTGTGGTGGCAACTCTGTGTGGTCGTTGGGTGTCTGCTTGTGCTCCAAAAAAAAACGAAATCCTGTCGGGCGGATCTGCTTATTTTAGGTGAAAGAATTTTGTTTCTCTCCGGAATTTTTTAGACCTTAAGTAAGAAAGTCAGCAATTGGCTGACAGCAAGACCAAACAAATGATAAAATAAAGACTGTAACCAGCTGTCTCGCCAGGTATTTAGCCTACGCACGTTGATGAATCAATGTACAAGACGACAAGATAAGTTAGGCTACCGCGTGTGTGTGTGTGCGTGTGTGTGTGTGTGTGTGTGTGTGTGAAAAAATTCTGTTTGTATTTCAACATCTTTAGCCCCATGTACAAAAGAGCCTAAAAGCAAACGTCACTACGTTGCTGATTCAGCTTCTTCACTTTGTTATTTTGAATAGGACATAACATATGCTGCCAATTAAAACTAGATTTTCCAAATCTTTTTTTAGTTTTGCCGATGGACAAATTGCTCGTGATCAAACATGTCTGAACTTAATGCTTATTTCAGACCTCACAGTACGTGTGCTGACTGCAGAGAGCCGCAGCTCCAGCCGAGCCAGGAAGTGGCTTATTTAAGGTTTGATAATGTGTGTTACAATAAACACTCTCGGCAATTGTGAGTCTGGGACAACAGGCCTCTCAGCTCAGGTAAGATTACAATTATTCACTCATCTGGACAAAATTATTGGAGTGGAACGGCTTGGAGGGGAATCGGTTTCCTCCTTTGCTTCACCCTGAAATTATAAACTCGTTTCCAGCAGCACGCAGTTGCAAGCCTTCAGGGAGGAAGGGTGGGAACCATGTAAAGACCAAGTGATGAAAAGACTGATACTGTATACACACAGTCTACACTGGTGGGCTCGTTGAGGTTCTGAAAGTGAAGTGATGAGCTGAGGCTCGGGCGAGGGACGGAATGCCAACATAGAACCACAAACCATAAAAGACAAAAGCTTATGTACTAAACTGCACTGCCGGCCTTTGCGTTAACAGCACACTTGAAAGGTTACAGGGTGTGCAAAAAGGAGAAGACATAGCGTGTTGGGCATTATTAGCCCCCGACAAAGATTACACAGAGCTGCCTGGATCTAAACACTCTAAATCTTTTTCTTTCATTCATCTCTCAGTCTCGGCTCTCAGTCTACGTAATAGATCACCAGATCTTTCCAACCACTTAATTTGCCGTAAACTGGCACAAGTCTACAAGTGACTGAGTAGGTGATTTGTCTGGGTCTGTCATAAATCACAAATTAAAGGTGTTCCTGTAAAAAACGCACCAGCGGAATGAGATTAGACTGTTTAATTAGACTTTTTTTTCTCGGTGGTTAGCTTTATAGCAAGAAAGATGTATACCAAATAAACTGACATAAGCCATTCTTTAAAAATCGCAGTAATGTCACAAAATATCGCTTAAAAGTCTGTGTATTATTTTGCCAGTTCCCTCACAGTGTACTCGCAAGTGGTTGAGGGTTATTAAATGACCACTTGCTGAAATGCAATGCTAGTAATGACCTCCTATAAACTGCTTTCATTTCCTTATCCAGTAAATTTCCTTTTCACCAGCTACTGGTGTCCCAAATTTTTTTTTGATTCATTTTCCAGATTTTAAAAAAACAAGCCCAGTGCTGATCGTACTGTCAGGATTTTGCTTTTCGTGATTTGTTTTTCTGAACATAACAAAACTCGCTCGTCGCGTTGTCATGCAGATTTCCAAAACTTGGTCTGTGTCAAAATCCGGGGTGTGTGCGTATTTGCATGTGTGTTTTTGAGAGAGTGAGAGAGAAAAAGAACAGAAAAGCTAGTTGGATGGTAGAACAGAGACAAAACACCACCAAAGTGCGTCCCTGATTTAACAAAAAACGAGTTGACTGTGTGAGCATCAAATGCACAATTTGATATGTCATAAACCAATTGCTCAGAGGACCAACTGACGGAATTTTAGTGATAAGTATACAGAAATGTTATGTAGTATGTAGTTATCCAAGATCAGAAGATTAGGAGAAGCAGCCTCATTGCGAGGTAAAAATCATTGCTTAACTGAATCACTATTGGTTGGCTCTCTTCTTTCTAATTGATTTTTAAATCTTTTATTGTTGTTTTGAAACGTACTATACAAAGTTTTAAGCTTTGCCAGTCAATGGCAGTGTGGATTTAAATCGAACTGATTTAGACAAAGATGCATAGGCAGTATGATGATGATGATGATGATGATGATGATGATGAATGGATACCACCAAGCTGTGGCTGGAAAGTCAACGTTTCAGAGCATCCCAGAGATTCCCTGTGCCAAAATGTAGCAATCGCCGCTTTCATCCGTCAGGAATCCTGCTGGCCGCCTCTCTGTCCCCCTCATCCACTCCGTCTAGCATTGTTTTGGACATGGCAACAGTACAATAACACAAATAACAATAGCCTTTGCTGCCAGAATCAGACAAACCGATCCACAGTTTACTGGAGCCTCACCAACATGTACAAACAGCCACAGACGAATGCACAAAATAAGAGGAGCATCTGAGGGGGAAAGTCACATGGTGTTAACTTTTTAACATTTACAGATTTATATTTTACAATTATTACCATTTTAGGATAATAAATATGACCATTAAAGGGTGGTTAAACCCACATTCAAGTTTAGAAAAATAAATCTACTTACTTACGTTAGCTAAACCTTTACAGAGACTTGTATTTGAGTAAAACTGTATGGCACTACTATTCATTACATTGCGTTTTTTTTCTTTGCTCTTTCTTTATTTTAGAAATTTTAATAAATGCCAACAAGAAGTTAAAGCATCTGCAACTGAAAATGCATCAGATAAGGAACTTGTCCTCCAGAAAGTGGGTCTTTTTTTTTACCCCAACACTAATAGGAATCATAGAATCATATCATTACCATTAAGCTAGAATTAAAACACAACACCAGAGAAACCCAGTGTGTATTTGCAGCTTCCCATCACACATACGGTGCCGGTGTCCCGCTGCTTTGGCCTCTCAGCACCACATCATCGGCTCAAACCACCAGAGGCCTGAGACACGCATGGTTGCCAACAGTTCGAAACTGTCCCCGTGAATGTGATCTAAAAATAGACTGCAGAAGTGGGAGGGGGGGGGTAAGAAACACAGTTTTTCAACCTGATAACTTCCAGTCCGCACTGATTCATCTTCACGTCTGTGTTTGGGAAGGGAAAAACAAGTCGTAACTTTACGAGGGGCATCCGGGAGTCGTTTCTGTCAAAAGAATTAGAGAAATTCTGCGAAACCTCCAGCTGTGAAATAGAGTAATATGCAGAGTTTATTAGTGCGCTGGGCTGCGCGGGCCGAGCCACTGAAGAGGCCGATTTGCTCCTGGAAACAGCCTGTTGCAACAACAGTTTTCCTTTTTGTTTTTCCAACAGAATCTAGACACCAGCAATATTGAATGGACGACAGCCATTTTGATTTTTTTTCCCCCCCTGTCTCTTTCCACTTTAATGTTGGTGGGAGGTTGGAAGGCTATGGAGGTGTGAGGGCGAGGGCCGGTGGGGAGTGAAAGGAGTGCCACTTCCTCCATGGCGGTTCTCAGGGAAGCAGCAGGGCTGGGAACAGGAAACACCCCCCAAAACACATCACAGACATGGCGGAAATTAATATTTGGAGAAATGAAGTGTGTGTAAGTGTGTGTGTGTGTGTGTTTGTCCTGTGGATGATGAGGTACCAAAACGGAGAGGAAGAGGGGAATAGTGGGACAGGACATGAACTATATTTAAAAATGAGTTGTCCCGCGGAGAGTCATGTGAATGGGAGCCAAAGCAGTTACGACTGGGAAGAAAAAGAGATACAGGGAGCAAAGGAGGGCAAAAACAGATGGGGGAATTAAAAGTAAAGGAGGAATGGGAGTGTGACACAAGTGGGATGAGCGAATGAGCGGCCTGGCAGATGATGGAAAGATCCCTTTGTACTTTGTTCTTGCGCTTTCTCTTCATTGCGTGGCCCGGGGATTTCACACTCTTCCGTTGTGGTCGGCCAGATCGCTAAACGGCCCCGGCTTTGTACCTCACACAGAGTCACAACTCTCTATTTTATGTAAGATATGTTTTTTATGAGCACATGTGGTATGGACATATGGTGGCAGCTCCGCTCACTTGTTACGAGTAGGTGGGAGAGATGCAGAGAGTGAGCGTCCAATATCACACACAACTCACTTTACAGTTGTCTAACAATGAAAACAAAATCCTCGCCTACCATCGCTTTGATGGCTCAGTTTATTGGAAACCATGTTGTAATAAATGCATGGTTCAAAACCACAAAATTATGATGCCACAACGGTAGGTCTCTGATACCTGCGGGACAACTTGTTTGCGTCCCCTTTCATACTCAAGGAAGACGCAACAAAGCCTTTTGTTTCATCAGAGTGCTTAAATCTGAGTAAACTGCAGGGGGACGTATGGGCGTAAAAAGATTTTTTGGATGATTAGTTGTTCACGGCTGCTGCAGCACGTGGCTGACATTAAATATAAAGAACTGAAAAGCGACCTTTAATGTCACACATTCGTTTTTAATCAGACTACAGTTTTGCCTTTATCGGAAACAGCTCCAGTCCTGAGACCTCTCCGTGGAGGTCCATAAGGTTTTATAATTAAAGTGGATTCACTCAGGGAATGACTCACACTCCAATTACTGTGCTGACATCTAATATTAATGGTCTCTCTATGAACTTAAAGTTACAAGAGTACATGAACAACCTCAGCAGCTTCAATTCTGCTCTCAAAGCGCCTCCACAGGTTAATGTCGCCCTCATCCGGGGATTTATGAATGAGGAAAAAGTGTTGGATGATGATCAGGCTGTCGTCCATTGGAAATGCTGAATAAATACTCCTCTAGCACTTTGGGTATTAACAGCAGTGTTATGGTTCTTTCAAGTCATTAATAATCAAACTCATTCCATATCCTGTATTTGTAAGGTTTTGTTTTTTTCAGGTCCCGGGGACTCAATTGAAAAATTCATTTGTTTCGTCTTATTTATTTTTTGCGACTTCATTTTGTCGCTTCATGAGTTTTCAGACTGAGTGTCATCTACTGTTGCTAATAAATACAGAAGCCTTTAATCTATAAGGGCAGAAGAAGTGGTTTGCTTGACTGATGGCATCTCAGATGATGACTGACAGTGGCCTCCAACGAGTGTTGACTCGGTCGGCGTCCAGCTGAGTCGGGTCTCCTGCCTTGCTTACCTAAAAACAAATACATACCCTGTCGTCAGACTGCAGAGAGGCCCTCCATCCCAGTGTCCCCTGTGTGTTATGTGGGGTGGGGGGTTTAACAAAATCATATCCAACCTTACCAAGGACAACCTGCTGGTCAGATCCCCGCTTAATTTGTCTTGGAGCCGCTCGGCAGTTGGCGCGCATCCATTTTTTTAAGTGAATACGAACAGTCAAAATGTCTCGCTCACCCTCCTCTATCTCTCACTGTTAGAACAGGGTGGCCTGCCTCTAAATTTGAACATGAGTACAAAAACAGCAACATTTATTGCACATAAGTTAAAGATGTCATATCAAGATGACTTATAGGGGATGTTACAATGAAGTTCATGCACCCTATAGCTATAGACCTAAACGGATCATGACAGTTTTACATGACAGTTACGTCTGTTTCCATTTCCAAGCACGACTTAAATCAGCGCTTTTACGATAAACTGGGGGGCCATATTGATAACATAAGAACTTAGTGTACCCTGTAAAAACCATGAGCATTAAGTAGCTTAGAATTAATTACAAATTCTATGTGATTATTTTAGGCGTCCAGCAGTAGGACTTTTGGTATATAAAAATGCATGGATTATAAACAGTACGCGCTGCAGGCTGATGTGATGACGGATGTGAGGTCTGTGATGCCATCTGCTGTTCGTGTTTCTAACTACAGTCACACTGTGCAATACGTTTTCTTAAAAAAAAAAAAATAAAAAAAATACATACACACAAAAAAAGAATGAATGAATGAGAGGGGACAAACTGTTCCAGGGCACCAACGGGCCTGTACACATGTATGACATCAAACAGATGTGAAAATGTTCTTGAAGCAAAAGTATCACAGGGACATGCGCTACATCAGTGTTATGGTTAACATTTTAATAATAACCAAAGAAATGTCCTAACTAGTTTAACATTTTCTACATAAATAATAAATGATATTGTGCTCATCCGATTTGCGATACTAGAAGTATTTCTTCGACAGGTTTCTCCATCAGATTATTTCAACAACTTCTTATCATTAAGAAATGTGGTTAATCGGACAAAGGCAGCGTACTGTTTCCATCCTAGCAGTGTTACTATGCAGATATTTATGATTTCCGTAGACTTATGTAGACAATCAGTTAATTTCACTCTTCACAGGAAATAAAGGGGATCAAAACAGGAAGTAGACAGGTGCAAACAATCAGGCAATCACTGGATGTTGTTTATTAGCAGTGTGCTAGGGTGAAGTAAGTGAGGAGCTGCTCTCAAGTCTGCCAGGCCACCGGTAAGTGTCAGTGCAGGCTGTTTGTCAGAATTAGTTAATTTAGTGGGTGTGAGTTTAAGGAAAGACTTTGAATTGACTGTTGTAATAATGTTCCAGTTGGCACAACACCAGCTGTGAGATGTTTAAGTACTTTTTTGAATGAAGAACATTGACTTAAAACCCTAAAATCAAATCTTTCAAGATATGATTTTACACTAATGTTAAAGGGCCTTAAGCATTTTTCAGACTTGCAATGTCCGGCCGTGGAAAGAAAGCTGTACCCAAACCCAAGTCTGGAGTCTCCAAGTCCTCCAGGGCAGGAGTCACCTTTCCTGTGGGCCGAATCCAAAGGCTGCTGAAGAATGGCAATTTTGCTGAACGGATTGGAACCGGTTCTGCTGTGTACCTGTCTGCGGTCCTAGAATACCTCTGTGCTGAGATCCTGGAGCTGGCAGGGAATGCCAGTCGTGACAACAAGAAGCTTCGCATCGCACCACGTCATATTTTGTTGGCTGTGAGAAATGATGAGGAACTCAACAAACTGATGGCAGGAGTCACTATCTCAGAGGGTGGCGTGATCCCCAACATCCAAGCAAGCCTTCTCCCCAAAAAGACTAAGATGCCAAAGGATGTTGGTTCTGCGAAAGATGTTCAGTCTCAAGAATTTTAAATGTGACTTAAATGTTGTCAAATTTTGTAATAAAGTATTTTTTTTTAAGTACATGTCTCTTTGCTTCAGAGTACAGGTGGGAATCTGAGGGTTTTTGTTTATGACCAGTGCTTTGGGAATTGCGTTTCAATCAAAAAACAATAACATGGACTTTATCCTGAAAAAGCTATTTTTATTTATTTTTTATTTTTTTTTTTTGGGGGGGGGGTCCATTTGAGTTGCTTATACAATGCCAAGAGCTTTTTTTTTTTTTTTTTTTAAAATTTAAAAAAACCCTCGTCGAGCCGTTTGTTTGGAAAGTCCACATGCAAAACAAGATGTTACAATGAAACTCTTCAAAGCTGGTTCCCACTTAAACTCTGAGACAAGAATCTTTCTAACTGTAGGGAAACATTCGTATCCGGAGAACACCAGCGTAACAATATTTCTTAACAGAAGTTTGTACTCAATTTCGGTACATTTCATTCACGGTGTTTTTAACAGCTGACGCTTTAAAAAAAAAAAAAAAAAAAAACTTTTCCAGCGATGCATTTTGCTGAACGTACCCCTGAGTGTACCGACGTGCTGACGTAATACGTGTGAACAACAAACAGTTGTTGGACTTCCAACAAGCTAGCGAATGGTAACGCCAGACAAAAACAGGTTCAACGTACTTATCCCGGAAAGGGGGACACGGACGAGACTCGTGCGGTCAGAACACGTTTCCAATTTTATGTTTTGCATTTTCATTTGCGGCAGGTGTATCCTCGGGACAGTTTCCGGCGGTAGCGATAACTTAGCCACCGAAACATGCCAATTGCTCGCAGTGTGACGCCTGTTCTTTTTGCGAATGCTGCCGTTCCAAGGATTGTGATGTGATCCGAGTTGCAGCACACAGACAGAGGGGGAAACAAGAAGAGGGACAGCCGCCGGAATATAATTTCGTGACAGAAGAGAATGGACTTTATCGGGAACAAAGAGACGGCTACGCGCAAAGAAGCAGCAGGCATGCGACCGAACACGGGCCTGGACGTCATTGCTGGGCAACAACTTTAGCCAGCTAGCTAACATTAGCTTTGTCAAATTAATGCAAATAAATCGGATTGTTGTCGAGCTGTAAGATCGTTTTTGCCGACCTAATGGAGGCACCCTGAATGACTCGTTTGTTTCGGTTAACTGTCCCAGTGCTCCATGTTATTTCCGATTATGTGCTGATGAACAGTGAGCTTTCCTGGATTCCCATTTGGAGCAATAGGAGACGTTTGCCAGGAAATAGTAAACGCTAGCCTTTTATGCCTTATGTCAGCTGCTAAATTCAAAACACTATCAGAATCGTTTTGGTGTCACACGCGTTATGTGTTGAGATATGTGTAAAATTGCGCTTTAATTTTTCTGGTTTTAACGGCGTGTTTGCCACATAATCACAACTCACGTGTAAAAAAATATATATATATATATATATACTGAGCAATATTTAAATTACACTTTAAATTTACTTCCTGACAGAAAATCAGGTCGGTTGCACACGTACATATCTTCTCTGTGGAAAAGAAAAAAAAAAAGTCACACACAAGAGACCTTGTCGGTTGGCTCCTAGTTACTATTTAACTTCATATGTAAGCTGTCTGGCACAGTTCGAGTCAAGAGTTTGATCGGAAATGAAAACATGAATATCGAGGAGCAGTGTTTAGATTTGTGCAATGTCAAGACAAAGAGCGCTGTGGACGTGGACCACAATACTTCAAACAACTCTGACGCTGCCATCCCACGGATCTCTGAATTGATGACGGATTGTGACACTGATAAACAAAGCATCATTCCCACAGAGGCCTCGGAAACGCACCAGATGCCTCAGCTCACTGACAACCTCCAGGCCGGAGAGGAGGACAACCAGCAGGCACCAAATACGCTGGAAATTGATGAAGTCAATGGCAATAGACAGAGCAGCGGCCAGGACAACAGCCTGCTGGTGCAGCCCTCCGATGTCATTTTGTCAAGCGACGAGCTGCTCAAGGACAATATCGTGGTGGACAAAATGAAGGATGACGCTGAAAATGCAAAGTTTGCCGTGGAGGGAGGGGACGACGGCGGCGACATGGACATCGGCGTGGACCTGAGTCTGGACGAAAGTGGAGTATTGGAGGCCGAATCCACAAACACGTCGCTTTCAGAAAATAATTTGCAACCTGAATCTGAGTCTCGGGATGCCCCAGCAAGCAGCGCGGCAGAGAACCAGTCAGATGCGAGCCAGACGGGAAGCACAGAGCCATCGCCCACAGACCCAGCTGGATTGTACCCCGTGGTGGAAGAGGGCGAGGATAAACACAAGCCAAGTGGCAAAAGAGTGACTTTTCCCTCCGATGAGGACATCGTCTCGGGAGCAGTCGAGCCCAAGGACCCCTGGAGACACGGTAGTGCTGCTTGCTTTGCTTGTTTCTGCATGTCTGCATTTTGAAAATCTATTTATCTCTTTAGTTGCGCCTGTATGAACACGTCTGATCATAATTGTTCGTTAGGGTTCAAACCCTCTTGGCTGTGAACACAAAAATCTGTTCATTGGTTTAAAAAAAAAAAAAATGCTCTGAGGATCCTGATTGGATGCTGCGAACGCCAGGTCATGAAAGGTGTGTCGAGTCTAGAGATTTTGCCTCTTAAACAATCAGAATCAGCCTCTTAAGCCGTCCATAGCAACCATAAGCCTGCCACTGGTTTAAACACAAATTAATGTCTTACTTTTAGTTGTTGGTAAACTAATACAATAGATTGTTTTGGATGTTTTTCAAATCAATGTTGGTATACCGTACGTTGCTCTTCGGGACTAGTGTATGACTGTGTTCAAGAAAAGGTCAATGTAGCTGATGTTGGCACAAAGGCCAACTTAAGTGCTGCCTCCTACAGCAAATGCAAAGCCGCTAGCCTTTCCCTTCACAAATCATCTAAATATAGGCTCAGATCTTTACTGTCTGCAAAACTGTGAGTGGATCCCATTACCACTCCTTAAGGTGTGCCATTTTACACTTCTGTTCCTGTTTGTTCAGTGGAAACACTTCCAAAGGAAGCTCAAGCAGGATATGGCACTGTTTTTACAGGGCTGGTCCAAGAAACTCAGTTCTCATAGCAGCCAAATGAGAAGTTAAGTTTCTTTCCACATCTACATCGAATCTGTTTTCAGTACTTTCTGGCCTTTTTTCAAGAAATATTGCTTGTTTGAAATAAAATAAAACTGGCAGTAACTTACAAACTTGTTTTGGTCGCTCAGCTCATAATTAGTCTGACTTGGTGAGTGATTCTAAGCTTTTTTTGTTTGCCGTCTTCACAGTAGTGAGATTTCTTAAAGATAGAATGGCGGCCGCTGCTTGACGCAAAATGCGGTAAATCTTAAAGTCTACCCCGTCCTCAGTCAGTGGAAAAGTCTATCAGAAAGAAAGACAATATTAAAACCACAATATCCTAGAAGCACAATGTTCAAGGCATCAGTTGTACCTGAGTGTAAATAGTTCTGTTACCACACCTGCAGTTAGTTTAGGGCAACATTTTCCCTTTGCTTTTTTAGCAGAATTTCATTTTGTATTTAATCCAACAGGGCAGTTCACAAACGTTTTGTGTGCTACACCCTATGTCTTGACATACAGTGCTGATCTGAATGCTTCCATATCAGTTTTCAGAGGGCCTGCCAGGCATTCGAGTCTGATAGGAGCCTACATTCATTGGGCTTCTTTGGGGGTAAAGTCTACTGCCCTGTTAGCCTAGATAGGCAGGACTTTACGAAACACACAGAGCTGAAAATTTGTCAGCGGTCTACGTGGCTGTGAGCTGTTTGTATGACTGAAATCTGCTGACCGGTGTAGAAATAGAGTGGCGCAGATGTAGATCCAATGGAGGAAATAAAGATTTGTTTGTTTGTTTTTTTAGTTCAGTGGGTACAAAGTCTGTTGTTCAAATGGCCTCACCTGTACTTAGGAAGGAGTGCCTTCATGTGCATCAGTTAATGCATATTTTGGACTGCATGCACTGAAATAATGATTTTAGATGCCTATGTTGGAGTTATTAAGTCATTTGTATATAACCAAAACCCTAACCAGTCATCAATTATTTGGGACAAATGGCAAAATGAACCTTTATGCTTTTTGGCTACGTTAACCCAAAACCTGGCATCTCCTGAACTTTGAGAGTCAGTGAGGAACATAGATAACATTCAGTACCAACATTGTTATGCAATGCGCTCTGGGATGGTGGCCCGTTAGAAAGTAAATCTGTTAACATTTAAATATTACAACAACCAAAAAAAATTCATCTCTATTTATTTTTCCAGAAAATGACAGACTTTCACTCTGTACCTTTGCAAAGGTCCCCTTAATTCATTTGTGTTTTTTTTTTTTTCCTTTTATAACATCCACACCGCCGCTATCAACTGCCACGAAAAAACAGCTTTGGCATTAGTTCCATTGAGATGTAAGAGCTGCCATTCAAAGCAAACCTTTGAGGTTCAGGAGGCAACAGTAGAACGTAGGTGCGGTGTCACATTTCTGTTTCTTCCTTGGCTGTCTCATTTTCCCAGACTTGAAGTTCTGCAGCTTAGTGGTATCAGCTGGCAGACAGAGACAAAGACAGATGCAGCCGGCTGCTCGGAGCTACCTTTTTATGACGTGCTTGCTTGGTTGTGTTCCCTTTTTTTATACGTACTATAAGAAAAGTAATATTCATATGTCTGAAGGAGATAACGTTTTTCGGCTGATTTTATAACCCTGTTCAGACACTCCCTCCAGGACCTTAGCAAAAGTTATCATATCCTGAAACGACTGAGTTTGTCGTTTCCTCACCTCTGTTGCACATCGCCTCGCTGGAGCTCAGGCTTATCTCGGAATTGTACCTGATCACACTAGGTGTGTGTGCCAAGTCATCTTATTAGGATCTTATCTCATCTCATCATACCTGTAAACATCTGCAAACTTTTCAATTAAATCAAATTATGATATATGTTGTATTTTTAATCTCTATTTTCATCGCAGACATCAATAATTATACCTGCTTAAATACTGCAACTTGACAGATACATGCAGTATGGGTGTCGGCAAGCTATGATGTATAGGAAGTTCAGACGGTTCATTTACGGCAAGGCTGATTATCCTGTTAGCGACTGAAGTCTAAACTGCATGCAATCTTGCTAATGTCATTAGAGCCAAAGCACACCAGGAACTTGGATGTATGAGTGTTAAGTGGACATAGACAGAACTGAAATACCTTTTCGTGCTTGTACAAAAGCATTTTATAAGGGTGCCAGAAGAATAAACTAGATGAAGGCATCATGGCTTTCCATTTGAAAAGCTAACTTTTTGAATTGTTTAATAGATTCCATTAACACATCAAGGCTCGCCGTGCGAGTCTCGTTGCTCTTCCCTCTTCTTGCATGTGGAGCTTCTGGTGCTTCTGCTCAACTGGGGGAGACGACGAGTTGTACTCGTGCATATTTTCAATCGCTTGTGGTCGGTGCGTCCTCTGTCCCGCTCCATGTTAGCGCTCAGACCGGCTGGAAAAGTACCGCAGGAAATCCTAGTTGTTTGCAGCTTGCGTTGCTCTGACTCAGTGCGCACCAGGCTACGCCGCGCAGTCCAAGGTTAGAGTGCACTCGGTCTGACGCACAAGTATGAACCAGCTTTTCTATTTCATTTTTTATTTGGATTTTTTTCTTTTAAAAAAAAAGGAGGTCCTGGGAAATCAGAATTCTGCAGGTGCTGCTCACATTGAGGACTCGCCGCTTAACAAACAGAAGTAAATTGTGTGTAATTGAGTGTTACACTTTATCCAGGCGTGCCTGTGTATTTTGTGGTCTAGAGTTTATATATTTATTTTATATTATACTTATCATGAAGCACCAAGAACGTTGAATTTTTATTTTTTATTTTTGTCTTCATTGCGGTAACGTGAGCCTTTAATATTAATGTAGGGGATATTGTTTTGTCATGTTGCATGGCTATGACCTTCACAATGCAGCTCGGGCATCAGACACCATGCGAAGCCAGCCGCGTCCAGCAGGTGCCTGCGCGTCCCGGTGCTCAAACCTAAACTTACGGCTTGAAGGATGTCATTGCGCTCTCTCTTTCTCTCTCCCGCTGCAAACGGAAGACAAGCACAGCCCCGTCCTGCCACTCAGCGCTTTTCTCCCCCTCCGTGTGTTTGTTTACCCTCTCGTGCCTTTTGGCTAGGAGGAGCAGAAGCCTCAAGCAGCCGCAGCACAGTCCCCGCCTCCCCGCCCGCCGCCACCTCTGACCGTCAAGGTGTGCAGCTGTCGTGTGTGAATGGCGCCGTTGTCACCGTCTGCAGGCGCGGCGGTGCGGAATGGCCGGCGAAGGAGGCTAGAAACTGGAAGACGGGGTTATTTTGAACGCTGACACATGCACGTTGACTTGGAGCTGGCAGCGCTTTTTTTTTTTTTTGTTCCACCACCAACGTGCTCACATCTATTTCTGGATGCTGGACCGTGGCATTGATATGCTGTGAACATTGTTAACCCAATATTTGCATGAATTCCTGCCGTTTGGGGGGATTAGTTGTAGTAGTAGAAGCAGCAGTAGTAGTAGTAGTAGTAGTAGTAGTAGTAGTAGTAGTTAGGGATGCAAGTTATCGATTAATTCATTAATCGTTAGTTGATTGACCTTATCGATCGATTAACCATTAATTGATAAGTGGCAATTTTTTTCCTGAGAACCAAAATTTCACAATGGAAAATGCGTAAGGAACACATTATTTAACCCTTAAATAATGTTGACGGCCCAATGTGACCAATTTTTACATTAGTGAACAGTAAAACACCCTCAACATTTATCCTCTGACTTTAAGTTGACTTCTAATGGGTCACATTTCAACTTCTTTTTTTTTTTTAAAGTTGTTTGAAAGTAACTCGTTCTAGGTATGCAGGTATACACCATGCCATTTAACAAAAAAAAAAAACCCTGTGTAAAAAAAAATCAGTTAATTGCAACTAGTTTAATTTCATTTAATCGATTAAGTTCCTAATCGACAATTAATCAATGATCAATTCATTGCTAACATCCGTAGTAGTAGTAGTAGTAGTAATAGTAGTAGTAGTAGTTTTCTGATATTGGCCTTGCAACATTAAGCACACTTCATTGCATTTGGCATCTTCGTCTACTACGGTCCAGCATAGTTGCTGGTACTGTGGGCACATTTTAGGAAAAAGTTACCAGATGTGAGGCAAATTTAAAGAGATTTTATC
Organism: Thamnaconus septentrionalis; assembly: GCA_009823395.1. Classification (NCBI taxonomy): domain Eukaryota; kingdom Metazoa; phylum Chordata; class Actinopteri; order Tetraodontiformes; family Monacanthidae; genus Thamnaconus; species Thamnaconus septentrionalis. The sequence goes on along the minus strand of CM020510.1, from coordinate 17,370,589 downwards.
CAGAATCAATAAAACCAATATTGATATTGTCGTCTTCTTCCGTCTTGCGCGAAACAGTTCAAAGAGTCAAAACGACGACTCGTGTTGCTTTGAGTGGAGACAAAAAAATGACATCTTTATTCAGTGTGATACACAGCGCTCTCCACTTTATTTGTTCTGCAACTAGTGATCCGTTTTGCACGGATGACCTGCAAACATTTCACAACTTTCACTTGCTTGTTTTGCCCCTTTCGAAATAAATGGGAGGAACCGTTTATTTTTCCAGAAGTTTGTGTATTTTGTGCTCATTTGTTGCACTTCAAGTCACCCGAGAAAGCGTCACGCAATACAATTGAGAGTTGTCCGCTTATCCACCACCCCCGTATCCCCCGGAAGTTTAATATAAAAGCAGCTTCAAATATGCTGAGCGTGACCGTCTTTGATAGGTAGCAGGTTTTCACAGGCCCTGCAGGTTTGGTTTCAACATTTCCTTTTTTTTTTTTTTTTTTTCCCAAAGGACTGTAAAGAAGGCAGGGTCCTAACATGTTGCCTCGGATGTTTTAAGATGTTTGCAGCTACTCTCTGATGCACTTACAAGCAAGATATGAAAAGACTTTATCCAGCAGCACCCGCTAAGCTTTCTGTAGGGGTTCTTTGTAGTCAGTTTGCTCCGTGTGAGTCTCGTCATTCTTATTGTATGGATGGTCTGGGTCAATGTGTTCTGACCTGTAACCGCTACATGTACCACTGTATTTAATAATACTTAAAGTTGTGAGTATTGACACTAAGTTGACTTATTGTATAATTAAAACTTATGCTGATATTAAATTAGTGATTTGAGTTGGTTTCATGTTGGCAAAATGACCTATTATTAACTGCCTCTTGCTCAGTTTAAATGAATTAGTTTCTCTTGTTTATTGTGGTAATCAAATTACTCTTCTTTCTGTTAAAATGTGTCCCATATTAAGTGATGACTGCATGTCTTCGTTAAAAGTTAATCCATTACTTTTGCTCTTTTAGTACAGTTATTAAAATGTCCCCTATTTGTTGATGAATAACCAACGCGAGTTTCAAATGGCAGCCACAAGAATGTGTTCTAATTACATCTGCCCGAGAATCAAAGGACGCGTACGCCGTGGTTGCGTCTTGACAGTCGTGAGGAAGCGAAACGCTATTATGACATGCTAGAAATTGTTCTAGTAGCCTGAAATGTGACCTTATTATCTTGTAGAAAATGAGTGCGTCGAGATAAAACGGCAGAAAATGAGATTGAAAAGTCAGACATAATCTCAAATATTGAATGGCGGTGACGTCCAAAATGAAAGAGACTCGGACCAGACGTCGCTTTGAACTCGCTCTGCTGTGCACCAGTGTGTATCAGCCAGGGAAAATGACATGTGAATTTACAACTAAACCTTGGCCTCATCCTGCGCTCCAAGCGCAATCAAGGTAGCAGGTTTAGATGTGTTCTGTTGCAGCATGTACACTGTAGAGATGAATATTCCTACCACGTGTGATGTTACCGTTGGAAAGTTTGACATACTTTTGTTCCCAAGTGCAAAGAGTATGTGCCCGTGCTTGTTGCAGCTCAGCCGGTTGCTCAACATTAATCTTGTTCCCCTTTGGTTTTTCTTTGCCCCAAGATACAAATTCATCAGATTTTGCACTGCGGCAAAAGTGCAAACACTATTGGTTAAAGCAATCATCAAGTTTTACACCCTAACTGCGCTTGACTGTTACACTCTCGCTGTTAAACAGATGAAATCAGATCAAATCCATCAAATCATTTCAATAAGTTCAAGTGTAGAGTTAATGGAATCAGTGCCCTTCTCCTGAAGTCAATCTGTGCACCTGCTGCAAAGACACCACTCACTCGCTCTTTCACTCTCAATCACCGGGAAATCTTTTTTTTTTTTTTGAGGTGTTCAGGTTTAATGATTGAGCGATGGAAGAGGGCTGACTTTCACCTTCCAGCGGTTTGAATTTGTTTTGGCTGAAAGGAGGAGGACAGACTTGGAAAGCGCCAGCTGTAATTGAAGTGTGGAAATGTGTATTCTGTACTTAACACCCAGCGTTTATCTGCTGTTTTGTTCCATATTATCTGCTATCACGCTGGTGAACTGGCTCATTTTCATTTAGCGCTGGCTCGGTTAGCCGCACACTCGCGCCTGTGAAGTCGAAGTCCCCTCCAGACTTGCTGCGGCATCGTTGTGTCTAATCTTTTTGCCCATGGTCTGACATTTGGACTTTTCTTTTGGTCGGGGAATTAACACGGTTATCGAGGACCGCGCTGCTCCCCACGCAGTTCACCTTTAAATGTCTCCTTGGCCGACCACATGGCGGGTTATTAAGTTTGACCCAATTATGCAAACCAAGGGGCCCGTACTCTGAATGCACTGGTTGCTGCTGTTAAATTCAGTTTATTTATTTTTTTAGATATATATATGTTGCTTTGTCCCAATTGGTGTGATGGATCTCAACAAGAGACTCTCAGCATCAAGATAAAGAGAAGAAATAAGCCTGAGCCATGAGAATGTTAAGCTGATGTATTGATACCAGAGTGCAGTGCTAAGTCAGAAAAGTCTGCATTAGTGACTTCTGGACACACTTTGATCTCACATCAAACTCACACTTGTATTTTTGTCCTCTTATATAACTCCAGATTCTTCTTTTTCTGTATTTATCCAAACATACCTCTGTTTCTTCCTTCTTTTGAATCTTTTCTTTCTCAAATATTTTTTTTCCTGTCTCAAGCACTTCACTTCCCCTCTCAGCCAGAAAAGTAGCCTGGTCAGTCATATGACCACACGCGCGCACGCACGCACGCCCACACACACACACACACAAAGAACAAATGCCTCCTTTTTGCTAACCCAAATGTGATTTTAATATCTCCTGCCAACAGCTTTGTGCCATCAAAATAAGCGGACTTGTGTGCGCGTGAGAACCGGTGCTCCGTGTCACCGCCTACAAGGCAACAAATCGGCGCTAACCCGTTTTGCTGTGCTCTGTTTCCGCAGCTCACAACGTGACGTTGGAGGAGATCCTCTCCTCCTACAAGCAGGCCTGTCAGAAACTCAACTGTAAACCCATCCCCAAAGTCCTCAAACAGATCCAGGTGAGGCCGCCCGTCCCGCCGCCCTAACGCCTAACAGATTTGCTTCAGTTTGGATCCTTTTTCTTTTCATTCCACCCAACCAGGAAGACACGCCGAGGTGGCGAAACAACGCGGGGAGTAAAATGTGAATGAACGCGGCTGTATACTTTAAATAGACGTCATAATCCCTTCTCAAATCCCTCTGGCAGGGTGGGAAAGCATCACAGCCTGCTCCGGCTTCCACCCCGTCTCTCACTCCAGCGCACCGCTGCCAGCCGATCCCTCTGCGCTGCAAAACAACACTTTAGAATGATAAATACTTCACCAGCGGGACGCAGGGGCTGTGCCGCCGAGGGCCAAACCTGTTTGCGTAGATGGAGACACTGTGGTTGTGTTGCGTCCGCTAAGGTGCAGTGCCGGCCGTCCCGTCTCATCCTGCCACACAAAACACTCGACTCTTTCAGGCGTTGGCATAGACGGGATCAAAGAGGGGGGTGCAAGTTGTGCAAGTTCCAAACCGTTGAGGTCCAACTCGCGCAACTCGTTTGATACTCTGGAGACTGAATAGCACGTCGACGCGCTCGCTTACCGTGTTGTTTTTGGCAGCCACGAGGGAAACAACTGGGCGGCCCGACAATTTCATCAAGACAATCTTGGTCATTGTGTAATATCCACGTTTTGTTTCCTGTATTCATTTCAAACCTTTTTTTTTCTGATGATTAACAACACTTAAGAAGCCTGTTGATGTGGTTGGAGAGTTTGAGGTGCTGGCAAACGATCCATCGGTCAGAGGTGGCAAAGTATTCACATTCTGTGCTGAAGTAAAAGTACAGATACTTATGTTGAGAAAAAAAAAAATCTCATTTTCTCAAGTGAAGGTAAGAATGAAATACAGCACTGGTTCTGAAATGTACTAAAGTAAAAATGGTAGATGGTAATATATAACTGCAGCCAATTTACTATAAAGTAAATAATAAAGTAAAGCAAAATGAAGTTGTAACAGAATATTTGTGACTAAACTGACCAGAGATCTTGCAAGAGCATCTGCATCATTTTTAACAGCTTTGGTCCTCTCAGCACGATAGTTTTGTTCTTTTCCAACTGCAGCACAACCAAACTGCAATCAGTGATAGTTGTGACCAGTGAGCCATTATTGGATGTTTACACTTTTAATACCAATAACTGTTATTTTCAACATTTTTATATCTCTGTACTGAAAGAACAGTTCAGTGACCTCAAAGGCGAGGTGCTCTAAAAAATAATCTCCCTCTAAAATATCATCCACTTTTAATATTGGATTACACAACAGCACCGTTCAAATAGCTCCGCTTCAAGCAGCAACTGCAATGTAATAAGTGAATTACTTTTAACAGAATTTGTATCGTTTAAGCACAAAAGTAACGAGGATGTTTTTCCAATTTGAGGAATACAAAGTACAGATGTTTGTGTACAAATGCGGGGAGTAAAAGAAACTCAGCCCTCGGTTCTGCCCCTTGTCGGTTGACCGTTTCCACCTGTAATCGCCGCCATTTGTCGCACCTAACGAGCGGAGGCGGACAAGTGTCGAGGCGGCCGCATCTCTGTTATCTGCGCTGTCGGCCAGCGCTATCATGTGTCCCCCTAATCCCTCTGAATAAGCACTTCTACAAATCCAGTGGTGGAAGGAGGCCTCGGGGGATTTCAGCCCTCGCAGTCGTGTGTGTTTAGATCTTCAATTCACTGCTTGGATATTCTCTCTCTCTCTCTCTCTCTCTCTCTCTCTCTCTCTCTCTCTCTCTCTCTTTTGAAACTTGTTAAGAACAAAAGGATTGTTTATTGACGCACCTCCTGAAGGAGTTCCACTCATTACACAGAGTGCTGAAGTCTTGGTGTTTGGTCACAAAGCCTCTCAGGAAGAGTAGGAAATGGGCTTTCTGGCTTGTTGATAACAAATGCCTCAGCGGAAGTTCCTTCAATTTGACTGATATCATGCATGTCAGTTGTCAACTCTTTGTATTATTTTTTTTAATTTTTTTTACCCCCAGTCAGCCGTCGACTCAGAGGCCCAGACAGATTTCCCTAAAACTGAGCCCGGTGAAAGCGTCCTCACAGCACAGTCTATATTTGAAGCGTTGTAGCCCGTCACATGCTCGGCTTTGTTGGCTTCTGGTGGTTGTGATTGCACCCTGTGACCAAGCCGTGTGTGTGACTCACTGTATATTATGAGTTTGCACAGACTTGAGTGGAGCAATGAGCCACACCACCACATAGTGGTATTTTCCACTGCTTTTTTCCGTTTTTTGGAGGCTCATCACTTCAAGGTGCACCGGCCTGGAGCTCTGCTACGTTAATGCAGCTACGCTAGTAGAGTTTCACTACCTCAGCTCTCCAAGTACATAAACACACTCGGTTCGTTTACATGACACTCGAGAAAACCGAATTATTGCCTTCGTCTGATTATGATCGGACAACTGAAGTGCGTGTAAACGCGTTGGCCTGACTCAGATCGGAGTTTGAGAAATCCGATTGAGGCACCCACATAATGCGATTGGAATTCGAATTTCTCCGTCATGTATGCGCCTGGGCAATGCGAGCGCGCATGTGCTAGCGTCTGCCCCCCGAAACAAAAGCACTCAAGACACGAGCTCCTTCAACGCTTGGCGCTACGGTTGTGGATAACCGAGGACACAACGAGAACCTTTTTAGTTCATTTGTGCTCTCCGAAAAAAAAAAGTTTGCAACGACACGGTGCTCTGGAGTGGAATTGCGGCTCGTGGCTACTTCCTGGAAGCTCTTAACGGCGTCACAAGTCCACAAAGGTTCTCAAATGATCCGCACGTTATTCGGAAATGCGTTCAAAACTCTTTCCATACCGCTGTGTTTTCTACTTTAACGCGATGAAAGGAGTCGGTAGATGCGTTTCATTGCCTTTACTGAAGCTCCATATAAACTGTTTTGTTGGTTTTTGCGTCGCTTGTGGGAAACATTAGTGCGAGAGCAGCGTCGGCCGACTGCGGCAGGGACACACGAGCCTTTCTCCTGCGGGTTATGTCACCCTGCAGCCCACCCTCGTGAACCCTCGACGGGGCCTCCCGTGCACATTTGTACCCGCAGCTGTGTATCCACCGTGCGAAAGAGACCGCGGCGAAGTTGCGCATACGGTATCGCACGTCGGTGAGTCGAGTGCTTCCGGAGGAGAAAGACAGAAAAACAAAGGAGGAAAAAAAAAAGGTGGAGGCCTGTGTCCACCTGGTGGGCTCGTGGGAGAAGCTGTGATAACATCTCAGCCCCGTGTGGAAAAGCACGGCTCTGTGCTAAACTGCCGCCGCGATCCTCATTTACGGCCGGCATTGATCTCCGCTGGAAGTCGCCCGACCGGAGCGACCCCGCCTTCTCCTTTCTGCCGAGTCATCCTCACACCGCCGGCCGCATAAATAGGACCCCTCACCCCCAAACAAATGGCCAGTGGCTGAAATGGAGGACCTTCGCCCGCTCCCCACCGCCTCTAAATGATTTCTTTATTAAGTCGAGCTGCTGCTCGCACACGTGGCAGCTCGCCAGAGGGCCGTGTACATTTTTGGAAAGCTTTCTGCTCCCGAGTGTTTACAAGGGTCACTATTTAGCGGCTCCACGTTAAGTGCGTGCCATACGGTGGCTCCCACCAGATTTCTCGCAGCCCGGACACTTGGTAGTCCCGTGTCACATTTCTGCAGAGATGATTCCCTCGCAGGCCTGCCGAGTGGAAGCTCCTTCTGCACTGAGCTCCTCTTGCAGGCGCAGCAGGGGCGTTAAAGATCCAAAAGCAAAGGGTTCGCTCCATAACACAACACAACACAACACAGCACAACACCCGTGCCACATCTGAGGCACGCCGTGCGCTATATTTAGGCTCTCGCAGTTCCAGCATAGACACATCTACACTGATAGAGCCGTCCTCAGCCCTCAGTGGCAGGTGCCAATTTTGATTTCAGATAGTGTGTGTGTGTGTGTGTGTGTGTGTGTGTGTGTGTGTGTGTGTGTGTGTGTGTGTGTGTGTGTGTGTGTGTGTGTGTGTGTGTGTGTGTGTGTGTGTGTTTAACTCATTGGAATTTGTTTTTAGATTAATATTAGGAGATTTTTGGTTAAAAAAAAACACATGATGGTACTTAAAGAGACCATTTATGATTTTCCACTTTGCCAGATGTACAGTAATAAAAAATGTCATGTGACGCTGTAGTGGTGTTGTGTCCTCTCTGTCTGTTGCTATGGCGGCCTTTCTGTATCAGTGCATGTGAATCTGGGCCTCCTCTGCCGTGTTTCCAGAAGGACCGCTATCAGTGACGGACCTTCATCCAGTACAGAACTCAACCACTTAAGCATGCAGATGGTTTACTTTCATTTTGAGTAGCATTGGATGGGGAAAAAATTGGACAAAAGGTTTTTCATGGTAGTGGAATACTGTGTCTGAGGCGGGTCCGTCACTAGAAACAGGACATGGCAACCCTGCAGTTACCCTCCAGAGGTAGGGTTGAATTCAGCGTGATTTTAGCCAAGTTATTGTGTCCAGCTCATCCACTGGACACTCAGCCGCTTGCTTCCTTACATATTTACGTCATCACTGGACAACCTCTTTGTTTTGGTTTACACGCTGTGCTCAGCTGCGCTCCCTTGTGGTGAAAAAAGACCACGTATTGCCACTTTTACGTTTCACAGCTTATTTATCTTTAAAAAAAAAAAACACCCCCACCATATTATTTTTATTATAGCGTGTCGCACTTTTGTAATTGGCGTGTATTTTTTTTTTTTAGACTAGTCTATTAAGGCCTTATAGGAGGCTGCGAGCCCTCACTGCCACTGGCCCGCTGTATCTGTGTGTGTGTGGAATGGCAGCGTGGCCAGGGTTACGGGGTTCAGGCTGAATGCAGCCAGTGGTCAACGAAAGAGGGGATTGTCCAGCTACATAGTTTTGAAGGCACACGCTGTTTCGTGCGCAGGTGTGCAACGTCGTTTCCAACCTTTTCATCTGAAATGGCGCGCAGTCAGAAGTGGGCGCGCGGAAATGATTGGAGCGTCGCACCTTGTTTTGAGCACATGTGGCGTTTTGCGAGGGCTGTGAACGCAGGGTGTTCGTTTTTTTTCTTTCTTTCTTTCTTTCTTTGTTTTTTTGGGCAATGTCACCGAGCTGCACGGCTTTGAACACACTCAGCTGTTTTAAACCAAATATTTCCTTCCGCCGCCGCCGCCTCAGTTTCCCCGCAAGCAAAGCAGCCTTCAGTCAACGCAGCAAGAAATGCAATGACTTTGTGCCAACAGGTGGTCAACAGGTGTTTCAGAAGACGAGAAGTCGAGAAACATCAGCCGAGATTTTGTTCAACATATTTCAACCACCAAAACGCATGAGGTTTGCTGGTTGTTGTTTTTTTTTTATAGACTATTTGTCACGTTCTGACCGCTGATGCTTTTGTTTTTTCAGGAACTGAAAGACTTGACGCAGCGGAATGAATGCTTGGATCTCAAAGGTTTGTAGCGCGGTCGTTGCCGTAGTCTGAATCAGGAAAATGATGTGTTTTGTTTTGATTGTGTCAGATTTTCTCTCAACGTAACCTTAAAAATTAGAGTTTAAATGTGATTTTTTTTTTTTTTTTATGTCATCAGGAGAGAAGCTGGACTACAAAGCGTGCGAGTCTCTGGAGGAGATTCTGAAGAGGGTCCAGTTTAAAGTGATCGACTTGGAGCAGACCAACCTGGACGAAGATGTATTTAAATTCTTTTAAAATTTAACTCGTATATTCCTACCTGTTGATTTTTACTTCTGTTGTTTGTTTTTTTTAACTCTTCGTCCCTTGCGTTACGTTTTCGGCCGCACTCCGATCCTTTTCATTGGCTCCCGTCGCTCTGGTGGCATGTGCAGTGTCAGACAGTCAGGCGTTTTAGAGCAGCGCAGCAGCGCAGGCCCTCACCACTTCCTGTCACACTCAACTCTGAGTAGATTGTGCAGGACTGCGTGTAACGAACACGCACAAGACCAGTTTCTATTTATTTATTTTTTTCCTCCTGGGTGGACCTGCTGTATGGAGCGGCGCGAGTCTGTCTGGCAATCTAGACGCCAACCTCTGGTTCAGCGCTCCTCTAAATTAAACATAGGAACTGAATAATTTAGTGGCGTGCCGCTAGATGATCCCAGGGTCAAAACAAAAGGTTCAACAGGTGGATGAAGTACAGTGATGTATTTTTACGACTTTGACCTGCGCATCAAGATGATAAAACCAACATGTTCCAGATGTTGCTTTTTTTTCCTCAATAAGTGAAACATGAGTAATTGAATCATTTTTGTGAGAGACCTAAGCTGCATAACACGAATACAACAGCCAGCTATTTGGTCCATGATAACGGCCTATAATATTGGTCTGCATAAAGATCGGCCTTGTTGGGTTCCTTCTTTTGAGCCAAAACCGTCTCATGGAATTTTACCAGGAGGCGTTGCTGAGTTTCCACAGAAGAGGAAACTGATTCATTCATTCTGATGTCATTGTAGAATAACACTACACATTAGTCAGTATAAAAGAGGTAGTGGAGGTTTATACATTCTTAGACTAACCTTTTCATTCATCACTAAATAAATTCCTGCTTATTTTTAATAGCAAACAGAGAAGCCGTGACTTTACAAAGTCCCAGCTGCCCTAAAATACCACCAGACCGACCCGGAAATGTGAATAAACACAAAATGAGTCAATAACTGAGGCAGTCAGACGGTTGCATCTCAGTCTGAGGCGAGAATTCCGCTTTTCGCTTGAATTCTGAGTTGACGAAGGCTCGCAATGGGGGACGCAAGAGCGCAGTTCATCTCTTAAGCGTCAAAGGGAGGCGCTCGGCGGGACGTTTCACCTCCCAGAGCTGCGTGTCTGCAGTCTTTTGTATGGAAAGACTCCTGCCAGACCAAAGGTTGACTTCACGTGTTTTTAGGAGCTCGCAGAGAAGCAACAGCCCGGCTTTTATTCAACTGGCTGTGACTCATCTACCCCGCCCAGTAGATAAACACACATGTGTACACTCGGCAGTGTCGTCCTCAGCACACACACACACACACACACACACACACACATACGGGAAAGGTTAGGGAGGCATGCTGTCAAACTTTATCACCTCCCATCAGTGCTCATTTTCACGTCTTTCCCTAAGGGTATATGGTTTAAATAAACACACACACACACACACACACACACACACACACACACACACAACAGCAGCAGCAGCACCCAAACATGAATAAGATTAAAGGGCTGCGCTCACATGAGCTCTCTTTGGCCTTGTGCTGCATCACCTGATGCTTCGCTGCACTGCTCCTTTGTTAAACATGTCGGTGCTCCAGAGATTAAGCCATTCATCCATTAAACAATCACAGCAACATTTTAAAAGGAAGGAGAAGTTCCCCAAAGGAAAAAATCAAACCTCTGCGGGTCTAAAATAAAAAAAGAAAGGAAATGAAAAAAGTGGGAGTTTTTTCATCTTTGTTCAAGGGATTTTCCTCTTTCGTACATGCAGTGTTTCGCTTTTTTATTGCTTTGTTTTTGCTAACTCTGTGTCTCAAAATTTCACTTTCAGTTTATTCCTTTCTTGTGAATATCATGTGTAAGGGACACGTCACAGAGCTGGAGTCTCTGAAATGACGTAACTTTGGTCATGGAAGTCACTCTGACCTTGGACAAGAATTATGGGCGGATTACTCTGAATTGTCAAACAGCACTACTGTCACACAGGCTTGAAGGCAGAGGTCAGAGGTCAAATTGACAGTTTTTTTTTCATACACCAAATTGTAGGGCATTATCTCGATTACACGAGGCACATTTTTCAAGTGAGGCAATATAATCTATCGGTGGACTCCCTGGATTTTTGGGGTGGAAATTGTACTTTCATATTTTTTTCCTCGTCCTGTCATTTGGTAAAATTGCGTTCATTGGATTTTGGATTGGATTTTTATTTAAAATGACAAACATCTTATTCCCATGCTCTTCTCTCCCTCTCTCTGTCTGTGTCCCCGCCTTCACGCTTGTAGGGCGCGTCTGCTCTCTTTGACATGATTGAGTACTACGAGTCGGCCACACACCTCAACATCTCCTTCAACAAGCACATCGGCACTCGAGGATGGCAGGCGGCGGCTCATATGATGAGAAAGGTGAGAGGCTGCTGTCCACACCTTGTAAACCAGGCATTTGGATAGAAATGAGTATTTCTTTTAGGGAAATGGTAGTGGGGATATTATTTACTCCGGTATCCTAATTATTGGAATTTATGACTGACATAAGCTGCTCACTATAATATGTGACCAAGCTGTACCGCTCTGAACAAAAAGTGTCTTTTACGAACTCAACAAAAATACATTTTCAGTTTTACAGAATGATTTGGAGGAGATTGAAAGAACCAGAAAGTCAAAGAGACAAAGTCATTGTGTAATCACAAGTATGATGGTGTGAGCAGCTAATTTCCCCTGCTAAACAGATTTAAGTGTGTACCTCTTCTATTATTTTAGTCAGGCCTTTGAAGCCCCACACAGAAGAAGTTTGCGCGTTGTTTTGTCTAACAGACTGTCGGCAGAAACCTTCAAACCAATTGGAGAAAGGTCCCAGCAAGCTGATGCACCGACCAAAGTGTGCCAACACCTGAAATCTGTGTCTGTTTTGGTTGCTCTGTGCAAACAGATCACCTCTCTGTCATTCACACCTGCTCATCAGATGATACTGTTGCGTGTTTGGGGATGGTAAAGGGCCTGGCTGTGTTTCACAGCAGTTCATCACTAATGAGCGGTTACTTTGTCAGGAATGAAGATAAAAGGGTCGAAGATGTGAAGGGCATGTACTTGTACGCCAGATGTTCTAAAAGGCACCTCGCCTTTTTTTTCGCTTCAGCTGCCACCACCAGTGCTTTCCTTTCTGTTATCACCAATCATCAGACCAAGATGGTTTACACCTCCAGTTACCTCCCACTATTCTGAGCTCAGATTTCGGTCCGCACTTGTTCATTTTCCTTTTACGTCTGCTTCTGTCCTCCACAGACCAGTTCGCTGCAGTACCTGGACGCTCGCAACACCCCCCTGCTGGACCACTCGGCCCCCTTTGTGGCCCGAGCGCTCAGGATCAGCGGCAGCCTGGCCGTCCTCCACCTGGAGAACGCCGGCCTGTCCGGCCGACCGCTGATGTTGCTGGGTAAGACGTTCACGACGCCCTCAGAGAACATATTGCTAGGGCTGCAACCAATTAGTCGACGTAATCGCTTAACATAATTTTATCGACGTGAAAATTTAAGCGCCGACGCGTTGTGTTATTGTTGAAAATTGCTGAATGGTACAGTCTGCAGTGCAGTACTGAGCGCTGAGGGTGGCGGTGTCGCTCATTGTTTACATCCTGCAAAAAACAGGGAAGAAGAACAGCTTCTTCTCTGAAAAGGCTTGATAACTCAAGACCCAAAGTTTCTAAAGTTTAGGAAAATGAACTAGCGAAACACGTGAAACAGTTTTTAAGTAAAGTAAATGAAGTAAGTAAGCTACTTAACTGTGATAAACATTGCATGTAACCTTTAAATCGTGAATTAACATACCTATGATATTTCACGTTGTAGAATATAACAACTATGTCACAGATTAATGCTTTGTAGGTCATTATTTTTGATATATTTGTTTAAAAACATATGCTGTCAGAGTACAACAGTATAACAGGTGTGATCTAAGTAGGTTAGGTTGAACAGAAGTCCGAAATAGGAGGTGAAAATAAAGAAGAAAATCGCGACAACTACTCGTAAAAATATTCGATTAATTAGTCGACAGCAAAAATAATAGTTAGTTGCAGCCCTACATATTGCATGGCACACCCCACATGTTCTCATTCCCTTTGTCGTCCACAGCCACCGCCCTGAAGATGAACATGAACCTGCGGGAGTTGTACCTGGCCGACAACAAGCTCAACGGCCTGCAGGACTCGGCCCAGCTCGGCAACCTGCTCAAGTTCAACTACAACATTCAGATCCTGGACCTGCGCAACAACCACATCCTCGACTCAGGTACGCAGCCGACCGAATTTAAGACGTCAAGTCAAGTCTTGCGTTCATCTCACCTTTGTTGGTGAATTTTGCAAAACATCTCACAAGATGCTGCGTTGTGTGTCTGTCTTGTGTGTCGTGACAGGTCTGGCCTACGTGTGCGAAGGTCTCAAAGAGCAGAGGAAAGGACTAGTGACCTTGGTGCTATGGAACAACCAGCTCACACACAACGGCATGGGCTACCTCGCTGCCGCACTGGTATACACACACACACACAATAAAAGCAGTCTTCGACACTTAACACATATATACTAGCTGGTTTTTATGACTGCAGAGGTCTGCTCAGTCTTGTCTAGGTAGGCGTCATCTGGCTGAGTTGAGCTGGTTAAGAAAGAGCCAGTGTGTAAAATTCTCTTGGAGCAGTAAAAACACAGCGCCTGCGCCCGGTGTGTTACTGCCTCACAACCAAAGAGGGAGTCGGTCCAACCTAAAGTCTGCTGGTGTCTGCCCTGCTTTTTTTTTAACCATAGAAGGACAGAGGAGAACATAAAATAAAATTTAGGATACAAATGTGCAGGATTTGGCAGCATCAGCAGCGCTGTTATAGGTTTGCAGTGAACAGCCACGCAAACCAATTTAACGTCATCTTGAGGCCCATTTAGTCGTTGATGGCTCAGGAAGTGAACGAGCAGCTTGAGGAAAATGATTTGCAGTAAATTGTTTTCGGATATTTACTGCTTCAACAATAGTTTTGTAAACCTGCTTTTGTTCTCTAACAGCGGCGTAGCCAACATTTCAGAAGTGATAGTCTTTCATGCAGTGATTTCCGTCCTCTGGAGACCCCTTGGTCTCCCAACATTCATGGTCTGCCTGGAAAATAAACCAAGCGCTGCGAGGTTTCCAGCATCTTGTTTGAAACGGAAACAACTCAACAATAGAGGTGTTTTTGAAGTCACATCACAGCCAGCAAACTAATGCGAGGCCTCTAGTGTGGGTGTCGCCTCAGGTCTTCCTCAGATGGTGATTGATGATGTCATCAGCCTCACACTCTTTATTCCATCGCCACCTCTGTTTTTTTTTTTTTTTTTTTTTTTACGTTTCAGCTGCCTACACTGTTGCTTTGTCATTACAGCCTCAGGCTTTGCAGCTGGGGGTCAGATTTGACACGCATGACATAAATAACACTAGCGAATGATTGTCTCATGATTCTTGTTTCCACCTTTGTTTGTTTTTTGATTTGTAACAACATATTAACTTGATGATGTTTGACCGATTAAGTCCTCAGCTCAACCCCATTTTGGCCAGTCAGCAATTTTTAATATATTTTTAGACAAACACAAGCTCGTCTGAGAAATTCCTCTCCTCCATCTGCCGCGCCACGCGAGATGTTGGACCAGATAGCAAAAAATAAAGCAAAGGCATCGCAGTAAGAAGCATCCCATGACATTCCCCGCAGCCAATTCTTCCCTTTAGAAAAGACTGTTTACTGTAAAATGTCTGACTGTTAGAGCAAATTTATTGTTTGGACTTAACAGTCAAAGTCAGTCAAAAAAGAAAATACATTTTAGAGTTGTACAGTTTACTTTTTAAAGAAGGTGGCTGTGGTAAAACAAAAATGAAATAAAATCTGACATTGTCCAAAAGCTACTTTGACACATTAAGTGTCCAACAACATGAACGTAACACTGTGAAGAGTTACCTCTTAACATAAACATTGGCTTTTATGGGCACAATGAAGCATGTTCTGGCCGGTTATATTTCAGGAGTTGTTGAAGGACACACACACACACACACACACACACACGCACAAGCTAGTTGAGTTTTAGCATGTCTGTCTGAAGGCCCCAGATTAGACCTGGCACTCTCACCCCAGCTGGCCTGGGACAATCTTGGGTTCCTACCAGAAGTGCTGGAAAGTTTCGCTAACAGGAAGGAGGGCGAGAACTTTCTGCTAGACCTGCTGCCACCTCTACCCGACCTTGCACACGCAGAAAATAAGTGGATGGATATTAATACAATGCACGTTCCCTTTTTTTCTTTTTCTTTCAGCCATGCACACAGAGTCTGGAGACTCTGAATCTGGGCCATAACTCAGTGGGCAACGAGGGAGTCCACAAACTGAAGGACGGGCTGATTGCCAACCGCTCCGTGCTCCGACTGGGCCTGGCCTCCACCAAGCTGTCCTGCGAAGGTGGGCACTGGTTCCCGCTCGGCTCGGCCGCGGGGGTTGGAATGTTGCGGCGCTGTTGTTGTTTAGTGCCCCGTTTCTCTGTGTACCATAGGGGCCGTGGCCGTGGCCGAGTTCATTGCCGAGAGCGCCAGACTGCTGCGTCTGGACCTGAGGGAGAACGAGATCAAGACAGGTGGCTTGATGGCCCTGTCGCTCGCCCTCAAAGTCAACACCTCTCTGCTGCGCCTCGATCTTGACAGGGAGCCCAAGAAAGAAACAGTGAGCACGGGAAAAGGGGGCGCCCAAGAGTCGGTAACCGGGCCCGAAACAGGGATACACTGCGTGTCTGTGTATCCCGTGTTTTTGTCTCAACGGCAAAAATGGCCAAAATATTTAAAGATTACCTTGTAATCACAGCCAGGTGATTTATAGAAGGACTTTCTGAGTGATTCTCTGCCTTTTGACTGAAAGTGAAAAAAATCTTTTGCAAGGAATTGTGTCTTACTGAGCAAGACGGCAGACTGACGTAGTGCAGTTGATTGTTTTCAAGAATCTCAATCATCAAAATTTCACTTTGCTAATGTTTTCCAATAATAAAATGTGCCTTTGACCTGTCGCTGAACTCACCGGAAATCAATTTTTACTGCTTTCTGATTTTTACTGCATGACTAATGTGAGGTTGCCCCGCTGGGATGCAGGATGCCATTAAAGTCCTGAAAACGGTTGGACCTTGAAATTAATATATGTATTGTTTTTTTTTTTTCTCTTTCTGTCTGCTTTGCTTTTATTCGTCCACTCAGGTAAAAAGCTTCATTGAGACCCAGCGCGCCCTGCTGGCTGAGATCCAGAACGGCTGCAAGAGGAACTTCATCCTGGCCAAGGAGAAGGAGGAGAACGAGCAGAAGATGAGACAGTCGGCGTCCATGGCCGAGATCGCCACCGAGGACGGGACGAGGGAAGAGGAGGAGCCGGCGGCCTCGGAGGAGGAGAGCAAAGCGGCGGAGGGGAAAGAGAAAGGCGACGGGCCGGCGGCGGGAAGTGACGGACAGCCGGGCGGCCAGCCGGAAGCGGGCGCGGAGGCGAGCGCCGCTCCAGCGGACGCCGAGTCCGACTCGGACACTGAGGATGAGGAAGAGGAAGTGAAAGTGGTCTCAAAGCCCTCTTCTGCTCCTCTCAGTCAGCCTGCTTCTCAGACTCCACCCCCAGCGGCGCCGTCCGTCCACAGCCACAACTCCTCCTCCCCCACCGCCTCCCCCTCCCCGACGGCCAGGCCCAGCGCCATCTCGGGCATCACCGTCACCGAATCCCCGGTGCCTCCCGGTACTCCTCCGTCTCCCGGCCGCTGCATATCCGTCTCCAGTCCGGGACGGGGCCACAAGATCTTCATGGTGACCCGTGTGGAGAGCCCGCCCGCAGCAGCAGCAGCAGCAGCAGCAGCAGCAGCAGCAGGTGCAACACCCGCTGAGCGCAGCTGCGGCTCCACGTCAGAGCTCAGAGAAACACGGCGACGCAAACGCGACTCAGCGGGCGTCGCCTTCACCTCAAACGCAACTGACACGGGAAGACCTGAAGGAGGCGCCGTCCCCTCCGACTGACTGTAAAACCGAGGAGCCCTCAAGTCCCACGCAGAGTCGCACACTAAAGCCGCAGCCCGCAGAACCCGCCAGCACTTTAGCCCCGGAGGACACGGAGCCAAGTCAAGGAACGCGGCCCGACTTCAGAGTCGTCGCCGTCGCAGCCCACGGAGGAAGAGGAGGGTCGCAGCGAAGGAGAGGAGAGCGGAGGAGGAGATGAAGAGAGCTCCAACCACACCAGCGTCTCCACAGAGGCAGCGGAGAAGCAGCCTTCAGCATCTGCTTCGCCGCCGGAGTCTCAGATGGACCGAGAGGAGAAAAACACAGCAGAAGGCTCGGAGGATAATGAAAATCAGGCCGGCCAAGAGGAAGCAGATCCAGAAGCGGAGAAACAGGAAGTGGAGGCCGTCGATGAGTCGGATCCTCCAGCAGGGGGCGACTCGAACGGTCCCGAGCCCGCCTCCGACTCCCCGGACGAGAGCTCCGCCGACGAGGCCGAGTGTCCCGCCGAGGCTCCGGAGGAGGGCGGCGTCGCTTCAGCGCTGCCCAACGGGCTGAAGCCCGAGTTCTCCCTCCACCTCCTCGACGGCGACAGCCCCAAGCCCGCCAGCTGTGTGATGGAGCACGGTGAGTGGTGGCCGTCGCTAGTAGAATAGTGGAAGTTCCTCCTGACTAATCTGTGCGTCTGCGCTTCTTCTTTTTTTCTGCGCAGTGAGCGTCAGCTGCGGGCAGGACTTGGAGGAGATGCTGCTGGAAGCCAGTTTGGAGACGGGCAGAGACGCACCGTGAGGCTGTGAGGTAAACCACGTGATTGGCTGATTAGATATTTGGATTCAAAGAACTTTATTTGTCATACTATTTTTCAACAGTAAGAAATTGGAACTCAGGGCCCAGGTTAGCCTAGATAAATTATAAGAAAATAGAAAAACTACGTACAGAATGTATTTGCTTTATTTATTTAGAATATATATATACGTAGTTTAACATTTATTTGAAAGTGACAAACATATTAACAAACATTAGTACCTACAAGTAGTTTTGTGAATATGCAAGAAGCAAAAAGCAATATGCAAGAATATGTATTGAAAACAAAACAACATGCAAGAAGCAAAAAGCTGCAAATTTACATCTTCTGTCTACATCTTCGCTGGTCACACACACAGAATATCAGTAATTAAGAACAAGTTACAAGCAAACGAGAGGCAGGCAAAGCGGATACAGCTGAAGCTAGCGGGCTTTAGAACATTACATAGTGGTTGGCTAATGTTCAAGACTTGACAGAAGTCAGCATCAGACAGTGAACAGAATTTGAGTGTGTGCAACTTGACCGAATTAAGTTATCTTCTTGGTCGTTACAGCGTAACAAAGGTTTTCTCATTGCAACGGGTTTCCGAAGCGCAAAAAAATCATTTTCACGTTGTGTTTTTCGCTTGTTGTGTCGATCTCACGCTAATTCAGTGCGTTTTTGTCTCTCTCAGCAGGGAACTGATGACGGACGGGGAGAAAACAGGACCGAGACGGCTTCGCTGTGACCGGTCGCCCAACGCTTTTGTCATTTCTTTGACTGTTGTTTCCACCATCATGACCCTTTTTCCCCACCAAGGACAGAGGGGGGCCCCCGCCACCCCCCGGTGTAAAAGCTGAACCTCTGCGAAATTAGGAGAGTAATCTACGGATGACGCAAAGGACAAAAAAAAAAAAAAAAAAAAACAGAAAAAAACTCTTTAGCGTGAGGCTGCGAGGTGAGGAAGCACCTCTGCGCCCACACTACTCAATCAATAAAACACAATCGACCAAAATCACAGTGATCAATGCGTTTGTCATTATGGTTCTGTCGCATTTTGACAAGCAGCAGCAGCAGCAGCAGCGAGTGGCGAGGTTAAAGAAGGAGAAGGCAGGATCCAACACTAACCAAAGACACAACCCAGGAACTGCCGCCTCACTGGGTGGGGATGAGGGTGGGGGTGGGGGGTGTGTAACAAGCAATGAAAGGACTCAGAGACTTTTCCAATGGTTTGGGGGAGATGAGAGGGGTGTCCGGTTGACTGTCAGGAGACAGAGTGGCAGTGGTGGGTGGGGGAGGGGCCTTGCTGAGTGCACCTGCTGGCTTTAAACACTTTTTTTTGTCTGTATATCCAAGGACGCTGAGGATGTCCCGACTCTTTGCTCATCGTTCTCCCCATCCAGGAAGCAAAGGAAACCTCACTTCCCCGCTGTCTGTTCTTACGCGCTCCCGTCACTTTTTTGGCGCCCTCCTCTGGCGGCGTCGGGGAGCTGCAGCTGTATCCGAGGAAACCTGACTTGAAAAGCTTTTTTTTTTTTTTTTTTCTGTGAATGTCAGAAGGTCCTCCTGCCTTTCAGAGCCTGACCTTCTCGCCTCCACACACTGCAGCTGCACACACTACAAGCTGAACCATTCAGCCAGTCGTCTTCGTGTTGGACCCTCCCTCTGTCGCGCTATCCCACTCTCAGCCTTCTCTTTCACTTTGTGCCATCACACTTCTGTCACTGCTCCACATTGCTCTCATTTTCTTGTTCAGCTGCTTTGAGAAATCAGATATTTTGTATTTATTTTATAGAAATATTTCTGATTACCCCCCCGCCCACCTTTTCTTCACGTTTTCCTTTTCATTTGGGTTGCTTTTAAAGATTTGCCCAAATATTTTTGATGTATATTTCAGATTAAAGCTAGAGAAAATATTTAGTTTGGGTTTTTCTTTTTGTTTGTTTTTTTTTTCGGGGTGGGGGGGGTTGATGGTTGAAAAACAAAGACAGCAGTCAGGGTGACTGGGCATACGGAGGCAGCAATCAGCTCCAAGCAGACTGTATTTCAACACTGTTCTGCACAGTGGACACAAGAGGGCGCTGTGGATCCCTGTCGTTTCCCATCAGAGCTCACAGTCCAAGCATCATCAGCAGCAGCAGCAGCAGTTTCTGGTGACTCTTTCTAGTAAAACTCCTGTCTCTGACTCTGAGTAAGGCAGTGAAACTTGTTTGTGAAGAGAGCTGATGCTTTCGTTTTGTTTTGTTTTTCTTCTCTGCTGAAAAATAAGCAGCAGCTCCTCTTCACCCAAACACAGTTTGCTCCCCTCACCCCCCCACTGTTTGTTATGCTTTAATTTTTAGAAATTTTTAATAATGACTTGTTAACTTAAAAGAAAATGTGCTGGTAATCACAAAGATATGTATGGCGAAAATTTGTTCCTCTCAAATAAAGTGCATGTAATAATTCATGTGGTGTCTGAATCATTTTCTTAACCAGCCATGTCTGGAACCTCTGGCTTTTCAAACTGCACAGTTGCGTGTTTTTAGTTTCATTGATGTTTTTAATATTTAAACTCATCACCAGCTCTGTATCATCGCCCAAACTCATGACCGCTCACAAGAGTCAGGAAGTAAATTTCCCGGTATATCAATGCCGTTGCCCCAAACAGTCTGTTCAACAGAAAAGTCAATGTAGGAGCGCTTGCAGGACTCAGGAGTTGTAAGTTAGAGGTGCTGTTTGGATGGGGAAAAAACAAGAAGAGTAAAAGTTAAAAAAGCCCCAGAGAGAACCTCTCTGAGGAAGGCTTGATTGCCAAAACACATTAGAGTTTTTGATTGTTTTGAATGTAACCAAGCCGCTACAATAAAGACTTTTTAACTTTTCTATGAGAGTGCCTTGGAATTTCTCCTGTTTTTGCTGTCTGTTCAACAACTGACCGAGCCTTCCTCCCCAGCACCCTGGAGTAGACGCGATGGAAACACCACCCCTGTCTGCCATTCCACTGATGGTCACGCAATGTTGCTAAGACGTGTGAACTAGGACAACCTTACAACATCCAGAGCCACTAGGATGGATTGGATCCACCGCCACAGAGTTGTTTAACTGCCCTCTGTGACTTCTACCCCAGAGATTAGATCCCTCATCCTTCCTGCACAGTATACATGGTGGTGGGATTGAGGAGGGCTCCAAAGTATTCCTTATACCACCAAACCATATCCTCAGTTGAGGTTATCTGCCACAAACCCTCACACGATATGTGCGTTGAGGATGTTGCCACCTCCCTGCCCTGAGGCACTCCACGGTTTGCAAGAATCTCCTTGGACCCAATCCAAGGTAAATTTTCCGTGACTTCACCAAACCCCTCCCACACCCAAGTTTTTGCCTCATTGACTTCTACTGTTGTGAAACACTTTGCCCTTTGGTAGCTTTGAGAAGTCCCCAGAGTTCTACAATACAGGTATGCCCTTCAGCTTGACGGCTCCCCTGACCACCAACCGCGTACAAGGGTTGTGTCCCGGACCAGCCCCAGAAACCCTATCGCCGAAGTTAGCAACAGCAGCCTCAACAATGGCGGTGTGGAACAAGGCCCATTCAGATCCTGTATCCCCCAGCGCCATCGAATTACAGTTGAAGCTCTGCCGAAGGTAGGAGTTAAAGAGCTGCGTGGTACTGGTAGGTTCGTCTTCCCATCACACCGCCACTACTCATTTAGGTCTGCCAGGTCTGCGTGGTATTGGTATCCTCCTACCCTGCAAACCCCGATCCAACTCACCACCAGGTAGAACCAAGTGTCCAGTACATACGGCCCAATGTCTAATAACATGATTGCAAAATCGATCATCGACCTTCATCCTTGGCCGTCCTGGTGCAAGGAGCACTGACGGACTGCCAGTTGTTGGAAAATGATGTTATGGACAGCCTGTAACTCACACAAAAGTTCAATAACTGAACACCACTCAGGTTTAGATTGGGCAGGCCATTCCTCCCAGTCACGCAATGACAGATCACGCTGTCATTGCTCACATGGGCATTAAAGTCCCCCGTGAGGACTGTGGAGTCCCCAGTCAGGACACTACCCAGTGTCTGTCCCAGGGACTCTAAAAAGGGTGGGTTTTCTGAACTGTTGTGTGTTGCATATGCTCTGACAGCGGTCAGGACCCGATGGCTCAACCTAAAGGGTCAGGCATGCAACCCTTTCGTCCACCCATTAGAACCCCAGCACAGAGGTGGAGAGTCAAGGAGCTATTAAAAAGCCCACACCTGCCTTCAGCCTCACCCCATATGTAACTCCAGCAGCAGCAAAGACTCCAAACCCTGTGAAAGATTCAGGTACCAGAGTTGACAATATCTAGCCGTTATCGCTCAACCCTTTCCACCAGTTGCAGCTCCTTCCCTGCCAGAGAGGTGACATTGCATGTCCCAAAAGCCAGTTTCCATAACCAGGGATCAGGCTGCAAATGTGCTTGCCTTAGTACGCTGCCCAATCCACAATACACCAGACCGCTACGGTTCCTCCTGTGGGTGGTGAGCCCACACCGGAAGGCAGACCCATTTCTCCACTTCAGGCTGGGACCCGACCAGGCTCCAGGGGCATGAGCCCAGTCACCAGGCACTCACCAGCTTGGGCCCAACCCCAGGCCTAGTTTTGGAGCGGGGCCCCAGTGACAGGGCTTGGAACACTGGGTCCTTGTTCTTATGTTCATGGGAATGTTTGCCTTGGGAGACCCTACCAGGAGCAAAATTCTCCCAACAACATAGCTCCCAGGACCTTAAGGGACTAAAAACCACTCCACCACGGTAATGTGGCGGTTCTTTAGAAAACCCATCACCAGCTCTGCATCTGCATGTCATTTAAAGTGATGTATGTCCATCAGCACTTTAAACTCAAATCAAACTGATGTGGATGCAGCATTGTAATAAAATCAGCTGCATAAACGGCAACTCGCAAACTCTTATGTAAGGACCTCTTTTTTTTTTTTAAAAATGGATCACATGCTTTTTTTCTCACTTTGTGGACTACGTTGAACAGCAAAAGCCACTAAACAACACTTTACATTAAAATAGGCAAATCTGACGCGCAGAGAGGTATGTAAAACTTTATATGCAGGTACAACTTTTTGACTGTGCTGAGATATGCAGCAGTATGAACATATTTCTCTGAGCTCATACATAAATGAGCCCAAAGATTCCTCCTTTATGAAGTAAAGTTAACTTTGATGGAGCAGGAGGAAAACACGTTCCATGTTCCTGCACTTCTGCCCATACCAATAAAAATCTTGACTTAAACATGGACTCAACTCAGAAGTAGATTTACGATACGAACACAAGTTATTCTATAATAACATACAAGCACGCAGAGAGACGAGACAGACGACCCCACAGAGAGATGTCTGTACATTCAGCAGCTCTTCAGCCTGAGGTGGACAATCACATGCTCAAATGTTGCTTCCATGTGAGGAGGGGAATTGGCCGCCAGGCTGTTCGGTCTCATTGTGAGATAAGAAACTTACAGTATGGATGTCTTCTTTGAACAATGTCCTTGTTAACTGAAGCTTTAGCAGGTGGGGCTGGATTAGTGCACTCTGGAATGTCTTCAGAGGAGAATTTCGGTTCCCACTCCGGACTCAAACCCAGTCCGACCTCCTGTTCACACCCTCACTTTGGGCCAGTGTCTTCTGAAAGAAGGGTCTCACCAGGTGGGGGATTGGGATGTTTTTTTTGTTGCTGTCACTCTCGTTTGTTTTGTTTTCTGATGAAGTTTCCCGAAAATTTGAAAATCATGAAACCACTTAGCACCGGGTAGTACACAGCATCCTGCAAGTGCGTTTGGAGTTCAGCTTTCAAATTCCTGGATTTTCTCACCAATGTTTAGGCCTCAGGCAGGCAAAGAATTTAATGTTCTCCAAGGTCTTTTATTTCACCGCGAATAACTATTAAATATTGATAGAATTTTGTCCCCAATTTAGTTGAAAGCAATCGAGAGGTTTTTATTATTTCCCTCAGTGGAAGTTACTTAAAGGGAGTAGGTCTTTGCCAGAAAATTCTCAAAGGTTAACCTATATCGATTGGATTCCCATTTCTTCTCCTTAATTCCAAAATTCCTTAATGTATTAAAAAATACACTGAAGAGGTGAGGGGACAGATTTCAGCAAGAAAACCATTGGCAAAGCCAGCATGTTTGTTTTGTTTGCGCTCCCTATAGCGGATATGGTGTGTGGTCTGTTTGTTAAGGATCTTATAGTAAGTTCCTGTTTGCACTCATCCATGGTAAACTAACTGCATCTTGCAGTTATACTGTGGCGCGTGAAAACAATTGCGACTGGAGATTTTTCAAGATGGACCTGCAAGAAATCAAGCTTTCTTGCAACTCTACCTAATATCTTAATACTGTTAAGGAAAACCTACAGAAGTTCTGGGGCTCAGACCACCGTAATGTGATTTTTCAATGAAATTACAATTATCCCCCTCAGTTATCCTCCCTCCCTCAATCAGGGAATAGTGAATACTTACCCTCAGGGCTCTATCCTCGGGCTTAGTCGTTCCTCAGGAGCTTGATGGCATGTCGGCAGAACAGAGGGGATTTATCCACAGTGTCAGCACCGATCTGGGATGTTGGTTTGCAGTCCAGTGGAGTGCAACTAACCTCTGCACCAGTGGCACACCACAGCACGGTCTGACGGGGCCGCCATGTAATCTGTGGGGCCATGAGCCTCGCAGATGGGGAGGTGTCACGCCGCCACCTCGCTTGGAAGAGCTCATGCTGAAAATACCAGACCGGGCGGTTGAACAGCTGAAACGCCAACATCTTCTCTAGGGTTGACAGTCATGAAGGAGTAAAAGATGCAAGATTACCTTTGAGGCTCAGTGATAATAATTTAGCATAGCGTGCGTTGATTGACCCGTAGGAATATCAATTGTTCTCATTCTCGTATTAAAGGGAATATTTTCAAATCACGTTAACCCCAATTCTGCATTGAAAAATTACAGTTGGAGTTACAAGCATGCAAAAACTTCACTCAGACCTTCTGTAGAATTTCCTTTTGTAGGATTTGTGGATGGTTTCACAAACCTTTCACTAATTCATCTTCGAATTGTTATGACTACTTTATAACAGTCTCAAAACATCAACTTGATTTTTGATCAATATGATTAAGGTTGGGGCGACACGGTGGCGCAGTGGTTAGCGCTGCCGCCTCACAGCAAGAAGGTCGTGGGTTCGATTCCGGGGCCCGGACCTGTGACCTTTCTGTGTGGAGTTTGCATGTTCTCCCCGTGTCTGCGTGGGTTCTCTCCGGGTTCTCCGGCTTCCTCCCACACTCCAAAAACATGCATGTCAGGTCAATTGAATATTCTAAATTGTCCGTAGGTGTGCATGTGAGTGTGAATGGTTGTCTGTTGGGGCCCTGCGATGAACTGGCGACTTGTCCAGGGTGTCACCCTGCCTTCGCCCTAAGACAGCTGGGATAGGCTCCAGCAGACCCCCGTGACCCTGAATTGGAATAAGAGGGTATAGAAGATGAATGAATGAATGAATGATTAAGGTTCCTGTCTGACTACTTTTCTGTTTACTGTTCTGTTTCTGATCATTTACATATAGTTTTAATTTCGAAACATTAACATATGACGAACAAATATGTGACTCAGCCGAAAAGACAAACAGGTGATGACTTTGAAACAAACAAGACAAAGAGGTCCGCTCGGGTATACGTCCAGCAGGAATATAGCAATTTATAAAAACCTTCATCAGTGAACAGCAAAGCACTTTTGCTGTCATACAAAGTCACACACAGAAATGCACAGTGCAAGAAACCACACACGATAGCAGAGGAGCTCGAGCTCCCTTCAGCTCAGACACTGTATGGTTTCGACTATGCAAAACGTATCTGCAGCATTTCAGATGATCTTGAAACACAACTTATCGATAGAATGAAAGACAGTTGAAAACAGCCTATTTTGTCAGGGTTGGGAGGGATTAAAATTACAATTTTTCTTCCTTTGAAGGGGGGCATGACACAGAAAGTTTGAGAACCACTGACCTAATGCGTCATATAGACTAAATGTTTACCGACCTTGACAGCTGTACAGAGAATCTGCAGTGCACCCACTGAAAACAGCCTTTGGACTCAGCAGGGGCTTCAAAAAAAAACAAAGCTTTCACACTGACATTTGCACACGCAACAGTGAGACTTGAGCTTGCATCAGGTCGGTTCATTATATTACATAAACTAATTGAGCCTTAAGTGCTTAAACAAAATGAATGTATGCATGTATCTTTGGGTAATTTTGGGGCCACACGAGCCGAGACTCATTTCTTCATGCGCTCACCAGGAGGCACAATTTTCCATTGTGTTCAATATGCAAGCCTCGCTGTGAGCAGCGAGAGGACGTGAAGGGTGCACAGGCTCTGTGATGTTTCAGCAAAGACACCTCCCCCTGGACCCACTACCCTCCCCACCCCTCACATGACAGCGATTAGAGCGGAGGAGGAGTGAGGTTGGACACAGAGAGGGGACGGCCGCTCAGGGCAAGAAGCGAAATTCCTCCCAATCTCAGTGCGACGGATCCCGGCCCGACTTGCGTTTGCCTGGACGAGGATCGGCTTCTCTGAGGTAGGCCAAGCACACCTAAGCACTCCACGCCTGTTGCATCTTATTTTGGGAGAGCGTGCTGCTACTTATGTGGTGTTTGCATAGAGTTGCTGCTTTAAGGCACAATTGGCCTGATGGTGGTTGCACTTTGTGTTTCTTCATTCAGTCGCATCACTGCGGTGGCTGCGTGGTAATCTGGTCTGGTTTAAGGAGTGCAACTCATAAGAAAGTGCAGGGCAGTCCAGGATGTTCAGGAATCAATTCACATTAGGGAACTATGTGCAATTTCCTGTTTCTACCATACCTTACCTCCGCTGAAGTGCACTGGTTTGCTCATCCTTGCAAGTTTTACGTTCATATTTGTCTCATATACCTCCCGTTGTCTTTTTTTTTTTTTTTTTTTTAAGTGTTTAAGTCACGTTTCTGAAATGTCCTCTATTGAATACATTTGTCTAAGCAAACCACAAGAAGAACAATCATCTTACAAGCTCTGAAGTTGCATGCGAAATGTAAAAGCGCAGTCTCTTGTGCTTTCTACAGTCTCACTTGCAGCCATGGGCGCGCAGCTGTGGTGCATTCTGGGAGTGACCGTCCTGCTGCTGGCGTGCGAGGTGGCCGTCAGCCAGCTGTGCCACTCGCTCATCCTCCTGGTGGACAGCTTCCACACCTTCTACATCCTCATGCACTTGGCGCACCAGGCGTTGACGCATCGGCACGGCCACCCAGCGCCTCCCTCCTCCCTCCCCCAGCCTCCCCTGCACCTCCGCCTCAGGCCCCGCCCTCCTCGGCACCCTCTCCGGTCGGCCCACCTGCCATATTGCCAGCGGAGCCTCTCCTCGAGACGGCCTCCGGAGACCCATGTCCTGCTGAGACCCCTCCCCCGGCGCTGGGCTGTGGTCTGTCCTACAGCAGCTGTAGGATTCAGGTGGTGGGGGGCTTCCTCGCGGCCCTCTTCCTGGCCTCGCTCTGCGTCTCGGGCCTACTGGAAATCATTGGCCTTTTCCTGGGACCGAAGCCGGTACGGCACCACCTGCTGCTCGCGGCGGTCAGCGGCGGCAGTCTGTTCCATAAGATGCTGGTGCTCTGGTGGAGCTGGGAGAGGGAGCAGACTCCCAAAGGTAAATCTACCCTCCATGTACGCCGCAAAGGTAACGCGACACGTGTGTGTGAAGTGTCGCACGTCAACGCGCTGTTTTCTCACGAGGCGTTTGGTGGAACTGCTGTCAGTCATCGCACAAATACTCCACAACAAACAAACAAAGTCACAGTGCAATGACTTGGGATTATGCAAATCTTTTGCACATGTACTTTGTATATACTAGTTATATAAATATATATATATATATATATATATATATATATATATATATATATATATATATATATACATACTAGTTTATTATACTGCACATATAATAAACTTTGAATATTTCATGTTTGTCTAGCTTTTGAGCTGTTGAGCTTTTTGATACAGAACATATAATCAGTCCTTCCAGAAAAATGCGGGGATCTTTTGTGACTAAAAAAATGCAATAAAATATGCAGGATATTTCTGCAATTTTATTCGATGAAATTGCGGAAATTTGCAAAAATTGCGGAAATTTGCAAAAATTGCGGGAACTTGCCAAAATTGCGGAAAATTGCAAAAATTGCGGGGAACTTCACGAAGTGTGGTTTGATGCAAACCAATTTAAAAAAGTGGCTCTCCTACACCATTCTTACTAGCTACTACTAACTTAATGTAAAGAGTCATATCTAATGACCTCCTATGATTATAAAGAATACTAACTCACAGAAAGTGCTGAGAATAAACAAGTTCTCTTCTTTTATTTCAGGCCGTAGAGATGTCTCATACTTACAAAACAATGGGGCAAACAATAAATTGAAACGACAAAATAAAATGTACTTTGTATTTCAAGGCGGTAGCAAAACAGAAAACCTCTGCTGAAATAAGTGCATACCTGAACAAAGTGCAAACTCTTATTGCAAAGTGGAACTGATATACAGTACTTACGACTGTACCAAAAGTGCAATCTTCCAACAAAATTCCAATGTTAACCTCTGAATCTCTAACACCAGCCAATTCTTCACCACCCTATCCTCCTTCCCCTCTCCCTCAACGCCCATCTCCTTTCCTCCTCTTCCACCACCACCTCCTCCTCCCTCAGCCCTGCCATCTCCTCCCTCTCAAATGCTCCACTGCGGACTCGTTGGTTGTGGTAAAGGAAGACCAAGGTTTTGATTGGTTGTTGTTTTTCTTCTTCGTCTTGTTTTTCTTCGTCTTCTTCTTCGCTTTTTTAATAACGTTCTCAAAGGAACGGGAGGAAAATGGTTGCGCTTGAAACACAAAAAATGCAGGGATTATAAAATTATGCAAACCTCGCATATTTTGCGCGGAAATCTGAGATTTATGCGGTGAAAGTGCAGCGTCTGTGGAAAAATGCGACCCCCGCATGATTACGCGGACTTTGACTGATTATGCGTTGAATTACGCGATCGCATAATCGCGTTTTTCTGGAGGGACTGTAATATAACCATAGATAGATAGATAGATAGATAGATAGATAGATAGATAGATAGATAGATAGGTTTGTAGGTAGGTAGGGTAGATAGATAGATAGATAGATAGATTGAAAGATAGATAGATAGATAGATAGATAGATAGATAGATAGATAGATTGAAAGATAGATAGATAGATAGATAGATAGATAGATAGATAGATAGATGAACTGACATGACATTCAATTTAGATTAAGATAAATAGAATAAAATCAGACACACAAATAGCCTGACATAGTTGTGCAAACTTCACTATCCAAGGTCAAAGGTCAAAGAAAGTAGAGATATTGACATATTTTCAAATCTGACAACTTAAACAACTATCCTCAGGTGACCATATCACGCTGAACATTTTCACTTTGAAGTTCCCTCCGTATGTATGCTCAGCTGTGAGCGCCTTTGTTGCAACAATGTGTGTGATTGTTATTCATTCTTCTGGTCCACTCCCATCGTCCCGGCTGAAGGACAAGCCGACGGCCAGACCGACTCGGCTCAGGAAGACCAGCGCAACTGTGCTCAGGACCAACTTGCGGCGAACGACGCGCTTCACAACGGGGCCCTCGTCCTCTGCAACCCAGGAGCCTCGGGCATCACTGACACTGACCCCGAAAACCCCACGTCACACGCTGGAGAGAACCAGGACGGCAAGGCTCCGGAGGAGAGCAGAGAGAGTGAAGCGGGAAGCA
The DNA here is from genome assembly GCA_009823395.1 of Thamnaconus septentrionalis. Taxonomy (NCBI): domain Eukaryota; kingdom Metazoa; phylum Chordata; class Actinopteri; order Tetraodontiformes; family Monacanthidae; genus Thamnaconus; species Thamnaconus septentrionalis. The sequence continues at coordinate 17,341,182 of CM020510.1, read as the reverse complement.
GCGGTATGCCTTTGACAGTCATTCAAAAGAAATGACAGATATTTCCAGAGGCGTCGTTGTCACAGGTCGCCATAGTTGCAAAATTATGACCACGCACATTTTTCGATCTTTATTTTGCAACCTAGACCCTACAGTGAAACACCTTGATAGAATTAATAATTTAAAATACCTTTAAGATTTTATAGGCAGAACTTAAGCTTTAGAAGAGGGAAAAATAAGGTGGTCTCTGCGGGTGGGTCAAACACATGGTTTATCACCAAGATATTATTTATTATGTCACCAAAAGAGCGAGACTCTAGAACTAGAAGTAGTCTATTACTAAGTAATCCACCACTTGAATTAAACCACTTTTTGAGTAATGGAATAATGTAACTACCGGTAGATTACTGTGGCAAAACTGGAAATTATATCATAATTACTTTATCTAGTAACAATTTGGTTACTTTTCCGAAATCTTATAATTATTTTAACAATATGGGCTGCGCAAAAGGCACCAGTGCTGTACACGAGTTAGTACATGAGAGGCAATATTTGGAATTGCAAAATTTACACTTTAATAAGTTAATTCCAAAGCCCTGAGCAACTGTCACTTTAAAGTAAAGTAATTAGGAAAGTAATTGACTACTTATGAAACAAGTTGTTAAAGAAGTGTTTAGATTACTTTATTAAGTAATTATTTAATAATCCCAATAACACTGCTTATCACACAATCACTGAAGATCAGAGCTGGCAAATTAAGCTAAAGATTGACCGTGTCATATCTAGGGAGTCTATCTGGGCAGGCTAGTGGTGCACGCTGTTGGTATCAAAAAAATTGCAATGAGAATTCTGCACAGGACTGGACCTTTAAATCCACAGAGAAAACAAGTTCAAATTAAAAGATAACTGAAGGCTGCTTGACAACACGGACAAATTAAATTCAAACAATTCCTTTTCCGCTGCGTCTTCTCCCTCAGGCGGTCGCGCTTCGCCCAGTACCTCCCAACCGCGCAACTCATTACATCCCCCAACCGGAGCGAGTCCAGACCGCCAGTGGCCACAGTATCTCCTGTCTCTGGCTCTCATCCTGCAAACCCTCGGCAGTGCCCTCCTGGCTCTGGCCCACAGCCTGGTCATGTTGACAGTCGGCACCAAGTGTCAGCACAGCTCCGGAGCCTGCGCCTTCCTGCCGCTCCAGGATCCTTCCCTCTCATCGCTGGCTGTGATCATGCTGACGGCGGTGGCGATGCTGCAGGTCGGGCTGAACGCAATGATCAAAAATAAAACAATAACCGCCTCCGTTGCTTTGATCGCAGCAGCTGTGTAACCGGCCGCTCCCTCCAGGTGCGCAGGTACGGGCTGCTGCTGCTGCAGGCCACGCCCCCCTGCGTCTGCGTGTCTGACCTCGGCCAGAGGATCCGGAGCGTCCCCGGGGTGCAGGCCGTGCACGACCTCCACATCTGGCAGCTGAGCGAGTCCGTGATGGTGGCGTCCGTCCACGTGCACTGCCACGCTGAGTTTGCGGCTCACAGGTGAGGAGACATGAATAGCTTTATTTTATACGATCGCTAAATATAAATACATCGATATGTAATGTCTTTCTTCTGATGGGTTTATTTGGATTATTTTGGTTGTGGAAATGTTTGTATTTGTTACTAGTCACTTGTTCACCTGCACTGACTGCACATCGCCACCTGTGACTTTTTTTCTGTTTTTGGACACGTTATAATTAAGTTCTTCCTTTCCTTTAATACGTTTTTGTTATGCATATTTTGAGCTCAGTGGACTTTTGAAAGCGTGTCTGACAAACCTCAAAGCCCAACCTCAGCCCCTCAAGAACTTCATCACAATGGGGTCAAAAAGGAAGACAAACTGCTTTTATCCTGTAACTAAGAGGATCTCTTGTCTCTGAATAACTGGAATATGGTGACGAATCCAAAATGGCAGTGGAGCAATTCATAGAGGGGTCTGAAGTTTAGCTGCTGATTATACTCTCGTTCAGTGTGTATAATCCTTGTATCATATACGGTACATTCTTGAATAAGAAAAACATTTGTTTTATATTTTGTCTTGAATTTAACTTTGATATGTTGTTATTATATTTATAGATTTATATATATTTTATATATTTTGCAGTTAATGTCAGGCTTACATCCAAATTACAACAGCATTTTGTCCACAGGTGTGCCGATCTGATGTCAGGGGTCACGAAGGTGCTACAGAGTGTCGGGGTGAACTGCTGCACCATCCAGCCAGAGTTTGCCGCCTGCTCCGCCTCCCCCTCTTGTCAATCCTCAGCTGTAGCCGACGTGGAAGACCTTAACCAACCTTGTGTCCTGGCCTGCGGTAAAACCTGCGCCGGGTTCATGTGCCGCTCTTCATTACAGGAAGAGACACAGACTCTTTCTCCTCCTCCAGCCCAGGAGGCAATGGAGGAGCCTCAGACACTGATCATGGCAAACAACTTCACAGAAGTAAAATGAATAAATATTCATAGTTTCCTATTAAATATTAGGTTTTACTGTGGTGAAAGGGGCAAATATTATATGTTGTCTGTTCTTTCAAAATGCATCACCAAAGAGTTCAAAGAGTTCAATTTAGCATTGACTGAAACATCACAACCTTTCTGTGTGGAGTTTGCATGTTCTCCCCGTGTCTGCGTTGGGTTCTCTCCGGGTTCTCCGGCTTCCTCCCACACTCCAAAAACATGCATGTGAGGTCAATTGAACATTCTAAATTGTCCATAGGTGTGCATGTGAGTGTGAATGGTTGTTTGTTTCTATGTGGCCCTGCGATGAACTGGCGACTTGTCCAGGGTGTCACCCTGCCTTCGCCCTAAGACAGCTAGGATAGACTCCAGCAGACCCCCGTGACCCTGATCTCAGGAAGAAGCGGGTATAGAAAATGAATGAATGAATGAATGAAACATCAGAACTAAGCCGAAGACATTAAATGTTGCATTGGTGGCGCTTAGCATACCTTAGCATAGTTGGTATGCCAAGTGGTTGCATTTAGCACACGTACAGACCAAACACACCATTGTAAACCAGGTGGGGACAAAGTACCTTCACTCAATAATACTTGAAGTGTCCCTCCTATTAAAAGTGTTTTTTTATTTGATGTTCATCCAGATTGGATGGAGCTTCACTAGTTGTGATGTGCGTCTAATCTGGGGGGAAAAAAGAGTCGTCAGGGTGGGCCATTGAGTTTGACCTGTATCACATAATTTTATGTTTAGCAAACAAAAGTATTGAAAGACCATGAAGCCATGTGTGTTTTAAAAAGAATGTATTCTATTGTGTATTACTAATTATCATTGAAAATGTTTAAAGGCTGGGGTGGTGGGTTTTTACATTACTGTATAGATACTGTGTTGCTTAAATTCAAGCAAGTTTATTTAGGCTTTCTTGTTTGCGGGATACCTGGAAAACTTATTAACTTACATCCTGTTACAACCTAGATCACAGACAAGTAATTGCTCAAGCATTAACAATTGATGCTAATGTTGATAACTATCGGAACACAAGAGAAGCACATTCAGTCTACTTTCCTTTTGTATTGTACTTTCTTAAATGAGTCTTTAAAAAATAAAAATATAAAGTGTCTTGATAAATGAATTTCAGGGACAAACAGGACACAAGCTTTTATCATGTTAGTTTTTTTACTTACAGAGTTAATAAATCTCCACTTCCTTACCGTTGCAATTCCAAGCCTCTGCTTTTGGTTTCTGGTCTATTTATATTAAAATTGGTGCGACGTAATCCTTTTCAGTTGGATATATTTGTTTGAATGCAACATTAATGAGACTAATTCAATTCACTCCAAAATTGTTTTCACCTCTCATATGGTCCTATTGTGACCTTTTACTGTGAGTTATCATTTTTTAGCACCGCTTTAGACAGTACAGCACAAATTGAGATAGACAAAACACTAAACAATCACAATGACCTTTGACCTCCACTATAGCATACTCAGTGTAGTTAGTAAAGTGTAAAGTTCAGCTAACTTTTCACAGTGGTACAATTCTTCCTTAAGAACTAAGAGTGTGTATTTAAAAAAAAAACATAGACATGTATAAATGACAAAGTAAGATGTACTAGTTTTTACTACAATTTACAATATTGTTTGTATGCCAAACAATATTGTCTTCCTGTCTGTCAACACTGACCTGTAACTGCAAGAAAAACAGTGGCGCAAGATAGTCAAAAAATGTCTGCTCAGCAACACTAGTCTGTGGCTACCATGACAGTAACTCTGTTGTTACAAGAATGAAAAATTAGGTGAACTAAGAATGTGCCTAACAGAACGCAACGCTTGACTCCACCTTTTTTGTACAAAAGCAGCCAATCACAATGTATCTGTTTTGCATAAGACTGAACAGTCCAGATAATAGTTTATCTAATTTGGTACCACGGTGGCAATGTTTTTGCTTCAGTTCTGCAATTAAATGTTTGTTATGTATCTGTATATACTCCCTACAGTGTAAAAGCTGTCACGGAAAAATTTAGATGGTACCATGATAAAGAATGTAGTCACCTGGACGTTGGTATATAATCGTGATGTCAGGCTCGTTTCAATTGCCCGGATGAGCCTCGGTGGTCCGGGGTGCAGGCTTCAAACCTGTAGCTGCTTAGCGGCAGAGTGGTTCAATTCCACCTTTCGGGCGTGTAACGAATGCAATTAGTAGAAAAATGTATTCTATTGTAATGTTTCCGGGTGATGGAACGTCACAAACAACAAACATTATTCCATCCTAGTTAATTTTCCCACGAGTGACTTAGTAACTCCTTTAGAATATATTTTTAGCAACGGTCTTGTCAAGGATGGTCGGCCGTCGCTGATTTACTTTTAACAAAAAGTAATTTAAAGGAAGAAAATGGATATATGTTGATTGACGTGTCATGGGAGCAAATCACCGAGTGTTTCCTGTCTGTAACCCAATCATCGTCCTTGAAGACGTAGGCGGGGCGTTCAATGCGGAAGTTGGGCTGTGCATGTTTGGGAGGGTGCGTTGTGTCCTTGCCTTCCTCGTTGTGGAACAACGTCGATTTAAACACCCCACTGGCGTCGTCTAACACAGTAAGATACCTTCTTTTTATTATCTGGTCTGCATCTCGTAAATCTCTTTAGCACTGTGTTAATGTATGTTTTGAGATTGAGCACAGCGTTGTCAGAGCTCTTGAACGCTTGTCCTCAACTCCTCTGTTGGCATTAGGCAGTCTGGGGCAAACCTCTACATTTGCGGCCTTTTAAGTCCGTTTCGCACCGCCTCTTCAACTTTTTTTGCTTTAAATCCTGGAATATTGTAATTCGGCTTTCATTGTGTATAATTTAAGAGCCCACAGTCTCATAAGACAGGAGATTGTATGTCGTGTGGTCTCCGGCGGACCTGCAGGATGTCACAAGTCTGTATTTAACCTCCCTAACAAGCGATATTAACAATTTAAATCCTCAGTGAACAACACGGATCCATTAAAGAAGGGTTGTCGAACTCAAATACACAGTAGGCTAAAATGTAAAACTTGGACAAAGTCGCGAGCCAACATTGATATTTATGGACCCAAATAAGTTTTTGCTTCAACCTAAACCTAAAACACTGTACAATAAAGAAATTGATATTTTACACATGTAAGAATCGAATTTCAAACAAAACAAACTCATCAAAATAAATAAAATATAAATAAATATCGTACGCTTCTTTTTTATTTGCAGCCTTCTGATTTAAATTTCAACAGTAACCCTTTTCCACACGCTAATAATACATTTAAAAAATAAAATAACAATCGACCAATTCAGTAATAATAATATCCTTCAATGAAGGTCCTGTCCTGATTGAGTACAGCATTCTGGGATTTGTAGTATTAGTAATAATACTGTGGCCAACTCTAGTAACAATTTTGTATTGGCAAAATATAATGACACTGCAAGGCCACATTTGGCACCAATGCTTTAGATTTTTTTTTTTGTATCATTAGCATTCTGGTCAATAAAAACAGAGTATCTCTTAACAGTAAAATGTCTGTCTTCTAGACAGTTTGTCATGCCTCTGCATAAATACCCCCCTAAACTCTGGGAAGCCCTCAAGCTGAAGCATGGCATCTATTCACGGCTGCCCAAACACTACCTCAAGTCCCTGGAAGCCAAGGAACCCACTCCCGTCCATTGGAGGCCTCTGGGAGTCGAGTACCGTGCCAACCCGGTGACGGGGCAGAAGGAGCGGCTCCAGGACGTCCCCATTCCCATCTACTACCCTCCACAGTCGCAGGACAGCCTGTGGGGAGGAGAGGGCTGGATCACCGGCTACAGATACGCCAACAACGACAAAGTGAGTTTGTGGGAAGATGATGAACAGTGATTTCTCAAGTTGTGAGTCACTCGTACAAAATGCCATTGTGACAGATAGATGGACAGATGTACAGTAGGCAGGTGTGTTAAAAGTATTCACGTTCTGTACCTAAGTGAAAGAATAGATACTTGTGTAAAAAAAAAAAAAAATACTCTGGTAAAAGTTACTACCAGTGAACCGTTATGGGATGTTTAAACCTTTCATAACAAAAACTAATTGATTTTCTACATATTTATTTTTCTCTGTACTGAACACTGAACAGTGACCCCAAAGCCGAGGTACTCTAAATAATCTCCCTCTAAAATATCCTCCACTTTTTTGTTTAACTATGCAATGGCAGAGTTCAAATTGCTCCACTTCAAGCAAAAACAACTATAATACATAATAAGTGAATTACTATGAAACTGAATTTGCATCTTTTAAACACAAAGGTAACAAGCATGTTTTTCCAATGTAAGGAGTAGAAAGTAGAGATATTTGCGTACAAATGCAGGGAGTAAAAGTAAAAAGTTTTGGGGAAAAGAAATACTCAAGTAAAGTAAAGTACAGATACCTGAAAAATCTACTTAAGTACAGTAGAGTACAGTGTTTGTAATTTGTTACTTCCCATTTCTGAAGGTTAGTTATGCTTTTGTGCAATATTTTTTTGACCTATTGGTTTCATTCTGTAGCTGTCAACACGTCTGAGAAAGACCTGGAAACCACAGCTGTTCAAGAGGGAGCTGTACAGCGAGATCCTGGACCACAAGTTCACCATCACAGTCACTGCGCGCACCCTGGACCTCATCGACGCCGCTTACGGATTTGACTTTTACATTCTTAAAGTAAGAGGATGCCACTCCTGTATACCAGTGGTGAAATTGCTCCGCCAGCATTTGTAAGTAACATCCATCGTCTGTCAGACGCAGAAGGAAGACCTGAACTCCAAACTGGGGATGGACCTGAAAAGGGCCATGCTGCTCCGCCTGGCACGCAAAAACACGGAGCTCTACCCCGCTGATCCCGTCAAGAGAGAGAAAGTCTACGGCAAATACAAGGTGATCATAGACTGACACGTTTGTTACAGCTTCTAAAACACAGATATGTAACAGCTACTGCTAAAAATGAATAAATAAATAAAATGCAGATATATTAAATGCAAATCACTTTTTTCTTTGGTCGAAGCAGCAGTTTGAGATTCCGGAGGAGGAAGCAGAGTGGGTGGGTTTGAGTCTGGAGGAGGCGGTGGAGAAACAGAGACAGCTGGAGCACAAGGTAAAAAAAAAAAAACCCCCCTTTATTCCTCCTATGATCACAGTGATTTTGTAAAGTCAGTTAAGTGACTATTTACCTCATCATTGCTTGTCAATAGTATATAATCTATTGTGATGATATGTAATTTAGGTATTTGACAAATATTTTTTTTCCTTAACTCCTATGTGCCCTACTGGTTTACTTCCACCAAAGTTTTGCAAAAAAAATATGACACTTAAATAAACAATCTTCCCATCAACAAAACAAACTTAAAGCTAAACTAAAATCTTCAAATCTTCATTTATATGATTGCATCCTAGAGCATGAAAAGTAGCAACTAACCAAAATATTTAGCTCAGAATTGCGCCATAGACATGAGTGTTGTAGAAGTAACGTTGGTGTATTATATTTCAATTGACAATAGTAGTTCTAGCCTCAGAAATCCATTACTTGTTCTCTTTATGTTCTTTCAGGAGCCTGAGCCTCAATTCAAGGTCTTTGTTGACAAGCTGGTGGAGGATTTGCAGTCTCAGAAACTGTCAGAACCACATATCATAGAGAAGAAATGACCAGCAGCAGCGTTTCTCACTGAAAAATCACTTTGTTTTACATCGCTGAACTTTGTAAAACTGTGGGTGGAGCCAGTGAGTCTTGAACATTGTCACCTCTTGGCCAGCTCGCTTTTATGAGGGAGGAGATGGAATTGGCAGGGTGTCTTTACAGATTCGGTTCAGTTAACGGTCAAAACATCAGGATTGATGGGAGAAGCCTCCATCGGCGCAAAACCTTCCTGAGCAGCTGTGACAGCAGACCATTGTACAGAAAATATCTATTAAATAAGGTATGAACTTTTTCTAACACCTTGTTTTCACTTCATTCTTCATCATTATTTTTAAAGGCTGATATCACTGATGATTTCTTGCATGTAAAGCCTTGAGTTTAATAGTGTGATGGTCACATGTTGTGTCAGGGAGACTGAAGACAGGATTTGACAACGTTTATATGTCTCACCTCTTTGTCCTGACCAGACCAGCTCTTTGGCTTAAACCGATGCATGATGTCATTCAACATCACAAGTAAATGAAAAAAAAAAAAATCATACATATTCTTGGACAAAAACCAGGGGTTCAAATCCTGGTGTAAACACTTTGTAGGTATATAGCCTTTGTGGCTGTGTACTTTAGAGGAGTAAAAGTACCTTCATGTTTGCACAAAATGAAGTAGATTTTAGTGAAACCTCCCAGTAGGGATTTGAACTCACATCTCCGACACCTCAGCCGCTGAGCTAAACACCTTGTTAGCCTGAAGACCAAGGAGTGAATAAGAGACATTATTTACACCCGACTCAGATCTACCCAGATCGGCCAAAAATTCACTGAAATTACTGTTCTATGATAGTTTAACATGAAATTGGGAGGAAAGAGCACAAAATCTCAACATGTTTGAAAATTGTGGGGAAAAAAAGTCATACTATACACTGTCTTTTTTTAGGGGGAGAAACAATTTTTGGTCCAAGATCACCCCAAAAGACACAGGAAATTCAGTTCTATAATAGTTTGGCATGAAAAGGTTGGAAAGAACAAAAATCTCTACATTTCTGAAAATCGAGAAAAAAAAGTCATAATATAAACTGTTGTTTCTTTTTTCAGGGGCCAAAACATTAAAAGTTGCAGATCATCCCAAAACTCACTCAGATAGATGTTATATGGTAGTTTAGCATGAAACTGGATGCACACATAGTTTAAAGCATGAGACGGAGTGGTACAATGCAAAATCTCATTATGTCCAAAAAGTGAAAAATCAACATACTATAGTATGTCATTTATTTTCGTGGGGAAAAAAATAGACCAGACTGTTCTATGATAGTTTAGCATGAAAAAGCAGACAACAGAACAAAACCTCAACAAGTCCAACATTTGCTGTTTCTTTTTCTTTTAATGGGGCCAAAAAAATGAAAGTCCCAGATCAGCCTGAAACATGCAGGGAAGACTGTTCCAGGAAGTGCATTACTACCCTCTTCCAATAGATGGAGCCAAGATGCTTTGAATTCACTTATAAGAGAAAGTTGAAGAACTGAAGTGACCTTTGGCAGAATGTTTGACATATGGTCTAGATGAGTGTTTTTCAACCTATTTTGAGCCACAGCACATTTTTTACATTGAAAAAAATCCAATAGCACACCACAAACCAAAACTATTATAAAATGACAATTTTTAGCCTAATAATAATGACAATATAGTCTCTTAATTTATTAATACTCGGTGTGAAGCCTGGGCCTGTTTATGTTCATACATAGCTGATATCCTGGGAGGAATTGAGGGAGGAAACTAGGCTCACATTACTTTTAAAGCACAGTCACTCCACAATTGAATGTTTGTTTGTTTGTTTGTTTGTCCAATTAAGTGAAATGGGATAATTTTTCACGGCACACCTGACATTTTCTTACGGTACGCTAGTGTGCCGCAGCACAATGGTTGAGAAACACTGGGCTCTGGAACCCAGCTCCTTGAGAGGGGCTGGACTTTCCGTTTCTCTGGAATTGCCCGTGGTGAGCAATGCTTGTGTGTGCTTGCTTATTACCTCACAGCTCAGCTTCCGGGTGTTGGAGTTCACCCAGGTGAACTAGAGAGTAGCGTCCCTGCACCTTCAGGTTGGGGACAGGTCTTTCGGCTTTCGGCCTGTGGCCCGAATAGCAGTGCAGAGTACCCGGCCTTCTTGGAGTCCCTTGGAAGGGTGCTAGATGATGCTCCGACTGGGGACTCCGTTGTTCTGCTGGGGGACTTCAACGCACACGTGGGCAATGGCAGTGAGACCTGGAAAGTTGTGATTTGTCCATAACGAACACCGTGTTCGAGCGCAGGGATGTCCACCGGTGCACGTGGCAGCAGGATACCCTGGGATGGAGGTCGATGATCGACTTTGTTGTCATCTGACCTCTGTCCATGTGTCTTGGACGCTCGGGCGAAGAGACGGGCTGAGCTGTCAACTGATCCCTACCTGGTGGTGAGTTGGATCCGCTGGCAGGGGAGGAGACCGGAGAGACTGGGCAGGCCCAAGCGTATCGTGAGGGTCTGTTGGAAACGTCTGGCTGAGCCCTCGTTCAGTGCAGTCTTCAACTCCCACCTCCAGGAGAGCTTCTCCCAGATCCCAGGGGTGGTTGGAGACATTGAGTCCGAATGGACCGTGTTCTCCATCTCTATTGTCAACGCGGCTGCTCGTAGCTGTGGTTGTAAGGTCACTGGTGCCTGTTGCAGCGGCAACCTCCAAACCCGATGGTGGACACCACAAGTAATGAATCCTGTCAAGCTGATGGGTACCGGCAGGCCAAGCGTGCTGCAGCTTGGACGGCAGTGGAGGCTTAAACTCCAGCCCGGGAAGAGTTTGGGGAGGCCATGGTCATTGTTTTGCCGTCAAAGTTATTATGCACTGCCATGGGCTATTTCCCAGATCTTTTTTCTTTTTTTCTTTTTCTTTTTTTTTTACAAACACTTTCTGGAAAGTGTTGCAGGCAAAAGCAGTGAAAGATGTTATTTCTGAGCACTTCACTGATACTCTCGAGACATAGATTACCATTAGACCACAGTAAGGACCTGCTGCACCATGTCTGCTGCAACCCAAGCAGTTACAATAAACGGCTCGTGCGCTTGTGCTGCCTTAGCAGGAGGGAGTTTCTAGTTTACTTTCACTTTGATACCTTGTCAGGTCTTGCTTGGGCGATGTTAGGGTGGATGTCAAGTTTGTGGTCGGAGGACGCTACTATAGCAAGATGGGGAGTCCCTGCTAGGATGGGAACCCCCGTAGGTGTTGCAACTAGGCGACCGATGATAAACAAAAAGCAACAGCCACCACCTGTAAACAGACAAACGCACTATATATGGACACAACAGATTTAGTCCAACGCCTGACTTGCCCTAATTTGGCAACTGTCACGCTTACTTTCTCTCATTAATCTCAGCAAAGGCAGCAAAGACTGCTTTCTCCCACGGTGGAAATAACCTTCTTACGTGACGCTCGCTAAAAACAGATTGCAGTGCAAGGTTATTCTGGTCATCGCAGTAGTTCTGGAAACTCAGGCTCCCGTGTGCGTCGGGGATCCACGGCAGGAAGACAGGTTTTTCAGGTCTCCCGTATTGTCATCTCAGGGTTTGCTGCTTTATTTGTTGTTAAACACTTTTGAGATAACGGCTGTTGGAAGAGTTGGACTCTGGGAAACGATGAGCAAATAACATCTGCCATGTTACATCTGAAGTGTAATAGAATAGAATAGAATAGAATAGATGTACTTTATTGACTCCAAATTGGGGAACTATGCTCTTGCAACACTAAAATTTAAGTTGCTTGACTTGGTTACTCGAGTATCAAATGTATAACCAACAGCACAATATGTATCAACGCTGTAAAATAAAAATGTTATAGAGAATCCTGGTAGCCGTATTGCAGGATCCATATTGTGCAAAAATGGTCTTCAGTTTTGCCTTAAATCTTTTTTTGTAACAACACGAATGACACGGTTGATACGGTGACGTTTGCGCCATTTGCTCCACTGTCGATTTCAGCCGTGTGCAAAAACATGCAGCGCGTAAACCTAACCTCTTTGATGTCACAAAGGACCCGGACACCCAATAGTTTTACCCAGCACTACACTTAGGTGTGCAGCTACCTCCTCCTCCTCCTCCTCCTCGGGCTGTTAAAACAAAAGACCGTTACAGGAGCCTTGCAGCTGTACCAAACCACTTCCCTTGTGGCAGCAGAGAGAGAGAAGAGGAGAGGATGACCATGTCAGCCTGATGAGAGCGACATGCCCCGACTTGTCCCCCCGCACAGTGCGATCACCAGTTTTACAGGAAGTCACTCGTATTCCTGTTTGCGTGCGCCGCACATGCTTGCTACAAAAAAAAAGCCTTGGACGGTGGCCAAGCGCGGACTTTCCCGCTGGCTGCGATTATCACGGCGTCAGCTCCAGCTTAAGTCAACAACGGTGGTGGGCGGAGACTGAAGGGTGACACCTGCGACCTCCTGACTCCACCGAAGGCAGCTCAAAAGCTGCAAAAATGGATGGACCGAGGGGGGGTGAATGCTTTTGATCTACTGTCTGCCCTGCGGTCAAACAAACTGATGACTTTCATGTCAAATTTCAGTTTTTCTAAACATTTTCATTGTCTGTTTTTGTTTGTTTCGTTATTGTATCATCTGATGGCGACAGCAGGGACAACCACAACTTCAAGATCTTGAAGCAGTTGTCGATGATTACTTGGAAAACTTACGCAAGATTCGGCAGAAACCTCATGAGCAATTTGAAAAAAAAAATGGTTTCGCCAACCTTTACTAGTACTAGTACTACTATTTATAATAATAATAATAATAATAATATGTAATGTAATTGATGTTTTGGTGATTGCTGCTACTTATTACAAAATACAATTAAACTAATAAAAATTCTATATAGTAAAACGATAACAAGTGCTGGATGGGTCCAAGTCCCCTCCAAAGCCACTTTGACTGCATGCAAAGCAGCAAAGGGTCCATTTCTGGGCCATTTCCCCCCTGGCAGAAGGGGAAGTTGTGGTTCTCGATTAAAAACTGCTGCATGGACGAGTTCAGACATCAACTGTCATCAGTCCCGTGAAACCATTTTATGCTTGATGGTGAGTTGCAAAAGGTCACAATACAAGATTTAAAAAAAAAAAAAAAATTGTTAAATAAAATCACAATATTGAATATCTAAAGGGGCTACTTATCACATTTTTTTTATATATATATTATTATAATCATTATATTTATATGAAGTTAACCCTGGCATGCAGGGAACCTGATGAAATGTTGAATATTTATTGTTTCAATAGGGGAACACCCACATTTGCCATGATTACAAGAAGACAGCACAAGGACATGCCAAGTGTGCGGTTGCCTCTTTGTACCATTTATTTTTCACAAGACAGCAAAGGACGCAGTAGTCATTCAGAGAGCAAACCACATGACAAGCGAGGCAGAGATACTTAATATCTGAGACTGTGGAAAGATTGACTCTACAGACAAGCAGATGGCATGAGCGTGAAACAAAAAGAATAATGACATCATTACAAAGTTAAGCAATACAAATGAAGTAGACTGAATATAATTTACACAAGCCAGCCAGCGTCAAGTCACATTAAAATGAGATACAACAATGAAAACGAAAAGGCAGCACAGCGCACCTACTCTACTCTAGAAAACAACCAGGACCTTCTCGGCTCCGCTCGGCGCCGTCCGACCTCGAGCGTGCACTCGCGGCACGGAATGTTGGAGAAGCCCTCCGTCTCCTGGTCGCTCAAACCCTCGACCAGCAAGGACTTCGGAGATAAGAGACTTCAAATTCAGGAGGGCAGCAGCAGTAAAACGTCCCAACGCTCCAAACTCTTTCCGAGCCGTCCTTCAGGACTCCTCCTCCGTCTTCACCTGAGGGACGGCCGCCAGGCCCTCCTGCGACTCCAGCAGCAGGTTCTGGCTCTCCACCACCATGTTGAGCTGCATGTCGTTGTAATGCGACGGGTCCTGCATGTACATGTCAAAGTTCTGATTCGTGTCCATGTTGAAAAAGGTGGCAGTGCCGTCCGGCGCCGGCTCGCCCCCAGCGGTCACGGGCGGGACAAAGATCGGCTCACAGAGCATTTTCCAGATCTCAGGAATCTCGAAGAGCTGATTCAGGACGGCGTCGGCCGATTCCGCGTCGCTGCTGGCGGGGTTCAGGTGCTCGCCGTAGCAGGCAGACGGGTCGCTGACCGCGGCGGCTGCGGCGGAGGAGGAGGACGAGGAGGAGGAGGAGGAGGAGCAGGACGCCAGCTGGGCGCCGCAGAGCCTCTCGTCCGAAGGTGCAGCCATTGGAGGAGGCGAGCAGTGGAAGGGCATCTCAGCCGCAGCCACAGTCTCTGCTGCAGGGGAGGATTTTTTGAAAAGAAGAAGAAGAAAAAATAGGATTTAATGAGGCGACAGTGAGGAAATCTCAAATGCACAGTGGGGCCAAAATTTAAAACTTGGACAAAGTCGTGGGCCAAAATTGATATTTATTGAAAAAAATCTTCCTCCAGATAGAACAGTGCATCTTTTCTTATGGACCCAAACATGTTTTGCTTCAACCTGAATATGGACAAGCTATACTATACAATAAATACCTTCATATTGCACACATGCAAAATCCAATTCCAAATTTTTTTTTTTGTTTGTTTGTTTGTTTGTTTTTTTGTTATAATTTACATGATCGAAATAAAGTATTTAAATCAAAATCAAATTTGTTTGTTTGAAGATGCTTATTTTGTATGAAATTGTCACAAAAATGCATTTGTGTGTGTAAATTTATTTATATATATATTTTTTTTTTTATTACTGGCGCCAACGGTGGTGTCCAAATTTTTTTTTTTATTTGGCTCCACTCTTGAATACACTTTATAGTTAACTACATATAACTCCCTATAGATAAGGAGATGGTGATGTCAGACACAGCCACTGTAATAGAAATGGTCAGCAGGTCTGTATCCACTGAAAATACATATATACTAGATAAGTTAATTTGAATCTATTTTTTTCTTGGTTGTGAAACTGTGTTGATTTGTAGCAATGGAACTCAACAGCCTCACACCTTTTATAAAACGGAGGTGTAATGACAAGATGAGTCATTGCTCCACGTGTTAGGGTGTGAGTTTTCAATTACCTGCTGGTTAAACTGTCAACTATTTTATGATAACAAGTAGACGTTAATCTCCAGTGGCAGTAAATGCAGTATCGGTGAGTTTGTTTGTTTGTTGTTGTTGTTTCAGACACGGTGACGCGCGCCGATCAAAGGTGACAACCTCGTGTCTTTTTTTACAGTCGTTGTGACACACGTGTTTTTGTTGTTTGTTTGTTTTTCTCGCCGCTGCTAGCTCGCCGTTGTCTCGCCTTACCTCCCAGGCAGGGTTTCTCTCCGAGGCTGATGTCCGATTTGAACTTCCTCTTGCGCTTCACCTGATACGGATCTGCCGAGGAGAAAGGAAAAGGACTCGATCAGTGAAACGTGCTCAGCGAGTGACCTCCTGAACTTTGACCTTTGACCTCGGCAACTGACCCGAGTTGTTGGGCAGGTAGGTGAAGCTGATGGGCTCGCTCTCCATCTGGTCGGAGAGGCGGCGCAGCGAGACGCTGACCTCCACCTCCTCCGTGATGTTCTGGTGCTGGTACGGCGGCGTCTTGAAGACGATGGCGATCTGCCGGTGCACGTCCGTCTGCGAGAACTCGCCGTTGGCCTTCCAGGAGTCTCGTCTGAAGACGATCTCGATGTCGTCTGCAAGAGGAACGATAACAAATCGAGTGCTGAAAAAAACATTCCCTTTGGCTTAAAGTGACAACGTGCAGTTCAAACACAAAAGGTGACCATTTGATACTCAGTCCCAAAATGTTAGATAGGGGCAAATTTCAGGTCCACTATGTCTGGAACTCCCTCCAAATTCAAATCTGTCACTGCTCTGACCTCCCAACACTCAAAATTCAGAAGACAACTTTTCAGAATTGCTTCTATTGTGCTTCGCTCTTTTTTATTCATTGTAAATAGCTGTATTGGAAGAAGTTTTATTTTACTATTTTACGACTATTTAAGCTACTTGTAAAATGTGTTTGCGTTTTTATTAAAAAGAAAGTGCTATATAAACAAAATTCCTAACAATAATAATAATAAATTACAATTCTTAAGAGATTTTATGATGATTTTTTTGTTGTTATTTTATAGCTTGTAAGAACAACATTGAAAAGAATGTGCATGTCAAGCTGTGGGGTGATTATGGAATTGTTTGGAGCAAGAAATAAAGCACAAGCACAAACTTAAATGCATTTTTGTTTTTCTTAAAGTACAAACAATTCTTTCTAAATAGGTATATGGAAGAGGAGGGGTAATGTCATTTGTTAGACGGATAGGACAGTAAAAGCAGATATGTATGTGGGTTAAATTATGAGGAGTTTAAAGGATTTTCGAACAGTATAAATGGTTTTTGTATCTTCTTTTTTTTTTTTATTCAGATTTTTGTTATTCTGATTTTGATTTTTGCACCGCTATGAGCTAAGCGCAGGTGGCCCATCGTGTGAATCCCCTCAAGAAACCCGAGTACGGAAACTCACCTTTCTGCACCTTGTCGCACAACATGTAGATCTCCGTCTGGCCGGCACACGAGCCCCTGCTCAGGTTCAGACAGCTGATCTTCAACTGCGAGGTGGTTGTGGCCTCTGTAAGCAACGACGGAATGAAAAAAAAAGAAGAAGAGAAAAAGAAAGATGAGTTATTTCAGAAGGCGCTGCCATTAGCGGCGCGGCGGCTGGGGGATTCCTGAGAGTGCGCGTGGTGATGTCTCACTCTTGTCGTAGATGGGGTTGGACACCACCGGGCTGAGGTTGTCTTTCCTGCCGTCGTCCCACTCCAGCTCACACTGGAAACAGAGACGCACTGTGTTCATGTCCATGTCCTCGATGCCCTTGGAGTCTCCAGCTGGAAGGAGGAGGAGGGGGGGGGTCAGACAGGAAACTCTGATCAGTCAGTGTGAGAACACGATCATTAGGAACCGTGAGGGGAAACTGCTTCAGTGCAACCATAAAGGCCGAGGTGGGACTCGCTGCTTCCTGTTGCCGACCACTGCAGTAAGAGTTCCACACATTCACAAACTACATCCCAGAGTGACGATGACATCACGGCAGCCTTACTCTGAAATGGGTCGATGTTTTGACTCCTTCTCTTCTGAAGGGAAAAGTCCAGCTCTTTCCTCCTGACGCACTGGATTCCGAGGTTAGCGAAGCTGCCGGCGGAAAACAAACCAAAAGGACAGCCGTCATTAATAATGTGATAAGAAATAACAATAGGAAGAACTTGGCTCTGTTGTTTCATTTTGATCTGGCGGGAGAGGGAGCCGGCGAGGCGGTGCGCACCTGTGGCGCCTGCTGTTCAGAGGGTTGATGGTGACCACGCAGATGCCCGAGCCGTGGGGGCAGTCTTTGCCCACCAGGCAGTGCGGGTGGGGCCGGTGCGGGAGGTCTTTGGTCACGAGGGAAACGGTGACGGTGACCGTGGTCAGGTGCTCGGTGGAACCTTGGATCTGGGAGAGAGCAGAGGCCAACGCGGCGGTTCACTGACGTGCAGCAGGCGACTTTCCACCTCCAATGACCAGAGACCATCAAACAACTGACTAGCGGACCAGTGTGTACAATTTGGCTTGATTTATCACTTATATGTTGGTGAAAGCTTAACACGCTGCCCATGAATACATTAATAAAAGTGTATTTTTGCAGTGCAATAAAAGCAATGTGCTTTTCCTACCACTAGAACAGTTTTCATACAATACACACTGAGCAATAAGGGTCTTGCTCCTACTTCTTAAGGAAGCTCCCCCCCGACAGTGAACCTAAATACGAAACGCACTGTCAGGCTTCTGGATTCCTTCAAATTTTTTTTTTTTTTACACGCTGGACCTTTAAGCCGAACAGCTCGAAGACAGAAGACATTTCCCACTATCAATCTGCATGACCGTTTGGTTTTGAAAGTGCAGCTGCGCCGTGGTGCCACCTTCCTGTATTCAAAAGGTTCACGTTCTTCACCCCAGCCCTCTAGTAGTCACATCAATCTGCGAGTTTCGGTTTTCAAAGACGTCTTCTGTCGCAGCTCCAGGCCGTCGCCAAAGCACGCGAAACCCGCTCCTGCCTCCGCCCGACCCACTTCAGAAGTGACTGTGTCGTGGCTTCCTCCCTCCGCACGGTGGTGTGTGTTTGAAAGTGCCACGTGTGTTTTCAGTGAGGAAGACGTCGATGATGACACGGCAGTTTAGTACGTTTCAAATGTTTAAAATTGTACATCTGTAATTGCTTTGTATTGATAAAAAAAACAAAAAAAACACAGACAGTAAATCTATTTCAGTCTTTCTTCAGTCATGAGGCTCAGACTCCTTGCGCTAAACTACAGCTGAACTCCGAGTGTAGTTTGACAGGACAAGTGGGCTTCTGTGAGACGGCAGCACGCGCTCTGAAGAGAAGAGCGAGAGACGTCACCAACGTCGGCTTCACAAGCCTTGAAACGGTTCATTTAAAAACGGCCGGTTGACACTTTGTCAAACTTCAATACCAGTCAGGCCTCGCTGGGCAGCCACTGTTTGTTTGTGCCCAGCCCCCCTTTTTTTTATTACTCACTATCTGAGGATCTGTCTCCTAAAACAAGCAGTGATTGTGTGGAGGAAATAGAAAACCGAGTATCACCGCAGAGACTGAGTGCAGATGTACATCGGCGCTGCTGATGCTGCTAGATTGAATGTCCTGTGATCTCCATCCATCCATCCATCCATCCATCCATCCATCCACCACCATTTAATCTTGCACTCAGGGCTGCAGGGATGCTGTGTGAATTGATGAAGGTGGGTGTACACCCTGCAGTTTGTCACGGAGCCGCACAGGGAGGCCACATCCGAGCTCACGCCTACGGCCACTTCAGAGTTGAGTCTGACGTGGCCACGCGACAGACAGACAGACAGACAGACAGACAGACAGACAGACAGACAGACAGAGGAAAACACCCCTAACGGCCGAGCGCCCCTCGGCTTCGCGCCTTAGCTTGCCAACGCCTCGGGGTGACGCTGTTGTCGTGCAAACGACAACAAAAATAGAAAAGAAAAAAATGAATGGAATAACGGAATAAACCCGTTAGACGTTTTTTCCCCCCCGACGCTCGGGCTGCTCGGTGCCAGAGAGGGGGCTTCATGTGGTGCTGATGGGAGGAGGTGTTTGGGGGGGGGGGTCGGGGGGGGTGGTTTGTCGGCGAGCGAGCGGAGCGTTTCGTACCACCCCCCCGCCCACCCCGAGTTTGACCACATCGAAAGTGGGATTATCAGGGACTTTTTGATTGCCTCCTTGAAACCCACATCCTGCAGCTCCACCCGGGCTGCATTAGTCAACACGACAAACAACCAATGTATGTTGTAACAGCTTCTGAGGACGCGTAAAACACCTTCAAGACCCAGAGCGGTGAAAAAAAAAGTCTTCCGTCAACGGCAAGCATCATCTTAAACTGTTTAAAACCGTGCACGGACTCTAAGTTGTTTTTTGTTTTTTTACCAATGCGTCACCAGTTTGTAATCGCTGCAAGTGTGCAACTGGAAACTTGAAGCACTCCTGGTCATGCAGTCAACATATTTCATTGGTTTTCAGAGGCCTCTAAGAAGCACTGGGACCAATATCCTCTCACTGCCAACATCGGGGCCTCCAGCATTGAGCCATCAGCCAATTAAAGAAAGAAAGTGAGGAAGTTGCTCTTTTATTTTGGGCGGTGGCTGCTAAAAATATGATCAAAGAATGTAGAAGAAGAACTCCGTGCCCACGTTTGACCTTTGCTTGTGTGAACTGGCAAACACATTGAAACTGGACAGTTTTATTGTGATGATAGAGGCAGCATGGCTGACCAAATGTGGGACCGCGTGTTAAAATTTCTTCAGAGGAGACTGATGTGAGTGAGTGACTGCTGCTTTCATCATGATGAGCACTGTTTTCACTTATTTTGACGGGTGATCGCTAATTTGTAGCGCATTCATTCGTTCCTTTTGTTGTCGCTAGTTAGCTAGCAGTTTCATTGACATGTTGTTTGTTGTTTCAAAAATTAATGAACATATACTTAAAAAAAAAAAAAAAAAAAGGAAATAGTCACAGTACCTCTATGGCAGGTTGTGTTTTGGTACTCTCTGTGCTGGACGAGCCCAGGATGCTGCCGGCCGAGCGGCCCTCGCACTCGTAGCGAAACCTCATGCCTCTCTCCTTGGGCTGCTCCACCACCACCAGCCTGGGCCTCTCCAGGATCCTCTCCAGCTCTGCCGGGTTGCCGCCCTGAGTCTGGGGGAGAGAGCGCCCCAGCGCCGACTTGAAGCCTTGACCGTGGTGGGAGGAGCCGGCCGCCGGGGCGGCTCCCCGAGACGAGTGCGACATGTCTCTGGACGGCTGCGGCGGCGGCTGAGGAAAGGTGCACGCAGGCTGTGGGAACACAGGATAAGAGAAGAAAGGTCAATTTTTTTAAAACCATCTCTACTAATAATTGTTTGAGGTGCTGCATAGTCCGGGACATCACTGCATGGTAGCACACACTGTTCTGTGGCGCCTTGTTGTGGATAATTAGACTTAAAAAAGGTCATGACAAACCTTTTTGGAAAACAAAGTTGTTGTTTTTTTTTACATATCTAGCATAGAGACAACTTTCCTGCAACCGAAGTATTATTAGAAATAATGAAATAACGAAGTGAATTACAATATATTAGAAAAGCAGAAATTAGCAATGATAATACTTCACATATACTATACACTACATAATTTGCAACTATATGTTGACTATAAGTTGTAGCTTGTGACGGCATGTATACACCATAACCAACTAGCACATCCACAGCAGCCACTGGTGTAGCTCGCGCTGAACCAGTGGCTGCTGTGGGGTTAGCTTGTCGACGGATATATTGGAACCACTAGCAGAAAAAAAAAAAAAAAAAAAAAAAAGAAAGAAAAAAGAGAAAAGAGAAAAAAAGAGAAAAAAGAAAAAAAGAGAAAAAAATGGGAACCACCATGGTTTTGTCAACAAAGCGAAATGAAACAGAAACATTTTTTTCTCAGATTGCTTTGCTCTAAAATAACCATTTTATACAGGTTATACAGTAATATTGTTTGCATAGTGCAGCAGTTCTGGCAGGCACAAAGTGATTTGCATTGCATTAACGTGCTCATTTGTGAACAAAGATCACCTTCACAAACAGTGATGGTGGGTGATGTTACCAGCAATACTACTAGTTACTGGTACCTTTTCCACATGGAACCTAAAGAAACCTTTCAGCCGTCCTTCCTACCACTGGCATTTATTCGGGTTTGGTGACCAACTTGACGTGACGCCCCCTTAAAGTCTGCATTTCTGGGGCGACCTGGCCAGTGACATTCAAATAAAGCTCCTGCATTCAGGACGAGTCTGAACGCAGGACTTTCATTTGATCGTCTGATCAATTCAGCCATTTCTTTTTGTTTTAATAGTTCTGAGTATTTTGTAATATACTTGTTGAAAACAAGTTGCTGTCAGCAATACTGTGGTTAAAACTCTCCCCTTCCCGTGTGGGCTTTCCAAGAATGCAGAGGAAGCCATGTGCTCAGGGTTTACTTCTCCAACTGTTCAACATCATCATCTGCAAGCTCTCTAATCCCTCCCTGTTTCTATTGGTGATCATTCTCACTCAGTGCTCTCTAGGCAACAACTGGAATATTCAAATATCACGTACAAAATGATGTAGGTGCTCTAAAATGTGAAGTGCAAAGCCATTAACCAACCAAACAAAGACATACAGTATCATCTAAAGAGGCTACATGTCTCCGGGGAAAATCAATAGACCCGACAAACGTGCATCTATTGTACAGTTGCAGCTACAAAGTTGAAGTTAGGATAGTTAAGGACAGAAGAAGGAAGGAATATGCAAAAAAAAAAAAGTTCATGTAATAGTAAAACATGTAATGTAATGGTAAAATTAAGAACATAATTCATTGAAAAATATATTCAGAAGGGATACGAGGGCCCAAGAAGTTTGAGAAGCACTGCTTTAGAAGTCTTCAGCCATCAACTCCAGCACTCATTATGTCACTGCCAGGCCTCCATTGTAGCCAAAGACACACAAACACAGTGCTAAAGAAACCAAGAGCGACAAACCATCGCTGCAGGAAGCGGCAAATGAGTGGAGGCTGCTCGTGTAGCAGGCACTGAAGTCACCGAGGCGGAGAACAAAAGATTACCTTTAGCCTCACGTCCCATGAACAAAGACGAGTCGGCGTGACTGCAAAGCGTTGCCGTACCTCTCAAGGCAGCTCGACAAGAGGTGAGGACGAGCTGAAGAAGCGCGAGAAAAAAGGGGAAGTGGACTCGACCTGTCGACGATCCAAATACTGGAGCGGCAACGAGAGAGGCCAAGAATGTGACCTGCAGAACACCCCCCGCTCGCTCGCTCTCTTCTCTCTCTCTCTCTCTCTCTCTCTCTCTCACTGCAGCGGCGGCCTCCGATTGTAAACAGAAAGACGGGCAAACTGAAAGTCGGAGTCGGGTTACGGTTGGAGCCTCCACCCACAGGAAGTCACGGGGGGTTAGGGGGGGGGGGGCAGGCCCGCGGACGTCTGGCAACCAAAAGTGTGCGTTCGCCCCTAAAAAAATTTTTTTTTTTTAAAAAGTGCGCCGCTGACGCCTGAGCTGAAAGCGTTTTGGCGTCGACGTCGCGACGCGTTTTACGCCGCCTCACCTCAGAGCCAGTGGATCACTCCTCCTCTAAATGGCCCCGCTGCCGGTAAACCACGTGTTCTGGAGTAAGGACTCCGCCTCTGCCCTGGCAGCTGCCTGACTGATACTCAAACAACAAGGCGTCGCAGGGTACACACGCTCAGGAGTCTTCTGCGAAACACTTCCAGCGAGAAACTAGGTCAGCGACGACATCTGCAATATGAAGGCCGTGCGAGCGCGAATGCAGAGTTCTTCCAGTGTCAAAAAAAAAAAACGTGTGTTTGTGGCTTCCGTTCACATTCGAGCCACCGTCCCACACATTCCTACTTCCCCAGACATTCTCTGGTGATGCAACCTGCAGTGCAAAGGCAGCTCCGCGCTTTATATAACTCGATGCGAACATCCCTAATTTATTCAAAAATTGATTCTTGGATCTTTTTGGGAAAAAAATAAAAATTGTTATTCAAGACGGTTTAAGCCAGGCGTCACCAACGTGGGCACGCGGCAGCCCACAAGGGTCACGTGAGCAGCCCGCAGGCCTTGTTTGAAAAATAGCACAACTTGTTAAGCTGAGTCTAAAATTCAATTTTGTCCAACCTTGTAAAGTCGTTGATAATTATTGAGAACTTATTAACGTGATCAGCGTCTTTACATAGATGAGTGTCATTAATAAAAATAATGATAATAACATACGTGCAATACGTGCGCGACATCCTCCGATCATCCATTCATAATGGTGTTTCATTTGGCGCCGATGTCTCGTAAGAGACGGAAAGAAATTCAAAGTATTTTGTGAAAACTTCCGTCCTCTCGAAACAAACACAAACATGTCGTCACTGATAAAAGCACCTGTGCGTAACCCCGCGCGGCGCAACTCCAAAATCTACTGCTGACGTAACACCTGCATGCAGGCATTTTATTTTTATTTTTTTCTTCAGGAAACGTAGCCAGCCGCTGGGTGACGCACAGTGACAACAGTGCGACACGTGCGTCTGGCTGAGCTGCTCACCTGGTGCCCCGTCCCTCTCGCCACCAGCCGGGGTTGAGACGGCGCCACCGAGTTGTGCGTGAGCCTCCCGCAGTTCTCCCTGCTGGGCTGACAGAGGAGGTCAGCAGGAGGTGGGGGAGGCCCGGGGAGGGAGGGAGCCGACCGCCTCTCCGACTCTATGAACTCATTGATGAGCTCTGTCAAGACAGACGGAGACGTCTCATGTGGTGAAGGTGTCAAAGCATTGATTTTTTTTTTCTACATTTAGAAAGATTTTTCAATTTTGATCTGTTAATACCTACATTGTGTGCACATTAATTAATGTAGCTTAATCTGCTGCCACTAGTCAGCATGTTTTCTATATTTGTACACTGTATAATGTATACATACATACATACATACATACATATATATGTATACATATATATATATATATACACACACATATATATATATATATATATACATATATATATATACATATATATATATATATATACATATATATATATATATATATACATATATATATATATATATACATACATATATATATGTATATATATATATATATATATATATATATATACATATATATATATATATATATATATATATATATATATATATATACATATATATATATATATATATATATATATATATATATATATATATACATATATATATATATATATATATATATATATATATATATATATATATATATACATACATATATATATATATATATATATATATATATATATATATACATATACATACATACATACATACATACATACATACATACATACATACACACATAAGGACACACACGGGTAGTTCATTTCTTCATGAGGTCATCTCAGGTCAAAAATTTTCCTGAGCTCGCCAGACGCGATTTAGTGTGAGCAGTGGCAAAAGAGAAGAAGGAGAACTTACCAAAGTCGATCTGTCCTTGCTCTGCAAACAGAAAGCAAACTGTCAAGAAGGGGCAACGATTGCACAGCAGTGCGGCTGTAACCATGTTGCACTAGCAAGTGAAGATGCATCATACATGCTGAGCCAAGCACGACACGTGATGGGGAAAAGCGCTCTTTTTCGACATCGCACTGACTTAAAAATGGATTCACCCTCATACACTTACTGTTGTAGCCTTTAGGTGATTCCTCTAACTGATGTTTCTGACGTGACACGTTTTGTCACGGCGCCTGATTGACTTATGTGGCGACTAGAACTAGTTTAAAAAAAAGTTGACGTGACAATTCGAGAGTGTGGCTGCGTTTCCTCTTTCGCTCGATTTGTTTTACGTGAGTTGAGACTACGACATGCGGTGACGCATTCGGCCAAAAGCCGCCAGTCGACGGAGTCACATTTTAATCTGAAACACCGGCCAGTGGGTGTTGGCTCCGCCGAACCGACAAATCACGTGCCTCGGGATGATGTCACCCCCCTTTCACGTACGTACGAACCAACAAGCAAGAAAAGACTGTAAAACAAAACTTACCGCAGCTACTGGGAAAGACATCCATGTCTTTCATCGCATGTGTGGACTCTTTCAAAAAGAGGAAAAAGAAGGAAAAGACGATCAATTCTGATCCGTATTCTCGAGCTCTTTCCAAAACTTGTGTAACTTCCGGTTCTGGTTTCTTCTTCTTGGTCAAAAATTTATCGCTCGCGCTTTTGAAAGATCGCAAGAGAGAGAAGAGCAAACCCGCCGCCTTGTGCCTTTGCCGAGCCGAGTGTGAAGCGGTGGCCTGTCGAAGCCATGTGGAGTTTCGACTGATGCTGCTGGAGGACGCAGTGGCTGCGCGATAGTATGAAGGCACCGCTGCCCTGATTGGCTGCTTCAAGGCTGGAAATCCCCACCGACGGAACGTCACCTTCAGACGAGAAACCACCACTGTGATGCTTCATTGAATATTCATGTATTACGGAATATTGGATTTTTATACTGAAAACAATTATATTTTGAGAATGTAACTTGTTTTTTTTTTTTTTTTTTTTTTTTAACTTTTTCTCAGCCGCTAAATGTGTGTATGTGTTATAACAAGAAGATATAACACACACACACACACACTCAGCGCTACTCACGGTTTCATCCTCTACATTAGAATTATTTTTAATACATCTTTTCATGATGCCAGTTTCTTAATGAGACCGTATTTGGAAATGGGATATTCTGCTGGTCAACCAGCCCCAAGACTTTAACTGAAGTAACAGCGCCACAGTGACACCTGCTGGCTGCCAAGAAATGGAAAAAGAAAGTTTCGGCATTTACCGGAATTGGTCCGGGGAGGTGAGGAGAAAAAAGGTCAAGTGGTGTCATTGGGGCAAGAATATGGAAAAATAATGTGTCTGTCTTTTAGTCATGGCATCGTCGTCCTCCAAACTGAACAAAAGTGAACAGTGAACTGGCCAAATGTGCAACGTTGAACCAGATTGCAAGCAAGAAGACATAAGCCTACTTGTTACTATTCAGCTTTTCAAATTTTCCAGAAATGGTTTGAGCAAAAAAAAAAAAAAAAAAAAAAAAACACAAAAAAACATTTTTAAAAATCAGGTTTTTAAGCTTCTTTCTTGTTAAGTTTAAAATGAAAACATCCACCTTTTCAAAAAAAATAAGAAATTAAAATGAGACATTGTCCAAATGGTAAAAAATTAGCAATTAGTCAATCAAATGTTTTCAAAACAACAACACTTTGTATCGACATTTTAAGTCACACATAAGTTTTACTAGAAACATGAATCAATCAAATTTAATATGTACCAACACAGAACCCTCGTTTAGGGATTTACAGCACTCAAATTAAAACAATTATTTTTCCATCACACATTTGACATCTCTCTCTACTTTGATCGTCAAGGTGATCATAGGGCGTAAAATGATA
The DNA here is from genome assembly GCA_009823395.1 of Thamnaconus septentrionalis. Taxonomy (NCBI): domain Eukaryota; kingdom Metazoa; phylum Chordata; class Actinopteri; order Tetraodontiformes; family Monacanthidae; genus Thamnaconus; species Thamnaconus septentrionalis. Next base: position 17,314,492 of record CM020510.1, on the reverse strand, counting down.
TCGTTAACCAAACATCTGGCTTGGGAGTAAAAATGAAACGTATACTTGCAAGTTACCTATTGTTGCTCGGCATTTCTGACTTTTTTTTTTTTTTACATGACAGATTCTGTACAGTTTGTGAACATACAAAATAATTCTTGAGCAACTGAAAAACAAAATAGTCATTAACAATATTAATATTTATATTAATACCAACAAGGCTGTTATTACTTATGTTCCAAGTTAAGAACATCTTTTTTTTTCTTCTTTTTTAAATAGAGGGTAGTAGTCACTGTCTTGCAGATAGTGTAGTGTCAGGTCCTCAGTCTTGTCACCACTTGCTAAAACAGCAGCTCAGGCTCTTTCCAGTTTCTGCCAGTTCTACTCACCAGTTTCCAGGCAACCAGAAACATGGCACGCACACATGGAATGAGAAGAATAATTCACCAAAAGAAAAAATCTACACAAAGAACAAAAGTTGCATTTGGCCTCTTCTTGTCCTTGTATAAAAAAAAGAAAAATAGATGTACACCTGCGTGGAACTGTGACACATTTCCCTCCAAACCATTGTTACCCTCTGAGAAATCATACAGAATACAGTACATCACGGTTTGTTATACTTCACTTGAACTGCAAAACGCGAGGGCATGGAACAGAAAGAAGAATTTTACCAAGTCTACACTGAATATGATTCTCTGTGGTCCCACATAGAATCAGAACAGCTGAACTGCATTTTTTCCTTTTTTTTTGTAGTGGCGTCCAGGACAGCTAAACAACAACTTTCCTCCCTGCCTTTATTTCACAAGTCTTCTCGCCCTCAGCGGAGAGAGAGCCCAGGGAGGCAGACAAAGACTCTGCTTAGTCATTTTTCTTCTCCCCCTCTGGTTTGTCCGTGTTGGCCACAGCTGCGGCAGGAGCTGCGTCCGCCACTGCCTTATTGTCCTGCGTCTGCTCCACTCCGCTGGTGCCAAACTCATTGACCCTGTTGGGATCCACCCGGTAGATCCAGCGCTGGTACAGGTAGATGAAGAACACTACGTCTGTTGAGGAAAGGACAACGGGCATTTAATGTTTCCTAAACAGTGTTGCCGAGTAATCTATTACTAAGTAATCCGCGACTGTAATTAAACTACTTTTTGAGTAACAGAGTAATATAACTAGATTACTGTGGCAAAACTGGTACTGGTACTACCAGTTTTGTTACCGCTACTCAAGTAACAATTTTGTTACTTTTCCAAAATCTTTTAATTATTTTAACAATATGGGCTGTGCAAAAGGCACCAGCGCTGTCCATGAGTTTTTTTAAGAGTAATCAGTAATTGCATTACTTCCTAACAACACTGTTCTTAAAGCACCCGACAAGCAAAGTGCGAGCTGTTCAAAGTATTCCAGCGATCTACAGGTAAACTAAAGGCACCTTCTCGTTGTGTAGCATTGCGAAGTGAAGACTCACCATCTCTGAGGCATCCTATTCTGTACATCATGGGCATCTTGATGACGAAGGCAAACAGGTCATCGATGAACGTGTTCAGAGCCTTGTAGGTGAGCATCCTCCACGGGAGGTGGGCCACAGACTTCATTTTGTAGTTGATGAACAGCTGTGGCGTCATCGTAATGAAGCCTTGACCCCAAAATGAAAAGAAATTAGAAATCACGAACCTCTGCATAGTTATTTTTACCCATGGAAATTAGAAATGGAATAATGTGGAAGAACATGGGGGGAAAATATCACACTGAATGCTGAGTTTCGCAAATAGCTGCTTCAGCCAGCGATGCTCTTTAAAACACTTTCACCTTGGCAATGTACTTACCAAATGTTAACAAGAAGCCGTAAAGCATGCTGAGTACGAATGAGTACCAGCCTTTGTGCTCTACGTACAATAAACTGTAGACGGCATAGCAGCCAAATAGAGGGTAGAGCAGCCATGACAAGTACCTAAAGGCCATCTGTTCAGGGACGGAGAGAAATTATCAGATATTGTACAATGAATATTTATGACTCCAAAATTGGATGTTTGCACTGCACTTAAATTGACTTACGTCATCGTAAATCTTGGTTGAAGACTGGACATATGTTGACTTGTCTGTGAAAACCAATCTGGGAATGATTCCAGCAATTTTGCGCTCTCTGTCCAACTAAACGTATGATGTAAGGGTCGCATAGGTTAGTAACTTGACAGAATAACAGTAACTTTTCTTGTGTTGGTTTATGACGCCGAGTTCTCTGACTTACTTTGACGTCCATGACCTTGGTGATTTTCCACAGGTCGATCAGGAGGCCAATGAAGACGCTGACCTGCACCACGAAGTTGGTCTCATTGTCCAGGATGTACAGCAGCACCACCAGAGACTGGAACACTCCAAAAGTGATGGAGCGAACGGACAAGCCTTCCAGAGACTGCCTGCTGTTCCAGAACTGGATGTCTGGAGGAAGACGGAGAGGAAACGTGCTGACTTCCAGTGACATACGGGCAGCTTTTTGAATGCAAAAGCGCGGCCAACTCACCATTCTTGAAGGCGAGGAACTCAAAGATGCTGTGCACGATGGAGACCACAATGGTGAGACCCAGCAGGTATGGGTTGGTTTCTAAAAGGGCCACCTATATTCAACAAGAAATGGCAGAGTTGAGTACTATTCTATTTACGTTCCACTCAAAATCCTGTGTTTTGTTAAAAAAACTTCCAGTGAGAGACACTGACGGAGAACAACCAAGGAACACATTTAATGTCACTTTTCGACCATTAAAAGTCTCGTTCACCTTTACAGAGTCCTGGTCTTCATCAGACTGCTCATACGTGTCCTCTGGTAAGAAGTTCCAGGGCGAGCGAGCGTTCTGAGCGGCGTAGAGCTGCCAACGCCACAGGGACAGCGGGCAGTAGGCGAGACGCAGCGGGAGCGTGGTCAGGGTCTCGTTGATGGGATAGTAGTCCTTCTGAAGGTTCCAGTAGTCGTTGAAGTAAACAATGGGGTAGTAGTCGCCACTCACTGCATCGAACTTTACATCTGCAGACAGACGAGAAAGGAGGATGCGTCAAGGATGACTGGATCTTATGGAGTCTGGTGAAATGAGCAGCCGGCAGTTCAGTAGGAGGAGCTTACTCTGGTCCAGAGGAGGCGGGACTGAGCCCTTGACCCAGGCAGTGTGGTCGTCTATCATGTTGATGGTGAGGTTGGGGTGCCAGTGGGAGATGATCTCCACTGGACCGTGGCTCTCTGCCCGCTGTGGACATTCATTCACAAAGCATTTCAGAGATGCATTTCGTGGATGTCAACTTGACATACAGTGCAGTGAGACGGTTACACTGAATTAATAGTGTGCTTTCAGTAGGACCACACAACAGAATGCCGACGCTGAAAGTTACCCAAGAACTGCCGTTGGCTCAGCAGGTATCTTTGAAGTAATGATACTCACAGTGCTACGTTTAAAATCTAGTGACTTGTAATTCAGAATACTAGTTTATATATACAGTATATATTGATCCAGCCTTGGGGTCTTTAAAATCAGGAAATGGAAAAAATAATCACCTTGATCACTTCAGGGTCTGCTTCTGTCTCCCCTGTCAGTAGATTCTTTGTCTTCATAAACTTTCTTCGTTTGAATTTATTCAACACTGAAAAAGACAACAAGGTCAGGTGAGCACATTGAATAATTGCTTTATAATACAGCTTTTCTTTCACAGGGATCAGCATACTTGATTGTTCCCATTATTTCTAGCCAGTGTTCTATTGATATCGCTTTGGTCAAGGAGGTTCAATTTGGAGATTTCTTCCAATTTCAAATCCAGTGTAACAAACATTTAAACTCTTGTCGCTCAGAGAGCTCACAGAACCATTCACCCGAGTTTTGATTTAGTTTGTCTCTCATGCATGACTGCATACACAATTTTGTCGTGGAAAGACAAGAAATGATTCAGACATGAAACTACGTCACGTAACCTCCAATCTCTGCTGATGAAATGAGTTCTGTTCTCTGGAAACGTATTGTTTCAGTGTGCATCTATGGTTAAAAACACCACAAGATGAGAACAACCTACTGTATATTAGAGAAAACAAAGGCCTTGAGAGAAAGATTTCTTTAAAACTTAAATAAAGACGAATAAACAACAAAAACAAAGGATTAACTTTTCTTTTTTATTCAAGTGTGGCTTTCACAATAACTTACTTTTCGTTGAATGAACTGTCGCCAGTCTGCGATACTGTCCCTTGCGTTTGGGGTCTGGGTGGAACCCACTTTTAGTGAAGTAGACGTGTATGTAGAGAGAGCCGTTCTGCTGCAAGCTCTGCATGGGTTACAATAAGCAGAATAACATGGTTAAAGAAAGATCTCCCATTACAATTGTCTTTATTGTCACATCTAACCTGCTCATTCACAACATTTTGTCAGCCGTCAGTCCCAACAAGCTCCATCCAACCCTGTCATAATCGCGCTCTGCTCCATCCTCGCTCACCTCTGGGATGTCCATTTCTTTGGAGTGTTCGTAACAGCCATCCCCGTTCTCCCCTGTGTTCCAGTCTCCATACACCAGGTCCCTGTGGAACCAAAACAGTGCTTCTGTGTTGTTGAAGTCTGAGAAGACCTCCTCCTGGGACAAGTACACGTAGAGGTCCTGCAGGGACGGAGACAAAGTAAAGGTGTTTTACATTGCAGAGACAGGAGAGATACAGAGTGAGGAGCTCAAATCGCTTGCCAAAGGAATACGGCAGCTAAAAGAATACGTTGCTAATAGCTCCCTAAAGCACAAGCTACAGCTGGGAGGGACGTTTTACCATCAGGGTGTCTTTGGGAAAGAGGTTCCTGCTGGGTACTCTGGGAGCACCGGCTGGAGTGCTGGGGTCAGGAGTGGACGGCCCTCGGCGGAACCAGCTGCTGATGGCCCAGATTATAAAGATTCTAAGGAGGAAAGGTTCAGAGTGTTAAAGATCTTGAAACCAATGACCTGATGTTCAAGCCAAAGAGTAATTGGACGTCCAAGAGTAAACATCCAACACTACTCGTCAGAATTCTTCATTTTCCCAAGAGACAAAATAAATGTGTGAATGGTGTGCAGCTACTCACTTCTTAAATTGTGTATATAGAAGAGAAAAAAAAACAACTTTGGGTATGCATAGCTTAAATTCATTCAAGTCCAGGCTTAGATATATTGACTATCGAAAGTTTAATTACTTGACGCAAATTACCCTGAGAAATTCTCTTGGTGAACGCAAGCAGCCTGTCAGGGAGTGACAGGCATAAAGTAATGAGCAAGCGTCAATACACAAATGTAACATATACGAAAAGAACAAAAACCCTCCTGTTCAGTCATGTTCATTGATGACGGGCTGAAAATGGCAATTATCCATTGTATTTTAGATACATTTGGGGTGACTGACTGATGTAATCTCAAAGAAACATATTGACAGGCCCTCAAGAGAGACGAGTTCAAAGATAAGATTTAATAAGTTTCACCAGTAATTTATTTCTACCACATACTTTCAATAGATATAGAAATAGATATGTGGTGCAGTACCAGGATATATTAGATCAGTGGTCAGCTGCAGACCATCAGACTGAATACTACAGTTCCCAAAGGCAAGAGAGTGGATTTGTGAGTTGCAGGGGAAGCAGCACATTGGATTAAAAGGAAAATCAGAATCTTGCTCTACTTCTGTGATTAAAAATAAATAATAACGAGATAATTCTTCCTCCTCCTTTTTTTTTTTTTTTAAAATCATACACAGTCTCTCAGTACGATGACTTTAACAGGTCAGCCACAGAAACACCCATGCGAGGGCAAACAATGCAAACTGGATAAACCAAGACGCAGACACCCGGAAATTACATGGCAGATATAGATCAAATTTGTGGAAGTGAAAGAAGACTACAGTTAGTGGCATGTGGTACAGTCACGTGTAACGCACATGTGTCTCTGTATGTGTATACATATTTATGCAATATGCCACCAAATATGGAAATAAGATCAAGAACATAATACCTAATGATTATTAATAATAAGCTTAAATAAAAAACTTTTCAATTAATATATTGGGGTGGGGGGGGGGGTGAGGGGGGGGGATACAGGGCAAGTCAGAATATAAATCCACCATCTCCAAGGAGATCACCTACTTTCACTCAGACTCTGACACACTCATAAAACAAAATGCACAAATCATTATTTATAATAATTATGGTACTGAGTGTGACAATTGAAAAAGGTGAAAAGGCTCACCTGAAGAGCACTCCTTTAATGACTTGCCAAGCATTAGGTGCTGGTTGCTGCTGCTGCTGCTGTTGTTGAGGATTTTGTGCATTTTCTGCTGTCTGCACAGTCTGCACATCTGTTGTTGCAGAGGTTCCATTGCTGCTCACCTGCAACAGACGGACAAATGGTACAGAATATCGATTGGAGCAACAGAAAAAAAGACATTTGTGATAGGTGGCCCAGCGGCACACGATGAAGTTGCCAAGCAAGAACAGTTTAAGCAGTTTAAGAAAATGTTGCTGCTGCATTCATTGAAGGTCTAATGCTAGGGAAACCTTTACTTGGATAACCAAACCTCCACAATTCAAGTCTTTTGAGTTAAAAATAACCAGATCACTAGAAGATTAATATCCAGTTACAATTCTGATCTGAATGAAGAATTTCCCAAAGGTGTGGCCTGTCCACATGACCCTCAATGACAGCGACTGCAGTTTATAACTAGATGAACTGATTATCGTACTTGGCATGCAGCCAATAAAAGTAACAAAACTGGAGTCAAGACGCTGACAAGGAAAAATTGTCATCTCGCAACGTTTGAGTCACATTAATGATACAGTCCTTCTAAATCAGTGTATCTATATATAGACAGTGTTTGCTGTTAGAGCCCCCACCTCTTCAGCATGTATAGAGTCTATTCAAGTCTACAATACAAAGGCAAATAGGAAGTCACTATCCAAGGGTCCAACCTCCCCCTATTGTCACTAATCCAGTCAGCTGCTGGAGGATTGTGGGTACGCAGAGGCTTTTTTTTTTTCTTCTTAAACTCCAGAGCCACTCAAAAACTCTTGAATAAAGTTATTAGCCAAACAATCATACAAACAAGGGGAAAAAACAGAACAGTCGGTTGTAACTTGGGCTTGTCATCCTGCTTGCTGTGCACGCTGTTGACTGTTGCCAGGGAGGCAATAATAACCATTAAACAAATTCTAAATTAGAGAGCCGCGCAAAAACAGGTTATCTGTACCACAGCGAGGTAATAATTCACAATTTATACACCCTTGACAAGGTTTAACAATTAACCAACACGCATGTGTGACACTGACTTCTCACTTGTGGACACGAGAGCGAGAAGAGACGAAGGTTAATTGTTCCAGAAAGAAGTGGGGCTTGCTAATGTTTAGCACAAATACTTTCGTCCAAGGCAAGGAGCAGGTCAACAAGCTGCTGTACCACACAAGTCATATAACTGAGGATATTGTCAGGCATGTCTGCCAAATGTCACTGTCATCTACAAACAGCTCGGGGTACTTTGTGTCTTTGATGATTCGCCATATTTTCCAGAGAACATGCAGCACATGGAAAATTCAAATGAATTAATGAAACACAAGGAACAACACAAATACACAACGGAATGCAAAGTAAAGAATCTTGGGGACTGGCCACTCAAAACGCAATTTCTTCATGGACAACGTTTGCATTTATGTAGTTAACAGTCAGAACGTTTTTGTATCACAAGGCAGAAGATGTGACAGCACTTGACACGCAACCACGTTTTAATCAGGCTGTAGCAAGAAAACAAGGAACAATGAGCACGGTGGAGAATGCTGATTTTCCACCTTTTGTGTCTTCACTTGCTTATCATGACTGCATCTGGGCTTCACTGTGGCGGTTCCATGTCATGCTCACGTGCAGTGGGGCACATGAAAGTGGGGCAAACATGTTCCACTAGTCCGGTGCTGAAGGACGTCTCATACTGGGCTCTGTATTAGTCTAAGAATACAACTCTCAACACTATGAATGGTGTATATGTGATGTAAAGATCAGGTTGTTACAACTCTCTTATCCAATGACAAAAACTTCAGTCTCTAGTTGTCTGAAATCTCATTCACGTTAATCAAGCGGTGTCTTTTTAATCACTTTGTTTGGTCAAAGGCTGAGATAACTGGGTTCAGCACACCGACTTCACATCGCTTACAAGATCATTTTAAGTCTCAGAATACTTAAAAGTTTGTCCCTCGGTTACCTTCGCCGCCGCAAGGTGAAAATCCACAAGATTCGACACAAGATTCCACTCCACCTGATGTCAGCTACCTGCGTTAGCTAGCTCTGTCTGCCTGGTGTCGGAGGCTCTGCCTCGAGGCTTGCTGAGCAAATGTGACCACAACGCCATGCCTTATCTCCGAATGACACCTCACGAATATCCGTTAAAATGTTCATTAAAAAACGTGTGTTTAAGGGAGGGGAAAGTGCGCGTGAGCTACGAGAGACTGGCTGGCCTTACAGACGAGCCGAGCTGCGTTGCTCAGATTCAGGCCTTCTAAAAAAAAAAAAAAAAAACCCTGAGACGTAGCGACTCATTGCACAGCTTTCAACGACGGTAGACGACTGACTGTCAGGTAGTTCCAAGTCATTTTAGACTCGCCACGAGACAGTCAAAAAACGCCGCAGGCCGACATGGCAACTCGTTAACAGTGGAGATTTCCCAACACATCGTTGAAGGCAGGAGGGGGGTCGTTTTAAACCAGCCGGCACTGACAACATCATCTGGCTCGGGGGAAAAGGCTCGCCAACAAGTTCAAATATTCAACTAGAGAACACTCGGCGCTAAAAAACACACGAACCGAGCTCCCTCCCCGAGACGTGTAAGACCAATGGCATGCTCATTCATTTTACCTCGCCGTTGCTCGCGGCAGCTTTAGGTGCTTCGCTCTCCTGCGTCGCCATCTTTCCTCGTTTCTCTATCGCTCACACGCCACACACACCACACGGAGTTTAGTTGGCCGCGCTTCTTCTCGCGAGATTTCGGTCACGGCGTCAGACGTGTGACGTAGGTCGCCAGGGGAGCTCGAGAAAAAATCTTTTTATCCTTTCGGGTTCTTCCTGAAGGGGTCGCCCCAGCGAATCAATCAATAAATAATCAATTACTGAGTATCAACTTACAAGGTATGTTAATATTACGGTCGCCGCAATTAAAACGGGGAAGTAAACGCAGTCCAAACTTAAAACCTAGAGCAAAGTTTGGGGTAAACAAAGCTTATATTTTGGGTCTGTGTTTGGGTGTCAGGTTTCCACCCTTATTGAAATCTAACTTGCTGCAGTAAAACTGAATAATAGAGGAATGAAAGAAAAAAAGGATGCAGGGATTGAAATCAGCTGTTTTTTATTTTATTTTATTTTATACAGCCATTCTGAGCTCAAGAAAAGCCAACATTATCACTTAAATCTGACAATATCTGTTTAACAATCCCACCAAGAAAAAAAGCAATACATTTTTTGCATTTGTTCTTTTTATTAAAGTGTTTTTTGGACATGAACAGGACTTTGAAATAGGTCATTAAAGCAGCTCTAGGTAACTTTTCGACCACAAAATTATGATTCCAAACTCAGTAAAGCGGTAGATAAACTATTAATAGGATCAATGGTGCCACCTCGGCAGCGAGGGGGGGTTGTGCCCACCGGCTGTAACTGCACTGCGTAACTTTCAAGCGCGACCCGACACGCCGGACGAACCACTTTACGGCAACGTCACACGTGTATTTAGAGGCAGTCTATTCCAAATACATAAGATTGTAAAATGACGGAATGGAACACAATAAGTAACCTCGATGAAAGACGAAGTAATAAAAGTGTTTGCTACGACGTTATTGTCAATGTCTGTTTTGCATTTCATACTGGTGTTTTTCCTGAACACGTACTATTTGTATTTTCCCCACATCAATAAACTAGCGCTGCAGCGTGTTTACTTCGTCACGTCACCATTTCCACCCAATCAATGCGTCGTCTGAACAGTTGCTGTAGGCATTACAGCTACACGAGTTTATAACCTGTTGTAATATTACCATTATTCACCACATCATTTCCAAGCAATTCTCATGACGAGAATGATGCGAACCAAGCGCAATACACTATCCTTGTTTGTGTAATTGTAGTTGTTGTCACGTTCAAAAGAACAATATTTAAAACAACCAAACATGTAACGCATGTTACTTTACCTTGTCGGCGGACATATTTTCAAGCAATTATTCAGTATGCCGGTGTAGGTCAACAAACCCACGTCTTTACGACACCGGCAAAGAGTATTTGCGGTTCTCAACCAGGAGGGAGTAGTAATGAGTCCAAGTTACCCAGAGCTGTTTTAAGAATAATCCTAAGTGTGTCAAAAAGATAAAAGAATGTCATTCCATACAATTAAAGCAACATATTTTGTAACTACTGTTAAACCCACAACATGCACTTTTAATGACATTAGTAGATTTTTTCCTTATCACTTATTTATTTCATGTCTTTTAATGAGTGAGATCATTAGGAATGGGTTTGACCACTTCAAAGTGACCAACATGACACTTGTGCCACGTTTGTTAGAAACACAAGGCTTGTTGAAGCTTGTTTTAGTGAAATTGTTGAACAGAGAAAGTTATCTTAACAAATGGCCATCATAATCACATGACTAATAGCAATTTGGTTTACAACCAATACAGCTTACAATAAGTTAACTTGGCACAAGATGGATAAGAAGAAGGATGGAAATTCTGAAACGTCAATTTTTACATGTTCTGCTAAAAAAAAAACAACACCAATCTTGCTGGAAATTACATTTCAAAAGAGGCTTTGTCAAAATGCATGAAAATCTTCCTCAGTCCAACCACCTCTTATTTTCTTCATTCTTCAGATCCATGAAAGCGGGACAAAAGCTGGAGACAGAACATGAGCAGCAGGTTCAGACAGGAGACAGAAGCAGCACCCTTTTCTTTTCTGCACTCATGGAAACTGATTTGGATGAATTGGACAAGCAGAATTATGGAAAACTTTGAATATTGTTTTCACATTGTTTTGATAATTAGTGAATGTGCGCAATTGTCTCACAGCGAGACTGCAGGTTTGATTACTCGTTTCTGTGCTGAGTTGGCATGAGTCTGTGTGGGTTCTTTCCGAGAACTCTGGCTTCTTCTGTGAGTGTCTCTGCCTGGTAGTGCAACATAGGTAACTTGTCCAGGGTCTTTTTCTGCTTTCAGCCTAAGACGGCTGAGCTAGGCTCGTTCACCTAGTGGACCCCAAGCGTTCTTTCCAGGTGGTGGTAGAAAATTTATGAATGATAGAATATAGTGAGACCTGGGAGCCACTGCACTCTGGGTTTATATGTCATTTATCACAGTCCAGCCCGGTCACACAATTTGAAGTTAACCATGTAAACAAACACTTCTCAAGCTTTTGCCTTCTGTCTGAAAATACCGCAAAAGGCTTCCGCGATCAACCATTAAAACAGACCTTCCAGAGATGAACAAGAAAATAAAAAGTGCTCATTTACAATATGAAAAAATGACAAATTCCTCTCTGGTTGAAGTTTTCAAATCTTTCAGGGGAGAGAATAACCCCATTGTAAGACTTGTTAGAGTCCTAAATCTCATCTAAGTCATAATCCTCCTCAGGAAAGTCACCCACGATCACACTCAGGGGTTTCACAAATACACCATATTTGTTTTCACATTCAAAGTACTTCCTCCCGTTAACGCTGTGGAGAAACAAGCAAGAAAAGGAGAGTTAGATACATAATAAAACCAAATTCAATTTAAAAAGAAAAACAACAACGTATGATTTAAAGAGGAAAAGACTCATTGTAATCTTACGTTCCATTGTTCTTTCCCAAAGGCTCGTCATACTTCACCCCAACCCAATGGCCTGGCTTGAAATCTGTTGTGCCTATAATAAGAAAGTACAATGTACATAAAATTCGCATTAGTGGAAAAAACCTTGGTGTCTTAAGACACGAAGAACTCAACACGGGTTGGTTACAAAATAAAATAACTCTTGGCATAAATAACTCTCATCTTACATGATGATCAAACACACCTGACCCCCTCATTTTAATGGAATGTTTTAAATGATTGCACAATGCTGAAAACAACTGTGTGGATTAGAATGCCATGTTTGACTGTGTTAACAAATAATCATCAAGCGCACACCATCCAATTTGAGCTCATAAGCATTAAAAATGAATAAACAAATAAATTACCGACAAACATGACAGTCCCCAGCTTCGTGGGCCGGTTGGGGATCTGCACTTTACATCTGCTGCCAACAGGAATGGCTTCAGCCGCAGCCTTCTGTTCCTCCTCCTGGGCAGCGAGCTCTGCTTTCTTCTTGGCCATTTCTTCCTCGTTAAATTGACCTAACTGGTTTCTCTTCATGAACGACCTTGCTGAATCTGAAACAGAAGAATGAAAAATCAAGTGAACTCAGGAACTGATGGACAGTAGTTTCTAGTTAGCTTTCATGATCTATTTAATTATTTCAGTATCTTTTTTAAATATTTTTCTTCCAGATGAAAAATTTAAAAAGATACTGAAATAATTAAATAGATGAAATGATTGAAAATTTCAACCAAATCGGGTTGAAAATTAGAGAAAACGTCAATCTGACGGCACCTGTTCTTTTTTCATAGGCTTGATTGGATAGTTCAAACTTCTCCACTTTGGAAACATCTGTGAACTCGCCCATCTGTTTTCCACTTTGGTCAATAACCTGAAAGAAGAACAGGATGAAAAAAAAAAAAAAAACTACAGACAGTATCTTGTAATTTTTCTGTGAGAAACAAGCATTCCGGTCAAAGAAGAGCACTGAAGCGTCTACATACGTGTATTTTGCATTCGTCATCCACTGGGTATGAACCCAGTAGGGCATTGTTGTCATCCATTTTTAGCAGGAAACCATCGGACACGCCATACAACTCCAGCTCCATGCCAGAGGAAGGTGCGCCGACAATCATCTCCAATTTTCCCTGAGCAAAATACACACAAAATACTCAAAAAAAAGTCTCTGGGGTGAATAATATACAAGGTGTCAGTGATCTAACCTTAAGTTCTGCTATAGTGATTCCTCTGTCGAATCCACGTTGCACCTCAAAGGTAGAGATGGAGCTTGTTATTCTTACATTTACAAAGGGTTTGGTAACGACTGTCACTCCACCCTCCATTGTGCTGATGGTATGGATAACGCTGATGGTCAGGTACTAAGAGCAAAACACAAACACACACCATTTTAAATATTAGCCAGATGTCCCGATGTCTAACAATAAGGACCGTGACCAGTTGTACTTTTAAGTGATAGTGCTGAGAAAAAGCAGACTAAAAACTCAACTAATCCAACTCAAAATATGTGATAAGGAATACTAAACACTGAAATGAGACGAGTCCATCTTTGTTGAATTGACTATTATAGATTATTGTACTATCTCTGACTACTGTTATCAAACAGAAAGTTGCTTGTCTATGTTGTCACTTTATAATTAGATTCAAAGCTTCTTCCTTCCCCCCTTCCAATTCTGACTGTCAGAATTGTACACCTCAAACCAAGTAAATACCAACGGGACACAATCTGCGCACTTTCCAAGGGACCTCACCCACCGCTAAAATGAGATGGCAGTTATAGAAATGCATGATCATTACAAATAGGTCATGAAAGGGAACATACACTCAACGCTATTAGAGAAATAATGATCAACCAAAATCAAAAGCTCCCAAGATTTTCTTTATAGCTGAACATCAGACCTTTGATTTCAGTTGGTTTTCTCGATTAGCATTTACTGCTGCTGCTGCTGCATTAATAGCTAACATGTTAGCTGGCGGATAAATGCAGCAGAGACACGGGTTCCCTCATTTCAGCTGACGGGTTACCACTGAAGCTCGAATATTACATGCAAGAGCGGTATAAGCGTCCAAACACAAATCTTACCGCACAACCCACCTATCAAAGCTCAAGTCTCAACGTAGCGGTGTCGACAGCTCATGCGTTTACGTTGTGGTTCCACATTAACGATGACTTCCTGCTACGCCCCGCTCTGGAATATTCTCTCCATTCTTCCCGCCTCCCCACTGAACGAAGACCAATCAAATCAGGAAGTACGTCTCTTGAACCAATAGTATTCTTCGAGGAGGCGAGTACTGGCGCACCGCCTATTGACTTTTTTTTTTTTTTTAAATAACTTTATTTGTTACCTCCCCGTAATAGAAATAGTCAAATATATAGTTACAAGAAATGAACTGGAGGCTTGAATTAAATAAAAAA